>PDHQ01000077.1:0-145564 GCA_003339415.1 Ophiocordyceps camponoti-saundersi (nom. inval.)
CTACCTACTGCCCGGTTAAAGTAAGTAAAGCCCCTTACCTTCTTATTACCCCTTTTCTCTTTACCTTTAGAAGCTTGGATTAAGGGCTACGGGTAAGATTAGGTAATTACGGGTACGATCCGTAACAAGTAGTCTAAGTATAATTAGGTTCTTTTAGTAGCTCTTATAGATCGAATTATTTCTCTACCTCTAAGGACTTATATAGTTTAGAACTAGTAAATACCCTTACCTTGCTAATCTATAAATAAACTTAGGTTAATATCGTGCTAATATCCGATATATTTCTTAATAATTTTAATATAATTTCCTAAAATAGTATCTATTAAGCTATATATCGCGTTTCCTTATTATCTATACTTCGTAAATAATAGATAAGGTTTAGGTAGTTATAATAAAGTTATAAAATAACTATATATAAAGGATAACTATAAAGTCACGTGAGTATTATAAAGCTATTATAATACGATACTAAAACTAGTCGGAAAATATATAATATACTTCCGGTTAGGATAGAATAGTTAGATACGGAAAGTAAGTTCTTAAATTACGCTAAGGTCCTAGATAAGACCCCGGGAGTTATAGTTTATATTACGAGGAGTTTACCCCTAAGTTATAATCCCCTCGTATATAGTTTATAGTAATTTCTAGTATTATAATTTAGTAAGAATTAGCTTTACTCTTAATATAACTTTTAAAGTAAACTTTTATAATTTATACTTATATATTTATTTTTCTCTTTTTTAACTTAATTATTACTATCTCTTTTTTTTAGTATATCTTATATAAGCTTCCCTTATAATTTTAATTTTTCTTATAGAGATACTTACTTTTAGCTTAGACTTATCTTTTTTAACTTAGTACCGATTCCTATACGCTTTATTATACCTCGTATAACTCGCTCTTAGAACTAACCTCTATAAGTAGAGGACCGTTCTTTAAATATCTCCTCTACTCCCCTTTCGGACTATCCGGCTTAAACTAATATAGCCCCCCCTACTAGAACTTTAGAAGCCGTTTAATATAATCTTATTTCTTAGGAAAAAATATTCTAAAACTTTATTACTAATTTTTTCTAAGAATAAGAAATTAATAATCCTTAGGATATTCTAATCCCTAAAAGAAACCTTACTAACTTAACTATAAGTTCCTAGCGTAAGCGCTACTTATCGATATTAGACTTTAGTTAAGATAAGGATATTAAACTTTTAAATATTATTAAACTAAAAAAGCGACCTATAACTTATAAATATTAAAACTAGCTTAAGGACCTTAAAAACTCTTTCCTTATAGTACTTAAAAGGTACCGTAAAGATAAGAATAAGATTTTTAAAGCTTTAGATAGTATATACTTAAACTTTTATACTTATTAGAGGTTTTATAAATATAGCTTATTTACTAAGGAATAAGCGTAACTTATAAGCGATTAGCTTACTTTTAAAAAATAATTTTATAACTTTCTAAAAGATTTTAAAAATTAAATTATAATTATAGCTATTATACTTTAAGATATTAAGTAATAAGATAATTAGATACCTTATAATTTTTATATCTATCTAAAAAATTTAGAAAAATATTTTAATACTTATTTTTCTAAAAAATTTACCTTAGATTATTTCTCCTAATTACTCCCTTAACTATAAGCTAAGATCTTTAAATAGCACTAGCTAGATATTTTTAACTATTAGGAAATAGTCTCCCTAGCTTAATAGATTTAAGATTCTAACTTAGGCAGGTTTTACCGATATCGCTATAATAACTCTATAAAATAATAACGGACCGACTCTAATTCGGGTTATTATTATAATAATAGTTCCTTAAAGCTTTATAATAGAAATAGTAATTTTAACCGCCTTAAGGAAAATAAGAATAAAAGGAACCTATTTAATAAGAAATTAAATACTCTAACTTACTTTTATTATAAAAAGAAAAGCTATAGGGAATCCGATTATTAGTCGAAATACCCGGAGAAAGCTAAGGCTACGAAAACTAAACGAACCTAAGCTAGCTTATTAAAGAAAAGTTTAAAAAACTCGAAAATATCGATATAAAAGTCTCTTTACTAATATTCTTAACGGAAGGAACTTTTAAGATTTCCGGTATACTCTAAATAGGACTTACCCCTTTTTTAGTATTTGTTAAATTTAATATTTATAGCGAAATCGATTTTATCGACCTTTCCTTTATAAGAGAATATATATTATTACTCTTAAATAATAACCTTTCTCTCCCCGTAAGAGGTATTAGTAAATACGCCCTAGTTAATAGACTCTAAGAGGTATTAGTTATTTTTCGTAATATAAATAAGATAGAAAAGACGCTAATTTATTACTATTTCGGCGTCCTTAGTACGGTAGTAAATAATAACCTTATTACTTTAAAAATACTTACTTTAGTAGCTAAATAAATCTACTTATCCCCTAATACTTATAAATAGTAATATAAATTATTTCGACTATTATAAGCTTACCTCCTTAACGCTAAGGAATTCGTCTAAAAAGCTAAATAATATCTATACGTTTTTTAAGTTATATTAAACCTAATACCTTTTACGTTTATAAATAAAGAAGACTTTAAGCTATTACTAGTATTAGAAATTAAAATCCCCCTAATTTTCGCTAAATTCGAAAATATATTCTCGAAATCTAAGGCCTTAATTCTTCCTAATAAGAAAGATACCGTTTACGCTATTAATCTAGTTAATAACGCTACGCCTCCTTAAGGTCCTATCTACTTTTTTTCCTAAATTAAACTTAAAGTACTCTAAGAATACCTCGATAATACTTTAAGTAAAGGTTAGATATAAGAATCCTAAAGCCCGGGTAGCGCCCCTATCTTTTTTATCTCTAAGAAAAATAGGGAACTATAACTTTACGTAAATTACCGGGGTCTTAATAAGGTAATAATTAAGAATCGTTACCCTCTCCTATTTATTTCGGAGATTATAAACTAGGTTTAAAGCGCTACGATTTTCTTAAAAATCGACCTTTAGCACGCCTATTACTATATTTATATTAAAAAAGGTAATAAGTAAAAAACTACCTTTTACTTATAATACGGTTATTTTAAGTATCTTATTATTCTTTTTAGCTTAATAAATACCCTAGCGATTTTTTAATACTATATTAATTAAGTACTTAGAACCCTAATAAATATTATTTATATCGTCTATTTAGATAATATATTAATCTACTCTAAAATAAAAGAGGATTATACTTAATATTTTTACGATATTTTAGCGAAACTCTAAGAAGCTAACTTATATATAAATATTACTAAATATATCTTTTATTAAGAAATAGTTAATATTACGCGCTAGTAATTATAGGGATTTCCTTTAGATATTTCACGGTAATTTCTAAGGATTTTAATTATAGGGATTTCCTTTAGATATTTTATAGTGATTTCCGAGGATTTTAATTATAGGGATTTCCCTAGATATTTTACGGTAATTTCCGAGGATTTCTAACTACGGTTACGTAACCTCGGAAACCTTATCGTAAAATCCCTAGGAAAACCTTAGTAGGAAATTACCCGGAAATAAAGTTAACCTTTTACTAAGATTTCCCTATACCCTCTCCTATCTCTACTAATATATACCTTTATATATTTTACTAGGATCTCGCTTACGAGAGTTTTTCCTCTTTTCTTTCCTTTCTCCTTAGCTTAGAATCTTTATTTATAATATTAATATTATTATTTAGTTAACGTATTTTACGGCCGTAATATTATTTTAAGCTCGAATTCGCTAGCGAGCGATTAAGAAACCTATATTTTACTTTTATATCCTTATATAAAATAGAAAAAAACTTATATATAAACTATAACTAGCTTCGAAACGTATATCCGAAGCCCTTAACTAGACTTTTAGGCGATTAAGGAAACTCGCCTTAGAGACGCCTAACCTTATAATAGAATAAAATATCGGCGAAAATTAAACTATAATAATAGCTACCTTTTCCTAAAATATTACTAATATAACTATACTATAAGAGTAGTATACGGAGATAGCGTAACTATAAGCGTAAGTTATAGAACTTTAAAGTTAGTTAACTTAAAAAGATTAAAACCTAAACGCGGAAAAGATTTATTAAGAAATATTAATTATATTTAGTATAAATAAAAAGATATTCGTCCCGATTAGAAAAGCTGCTTAGGATACCTTTACGCTAATAGCCCCGGTAAGATAGCTAAACCCCTCCTATTCTAATTTTGCGAAAATTTACTATAAGGAGGTAAGTAAGTTTTCGGGTAAAAAAAAGGATTTTAGTGCCTTCCTTATAAACCTAAAAAATAAGATAAGGTCTAATAAGATAACTTTTTAAAATAAGTAAAACCGGATAAGTATATTATTCCGCGCGTTAAAAAAGAAGGCCCGTAAACTCTTAGAAACTTAATATAACTTAGAAGAACGCCCTTTTTCTAAATTAGCTAAGATAATCTAATATTTAAAGTTTATTTACGGAAATCCTAATAAATTTACTAAAGCTACGAACTAATTTTATAAACTAAACTTTTTATTAATAAATAAGTAAGAAATTTAAAAATTCCTCGTAGAGTTTAACTACTTTATAGCTAAGACCTAAATTCCCTTAGCTTAGATTAAGTATACGCTTTAGGATTATCTACCCGCTAATCTTAACCTAAGCTTTTTTACGAAAGCTAAAGATTTACGTATAATATATAAGGAATTCTACGAATATATAAAAAACGCCGTATTTTACCGGAAAAAGGAGTTAACCTGCCGGGAGTTTTCTTATAAAAGCTAGGCAAATAAAAAAATTACCTTAGAAAAGTAAAAGAAAATTATAACTATAACTATAACCTTTTACTAAAAAGGCTAAGCTCTTAGTAAGAATAAGAAGAAAGTTTACTAGGAAAATAGTACCTATTTTATTTATAGAAAGAAAAGCTATATAGCTAAGGACTACCCTAACTAATAGAAGGTAAGGAGAGTTTATAAGGTTTAGACGCCTTTACCCGACCCTATTTAGTTAGATAACTCTAATTTAGGAAAAAAGTAAGATTATTATAAAGCTTCTTAATAGTCCTAAAAATATCGCGTATAAGATAGAAAGTAAAAAAGTTATTTACTATTAATAATTAAGTTTAAATTAATAGTATAACTTTTTATATTTTTACCTTATATAATATTAAAATAAATACCTATCTCTTAGTTAATTGTTATTTTACGAAGTAAGTAATAAAGCGCTTAAGCGCTAAGCTTATCCCTATTTATCTTATCCCCTTTATTAATTTCTAAAGCTATTAAGCTAGCTTAGTTTATAAGTACCTAATTATTACCTTAGTAATCGATAAATAGTATTTTCTATAGGAAATCTACTAGGTAATTAACTACGCTTAGGATCTCTTTATCGGCCTATTTTAGATAGCGGAGAAGAGGTTATTACTTAATTACGCGGCCTAGAAATTAGTTTAGCTAGATAATTTACCTACCTTTACTAAATACTCGCCCTTAATCTTATTACCTAAGAAGCCCTTTTTTAACGGAAATTTAAACCCGGCTATCTAAGCGGATATTAAGCGCTAGAACCGCCTTCTTTATTAGGATAAGCGTAAATATTAGATCCTTTAACGCTTATAGAGGAAAAAAGACTTCGTATAGCTTACGAAGGAAAAAAAGCTAGCTTAAACCTTAATTAAAGATAACTAAGATACCGATAATATAAATAAGGATATTTTAAAAAAGTAACTTATTTATTAAGTTTAATAAAACTCTCGCTATTTACGATAGGAAAAGATAACCCCGTTAATACTTATAATACTTATAAAATTAGAAAATAATAACGATAACTTAACTATAATTATAAAGCTAAGCTTAGCTAGCTATATATATATAAGATAGGAAATCTTATTCCCTTAAAGTAAAAAACCTAAGTATATTACTTATATACGTAATATAATCCCTCTAGCTTTTATATATTTTAAAGAATTTTTTAATAAAAAGGAAGCTTATATTTTAGCTTATCCCTAGCCCGGCTATAATATAACTTTAAAACTTAAGAAGCCCCTAAACTTAGTAAGACCTCCTTTTTATAAGATATTAGTAAAATACTTACTTTTAGAAAAGGAGACTATTAACTATTTACTTAAGATTAGTTTTATTAAACTAAATATTAGCTTTTACGCCGCCTCTATTTTCTTCGCCTTAAAGCCGTACTTAACGGCCTAACGCTTTTATATTAATTACTAATAGATAAATAATTACTTAAAAAGTTAAATCTCGCCCGCTCCCTTTTTAGAAAGTACCGCGTTTAGCTACCGGGAGGCGAAATAGTTCTCGAAAATTAATATTATTTAAGCGTTTTACCGTCTCTATCTTAACCTTAACTTTAAGTACTTTACGGCTTTCCGTATAAAGTTTAATATATTCTATTAGCTTATTTTTCTATTCGGCCTTAAGGTAAAATTTACGTAATTTTAGAATTTTATTAATACTTAACTTTACGATTTTCTTAATTACTATATAAGTATATACGCTAATAATATATTAATTTACTTAAATAGCGAAAAAAAGGAATATTAGGAGAAATACTAAGAAATAATCTAGCGCTTATATTAAGCGAACTTATAAGGGGATATCTAAAAATTAAAATTTAATATTATTAAAATTAACTACCTTAGTATAATATTATATATAGGCTAAGGAATAAGCGTAAACTTTTATAAAATATAAGTAATCTAAGATTAGAAATTCGAAGATCTCTAGGATTATAAGGCTATCCGTTTATTTATAAGATTATATAACTTTATCCGGATTTTCTATTATTATATTAATATTACCGCGGAACCCCTAAACTATCTCTTAAAAAAGGATATTATTTTCGAGCTTAGACTAGAATAAAAAGAAGCTTTTAATAAGATAAAGGAACTAACTATATAAGCCCCGGTGCTCGCTTTCTTTTATCCTAAACTCTTAACCTAGCTTAAAACTAACGCCTCTTAAAACGCTACTATTAATATATTTTAGTAATAGTAAGATAATTAAGCGTAGAAGCTAATAAGCTTCTTTTTAAAAATAATAAACCCGGTTAAATATATATACCTAATCTAAAATTACGAATTTCTCGCCGTTATATAAAGCCTTAAGTATTTTTACCTAGAATTACTTAATTAGAAATTCGATATAATTACGGATTATAAAGCCTTAGTTTATTTTATAACGAAAAAACTACTTTTAATCTACTAAGTTTAATAATCCGATTTCTTTACTTAGTTCGATATCTATTTTATATATTAACTTAGCTAATTAAATATAGCTATTAATACCCTTTTACGTAAGATAGCTAAGCTTCTAATTATAAAAGCTTATAAGAAAAAGGAAAAGACGCTTATAATAATTCCTCCGGAAAGCTTTAAATTCGAAGTCCTAACCCTAACTTTTATAATTACCTTAGTCCGCCTTAGAGAAAACTTTACCTTATTAGGAGTAAAGTTAGTATAACTAATCTAGGAGGAGAACGTAAGCTAGGATCTTAGATTCTATAATAACCTCCTAGTTATTCCCGAATAAGATAGTTAAAAGCGGCTTTTCTTTTATATTACCCTAATTCGGAATATATATAAGCTAGCTATCTTCGCTTATAGTAGCTAGAATAAGATTACTTAGATACTCCGGCGAGATTATTACTAGCTTAGAATAAAGTAAAATATCTATTAATATATTTATAATTATTATAAATATTAAAAGAATAAGACCTTACGGGATAAGACCTTAAGCTTATTATACTTTTTATTTATTTTAACTTTTATATAGGAGCACGTAGCTTATAATAAGAAAGCTATATTAAAAAACCGCTTTAGGTATAACTATATTTAAACTTTTATCTATAAGCTAAGCTAGATTATCGCTATATTACTAAGTAAGAAGAATAATATAATAAAAATACTCGCCGAACGCTATTTCCGATACTTTTATTATTTTTTTAATATACCGAATATATAAATTACCGATAACGCCGGCCTATTTATTTTAAGATTTCTCGGTAAAATTAATTAGTTAACTAATATTAAGTATCGCTATAATAATACCCTATACTTATAAATATAAGGTAGCGTAAAGGTAACTAACTAATACTTAGATTAGAGGCTATAGTTTTATATAAATAAATATTAGGATAATTAAAGCGCTTTTTTTCCCGCGCTAGATTTCGTATATAACTCCTCGTAGCACGCTTCGATCGGTATAGCACCGCTTATAGTCGCCCTTAGTAAAGATATACGGAACCCCCTCTTAGTAGCTAGTCCCCTAGATCCCTCGACCGCTTTAGACCCGATTACTATAGCCCGTAAACTTATCGCTTATACGTAGGAAATATAATAGTAAGCTTAAGCCGCTACTAAGAAAGCTCGCCGTAAGTAGGAAACGTAAGTAAATAAGAAGCGTCGCCTAGTAAATTTTATAATTAGCGATAAGGTATTCCTTAGCTATAAGGGCTTCTCTATAACCGTATTTATAACGCGCTTCGACGCCTAATAATTTAGGCCTTTTACGATTATTAAGGAATAAAGCTATAGCTACGTCCTTAACTTACTAGATAGCTATTAGATAATAAACTTATTCTACGCTAACTATCTTCGGAAAGCTATTATAGATCTATTACTTAAGTAAGAGATATCTCCCGCTAAGCTAGAAAATATCGATAATATATTAGAATAGGAGGTTAAGTAGATTTTTTAATCTTAAGTTATTAGATAGCGTTATCGGTTAGAATATTAAGTCCGCTAGCGTAGTTACGATTTAGATAAGATATAATACCTTACTAGGAATTTCCGTTATACGCTTATAGCCCTTAAGGAATTTTACGACCGTTTCCTAGATACCGCCGGTCCGCTTATTAATCTCTAGTATTAGGTTAAAGCTACCGCCGCGAATCGTAAGTATTAGGATAATAACTAAGATAATACGGCTATTTCCCCGGGCACCTAGCTACGTAGTTATCGTTACTAGTCTTAATAAGTATATTAAGACCTTTATTAGGGGGTAGTATTATACGCTAGTAATTATAAGGATTTCCTTTAGATATTTTATAGTAATTTCCGAGGATTTTAATTATAAGGATTTCCTCTAGATATTTTATAGTAATTTCCGAGGATTTTAATTATAGAGATTTCCCTAAATATTTTATAGTAATTTCCGAGGATTTCTAACTATAGTTACGTAACCTCGGAAACCTTATCGTAAAATCCCTAGGAAAACCTTAGTAGGAAATTACCCGGAAATAGAGTCGACTTTTTACTAAGATTTCCCTATACCCTCTCCTATCTTTACTAGCACGTGCCTTTATATATTTTACTAGGATCTCGCTTACGAGAGTTTTTCCTCTTTTCTTTCCTTTCTCCTTAGCTTAGAATCTTTATTTATAGTGCTAATACTATTATTTAGTTAACGTATTTTACGGCCGTAATAGTTAAGTTCCTTAAATATATCGTTAGTATATATAATATCTTTATAAACTTAAAAAAGATATAAGTAATAGCCGACTAAGAAGAACTTAGCTTTTTTTATAATTTTTAGATCTTTCTAGGCTTCTATAATTATTACTAGCGTTTTATTCCCTAATATTCTAATATCGTTACTCCTCTAACTAATATATTTAAAGGGAGCGAAAACGGGAAGAAACTAGGCCGATATAAGCTTAACGCTTTCTAATAATCCGCCTTTCTAGAACTTAAAAAAGTATTTACTAAAGCCCCCTTACTAATATATTTTAATCTTAAAAAATAGATAAGGATAAAGATTAATATATTAAACTTTACTATAGCTAATATCTTCTTATAACGCGATAATTAAGGGTAATACTTTATTATCGCTTACTAGTTATAGAAATTTAATAGCCCTAAAATACGCTATATAATAGCTAAAAAGGAATTCTTCGCTATTATTAAATTATTTAAATATTAGCGCTATTACGTAAAAAGATTAATATTCCTAGTTAAGGTAATTTTAGATTACTTAAACTTACGGTTAATTATAATATAATTAGACTTAAACTACTATTAATAACGTTAGGTAACTTACTTATCGCTTTTTAACTTCTATATCCTTTATAAACTAAGCCGTAATAATCTTACTAATAGCCCCTTAAGAAAACTATAATATATACTCGAAGCGGGCCCGATAATAGAAAAATTAGATATTTTATATAAGAAAATAATTAATAATATACTACGCGTTAAGTATATTATAGCGTTAAACTAAACTAACTATTAAAACCCTTACCCTAAAATAGCTATATACTTTTTATATTAAGTTTTAATAACCTTAAGCTTAACTTAACGCCTTAAGGGCTAGACCTTAAAAAAGGTAATAATATAAGAATAGCCCCTAAAGCCCGATATATCGACTCCCCTCCTTACTTTATTATAGCGAAGTTAAGGCGAAAATCTCTAATTATAACGCCGAAAAGCTACTAAGCTTAATAAGACTTAATAAGGAAAATAAAGTTTATAAATAATTAACTCTAATAGTCTTATCTATTAGAAAAACTATATAGTAATATTATAAAAAGCGGCGTTAAAGTATAAATTACTATTATTATATTATAATAACTTACTAGCGGGTTATTTTAGTATAAAACGCACCTAAAACCTCCTCGCTAGGAAATTCTATTAGGAGGTAATATATAAAGATATTAAATCTTACGTTAAGTCCTACTAAATCTACTAAAAGGTCGCTCCCCGAAAGCACTGCTTATATAGTAAGTTAGATTTATTACCGATTTTATTATAACCTTAAGCAAAACTATCTTTAGATTTTACTACTAGTCTGCCGGAGTTTATATAGCTAAATAAATAAGTTAATAGTATCTTAGTAATCGTTAATCGATTTATAAAGTTTTCGCTTTTACTTCCTATTTCGGATATAATTAAAGTAAGGGACCTAGCTAAGCTTTTTTACTAAGAGGTAGAACTTCGCTATAGTCCTCTATAAGGTATTATATCTAATAGGGGTAGCTTATTTACTAGTTATTTCTAATTAAACCTCTATCTTCTATTTAAAATTAAGAAATAGTTATTAACCGCGTTTTACCCCTAAACTAATAGGTAAATAAAACGGATAAACTAGGTAATATAATACTACCTCTATTACTTTACTAACGATAAATATATATTATAGCCTTAACTATTACTAGTTACTTAATTTACGATTAATAACGTAAAGTACTTAATAATGAGAATCTTACTTAATAAGGCACTTTATAGTTATTACCCGGAATTTTATATTTCCGTAAATACTCTTTTAAAAGTAAACCCCGAGGCTAAAGCTAAGATTAATAAAATAATAAATCTACGCTAATATATATATATATATTATTACTCTAAGAACCTATAAGGTATCTAAGCATATAGAGGGTAGGAAGAGGGGAAAAACTAGGCCGGGCCCGGGGGAAAACCCCTTACTAAGTGGTCGGTAGCTAGTAAGGTAAGAATAGTAAGTAAGGAGAGGGTGCTATAGCGGGCCTCGTGCTAGTCCGCTAGGTCGTAGTAGCGGGTTTAGGGTAAAACGAGCTAGGGTCTAGGGGTCGCTAAGACGGAAGCGGCCGCGAACCTTAGCCGCGGGAGGGCAAATATAAGCTAGAACCCTAGTAAGGGAAAGAGGTATATACTGCTATAAAATAAAGAGGTACGTACTAGTATATACCGCGGCGCCTTATAATTAGTAAATAAGCTACCGCGGGGTATAAAATCTTATAGCTTATATAGCGTAAGGGCCCCTTCCTTCGTAAATAATATTAACTTTAATTTCCCTTATCGTAATAGTAATAGCTTATAACCGTAATATAAAGATTAGTAATAAATAAGCTATGCCTTATAACGGTTATATTTTTAGACTTACTTAGGACTACGTCCGCTATTTATACGCTAGCTATTAGGATTAGCTAGGTAAGTCGCGCCTTATCCGGGCCGTATATTAACGAAATTAAGCTAACGTTTAGTAGCCGCGAACGCGCGCGCGTGCGTTACTTATGCCCGGACGAATTTTACCTATATACCTATATAGATCTACGCTAATACTTAGCGAATTATTAGAGATACGCTACCGAAAAATAAGCAAAGTATTATAATAAAAACTATATACTTTTAATACTTAAGATAGGCGATTTAGTAAGCCTCTTAACTAAGAATATTAAATTTAAAAGTAAGAAAAAGAAACTCCTACCTTATTACGTAGGACTATTTCGCGTTCTCTAGAAAATCGGCTTTTAAGCGTACCGCCTCGTATTACTTATAAAATACGCCCGTCTTTACGATATTTTTTATATTTCTCTCCTAAAACTTTAATACCTCCAAGACCCCTAAAACTTATCTACCTCTCTCCTTATACTAAACTTAGAGGAGGATAATAGGGAATAAGAAATCTAAAAAGTTAAAAGCTAAAAAATACTAAATAGCAAAATTTACTTCCTAGTTAAATAGAAAAAATAGCTATCGGAGTATAATTAATAAGTTAACTTCGATAATATAGCGAATATATTATAACTTATTAATAAATTTTAGAAAATAATAAAAAAACGTAAAAAAGTATAATTCTCCTAAATTTATATATTTACTTTACTTACTTATTTATATACTTATTATACTATTTACTTTTATACTTACTCCTATTACGCTTTCTTATTCCGTTTAGACTGATAAACTTATCGAATATTTTTATCCTTTTTATTTTTATTATAAGTACGTTTTACCCCTAACTTTTAACTTATCGGTAGCTTCTTCTTAATTTAAAGTATTTACGCTATCTCCTCCTAAGCTATTTTATCCGCTTTTATAGCGCGCTTTATCTTTTTAACTATAATATACTTATAAGCGTTAATTTTACTATACGGAGCGTATATATTAAAATATTTATAAATTAATACTTTCTATAGCCTAAACTCCTTATTTATAAGGCTATATAGGACTTTCTCTATCCGCTTACGCGTATAAGCTAGCGCTACCTCTTACTTAATATATCCTTCGTCCCCTAAAAGAAGACGGAGTAATAATAATAACTTCTAATACGTTATTATAAGTTCTCCTTTTCTTATAAGCTAAAAATTCCCCTCTTCGTCTAAAAAAAACTCTAATAGTTCTAGGCCCCTTTCTAAGGTAGTCGTTCCGAAAGCGTAATAGTTAGTAGTTAGTAGCGCCCGTCGCTACTATATTAAACCCTAATACTACCCCCTAGCTTCGACGGATACCTTATTCGTTCCCGTAAGCTTATATTCCTAGATATAAGTAGTTAATATTATTATAAATAACTCTATTAAGTGCTAGGTAATCTAAGCTACGTTTAGTCTCCCTTACTTAGATAAAGCTAACTTATTTTTCTTAGTTATATAACCGGCCTTACGATATATTATATTAAAAATATACCTTAGCTCCCCCGTTACTATTACGTAGTTAAACTAATTTCCTAATATACTAACGGGAACGGGCGTATAAGTTACCTTTTTATATTAATAATAGTCGCACTAAAAAGCTTTAATCTTAGAATACTAATATTTAACGCTAAATATCTTATCCTTAATAACGCGAAATATATATTCTTTTAAGTAAGACTAGAAATACCTAATATACTAATTAAGATTATATTAAATAATTTTCTCCCGCTTTAAATAGGATATTTTCTTAAACCTCTTCGTATATCCCTCCCCTTTCCCCCTTACCTTACCCTAGCTATAAGTATAAGTTATCTTCTACTTAGGTATATCTTTATTATTAGACTTATTATTATCGTTATTATTATCTTCGTTATAAACCTCTCCCTTATCGGCGTTCTTTTTTTTATTATTAAATAACTCTATCTACTCTTTATATTTAATTTTTAGCTTAAAGTTAGCTTTATCGTTATCGGTATTATCTTTTTTTTTAATTTTAATAAACTTTTCCGTAACCTCCGCTATATCTCCGTTAACTTAGCCCTAATTCCTCCCCGCTTAGGCCACGCCTTTAATAAGCTTCGCTACCTCTAATAACTTTTCCGCCTATTAGTTAGCCTTCGTAGTGCGTATACGGGAGTTAATAGCGATTACTAGTACTAAAAGTATAATTCTTCTAGTTTATAATATTCGTTTATATCTTCTCTAAAATAAAGGGAATTCTATGTTTACTTATATATAAAATATCTTTACGTATACTCTCTTCTTCTATACTCGATATTAGATTAAGTATAATCTAATCTCTTCCCGAAACTAATCCGATATCGACTAGGAGTTTATTAAAGCTCCTATCTAAAATACTATAATAAAAATATAATCGAAACTTACCTTACTTCTTATTACCTAAGTCCTTTTAATATATCCTACATAATATACCCCTTTTCTCCTTATCCTAAGTATATTTAGATTTTATTTTATACCTATATAGATTTTAGTTATTCTTATATAAGTTTAATACCGGTAACTTTTTCTTTTTTAGGAAAGGGCGATTTCTTAGCCTATGCTAAGTTTAGGTATTTCTTCTTTTAAGTTATAAAGCTTTAAACTTAGATATTAAAGGTATTAATATCGATTAGGCGTTCTAACGCCTTATTTAGGTTATCCTTAGTTATAGCGTTTATAAGGTTATCTAAACTATTTATCTATTTAATTTCCTCGATTTCCTAATTCTTATAGGACTTTCTTATTAATATAATATTAATTATTAATCTTTTTTTTTTCGTAATCCTAAGCTTTATTAGATATTTATATAGTAAGTATAAGTTAGTATAAATAATAATCTAAATTACGCTTAATCTAAGTTCGGACCGAATTCTTATTAATATTAAGCTAATAAAAATACCGATATCGAAGCTAGCTAATATCCCGTATATTTCGGATACTAATATGGACTATATTACCTTTTTATACTTTATCGAGCTTTAATAGATAATATTCCTAAAAAGCGTAAACTTATCTTTACCGCTAGTTTCTTATTTAAGTATAATAACGTATCCGATCTATAAGGATAAGTTAGAGTTATTTATAAAAAAACTATTAGTAAAAATATAAAGCTTTATATTATTTAGTAATATAGGAATATATCGTAATTCTTAGTTTTAATACTCTTATTACTATTATAGCTTTTTATTAAGCTTCTCGTAATCTTTTCTATCCGGAGATTACTTCTAAATAGCGATAGAAAAATTATAAGTAGCTTCGGGTTAATAAATAAAAGCGATATAGGTATCTTAAGTATATTATTTAAAGTATTACTAAGCGTAATCTAGTATAAAGTAGTTAATAAGTTAAATCTTAGCCGCTTAGCCCTTTTATTAAAAGGAGATCGAACCCGGGGTAAGGTTAATCTAAGATCTATTAAAGTTCGTAATATCCCTAGCTTAGAGGATAGTTTTAGGTTTAGTGCGGAATTAAGTAGCGGTTATCTACTTATCTTTTAGTTATTTAAAAGCCTTTATACTAAGTATAAAAATATCGTTAGTTTATAAACTAACGATCTTAAAACGCGCTTAATTATTATATTTAATAAGGAGGTAAATATTAAAAATTAATATCTATATTCGTAGCTATTAAAAATAATAATCTTAATAGATCCGAAATTAGTAAATACTAGCCTTCGTAATATTATATAGTAGCTTAATAACGCGGATTATAATATTTAAAAAATATTAGTCTTTTATCTTAGGGGGAAGCGTAGCGATAATAGTCCTTTTAAGGTTAGATCGTAACTATAAGTACGCCTAAGTAATATTATATAAAGCTAGTTTAAAGCCTAATAGAAAGGTAGTAAGGGTAAGAGTAAGAATAAGCCGCTAGCTAACTTATTATATTATTAGGGATTAGGTAAGGATAATATCCTTACTCTTATCGCTATAACTTACGATAATAAGCTTAGATTTTTTATATAGGTAATCGGTGCCTATCCCCTTAATTTCCTAAACTATATAAGCTTTAAAAACGTAAACGCTACGATACTTAATAATATTATATTTTTTAAAGGAAAAAATACCGTAGCTAATAAAGTTATTAATCTCTTAAATATCTAAAACTTTAAAAAGTTAGCTAGCTATTATAATTTTTCTTTTAGCCTAAAGCTTAAAAGATAACGATATATTATTTTTTTCTTTTTATATTATAAAAGCGTTATCTATAAAGAGATTTCGAGGAATATATATAGTAATCCTTAGATAAGGTATTACTTAAGATAATACCGAAGTTAAGTCGATATTAGGAGAAGGTAAAGTTAATATCGATTTAGGGCCTTTATATAAAGGTATTAAAAAAGGGCGGATATATATAGACTAGAAAAAATAAAGTTCGTATAAGAGATTAATAATAATATTATAGCTATTAATAGAAAGAAGGGTATATAGTCTTATCTATTTACTAAGTTTGCGCTAAATACGAATTTAGCTATTTAGAGGTAGCTATAGAATATTAGAGATATCGGGGCTATTTCGTATAGATAGAGCGTTACGGACTATCTATTAGGTATAGTATTTCCGGAGTTTAGTTATAGCTTTCTAAATAGCGGTAGCTTATCGTAAGGTAAAAGGGGTTAGAGCTAAGTTAGAGTATACGCGTAAGTAGGCTTTAAAAACTAAAAAAGTTAGGATAAGTTTATTAAGTTTTACTATATTATTAATTACTTTTATAGCTATTTATAAGATAAAATCCTAACTAATATTAGGTTAAAGTTTAGCTAAGATTACCTTATAAGCGCGTCGAAAGGGGGTATAGTATTATTTAACCTTCCTAACTAACTAATATACTTTAACGGGGACCTAGGTATATATAATACCTAAGGTAGCGGCCTTAGAATAGAACTCCTAAAAATCGAAGTTTTTTTTAATATTATAACGAATAATATTAGGGGGTTTAAGGTAAATATCGATTTAGATTATATAAAAGGTATTTTAAGTATTTTTCGTAAAAAGAGATAGGAGAAACTAAGTAGCTTAGAAAACTATAGCTTAGTCGATAATATATAAGATAGCTTATTAGTTAATATAGAGAATATCTATAATAACCTTAAAGTTAAAATCGCGGTTATCTTCTAGCTTAAATTTAAACTATTAGGGCGCGGGGCTATTTAGTTAGTATTAATAATAGATTTTAAAAATAGCCTTAATAGCTTAGATATTAGTATTATATCTAGCCCGAGTAAATAGTTAGTATAGATAAGATATACTAAGGTGCCTAAATTATCTATAAATTTAGTATATCTCTTACTTAGTAAGATATAATATTACTTCTTCTAAGGGTAAAAGGAAAAACTAAGGATAACCTTATTTACGTATAATAGGGATCTTAGTTATACCGTAGATAAGGTAATTTAAAATATTATAAAAGAATATCCTTAGTTAATCTATATCTATTAGGTATAAGAGGAATAGGGTTTAACTAAGTAAGATATAAAATATAATCTTACCTATTAGGGTTATAACTTAAATAGAGCTAAGGGAGGTAATAATTTAACTTTTACCGAATTTAATAGATACTTAGCCGGCGGTAAACTTATTAAGGGATAATAAAGGTATAAGGAGCCGTAATACTTTAAACTAAGATTAACCTAAGGTTAATACGGATACCGTACCGGTATCGATTAGAATATTTTAGAATATTATCTAAGAATAGCAGTCTATTAAGGTAAAATAAGTAATAGGAGCTATAATAAGTATAGGCTTATAAAAATTATCTTTCGTTAAGAAATATATATATACTAACTAGTATAGTATTTTAGCTACTTAGGGTAATATTAATAGTAAGTTTTCTATTAGTTCCGTAATTTAAGGTATATAAAATACTTAAGTTAATTATATAAATAATAAAATATAGTATAGAGTTTCGGTAAGTTTATAAGATTAGAGTGCCTATCCGTTATCGCTATTTTCCTCTAATACTCTTTCTATCCCTTCGAAGTCTGCGAGATAAGCGTTAAAGTTAACTTTTATTCCGGTAAAAGTATAATAAGCTAGAAATAAATATTTAAACACTTTACGTTCCTTTTCTATATATTTAGAGGATTAGTATCTAATCTTACCGTAAACGAAGTATTTATAGTTCTACGAGGTATTAGCCCTCGAGTTATAAGTAAAGTTACTTCCGCTATTATTACGATATCGGTTTAAGGGCTAGTCGGAGGTTTTCTAATATCGGCAATTAAGGTAGAAAATATCGAAGCTTAGAGTATTAGGAGAAGGTAGTAATAAGTAAGAGCTTTAAATATACTATAAGCTATTAGATTAATAAGTTAGGGTTATTTTTAAAGAGGAACGGAGGTCGGATATAAGCGTCTCCGTATCTTTCGCGGGTTTAAAGAGTATAAATTCTAATTTAGGGACGCCCCGGTAAGCGTTAATAAGGGTTATCCGTAAAAGGGCGTTACTAATATAATTAGAACTAAGAGCACGCTAATAAAGATCTAATTTATTAAAAAGTTTCTATAAAACTTCGTATAGTTTACTTTTAGGATACGAAATCCGAATTATCTAATAAGTAATAGATATCTAATTCGTATAATAATAAAAATAATTAACGTTTATATTAAAAGACTTCTATATTTAAAAATATATATTACGAAAAGTAGAAAATTAGTTAATATAATCGAGATAATACCGTCTTACTTAGCCTAAAAGAATACGTAGAAAAATCGTATAAAAATAAAATAGGTAAATCTCTAATATAAAATAAATATTTATAAAGATATAAACCTTATTATCTAAAAGGTTATAAAGTTCGCCTAAGTATATAATATTCTTATCCTAGATTTTAGTAAATTAAGTAATTATTTTTAAATTAATATATATATTAGGAAATTTAATTAGGGGTAGTATAAAGAAAGTAAAAGCGTTTAGTATAGGTTTATCCTAAAATCGAGGTATTTTCGATAAAAGGCCTCGTTAATATCGATAAAATTCTATATTAGTATCTAAATAAGGACCTTAGCTATTAATATTAAGTCTAGCTATACTTACTAATAGTTCTTTAATAAGTATATCTAATAAGGACTATATTCTTTAAGTAGTAGCTTAAGGGTCTTAGAATCGGTATATTATTAGTTATTAGGTAAGTTAAACTAATAGGTTTTAAAATAATATATTTAATTATAATATTTAAAGGTTAGGGATAATTTAAATTTAGGCGTTCCTAATATCTAAGCTAGGCCTTAGTTAAGGTATTATCTATTATTATAAGGTAGGTGCGGTAATAGTTTAGGTTTCTATCTTAGTTTCTAGTATTAATTTAATAGGGATTATAAGTCCTAATTTAAAAGAGGTTTTACTATATACCTAAGCTAGCTATATAGGAAGGTTTATTTATATTTAGAAATTTTTTAAGTTCCTTTAAGGCGGGTTTCTTAGATTTGCCGATATAAATTCCTCGTCTTATAAGAAAGCTTCGGGTAAGGTCTCTTATAAATACTTATCTTATTTCCCACGTTTTCGTTTTCTAGCTATTAAAATATCGTTAGAAAAGGTTAAATAAAGCGAGATTAGAGAGTTACTTATCGCTTTCGACGAATAAGATAAATCTCGCTATCGCTAGTTTAATTATCTCTACGTTCTCGTAGTCTCCTAATATATTATTATCTTAGCGATCTAAGTTAAACTAATTCTAATATCGTTTCGGGATCTTAGTATATCTAAATATTTCTTAAGTTAGCTAGTTATAGTATTTAAGGAGTTCTATTCTATCTTCGGGAGGGGTGCTTATAATTATAAGTAAGTCTTCGAACCGGCTTTAGATAGATATTATAAAGTATTTAGGTTAGCTTTTTTAAAAGTTCTAAAAAGGGTCCTATATAGCCTTTTATTAACTTTTTAATTAATTATAGCTTACCTCTATACGGTTATTTTCGTAAAAGTTTACTATTAGGGTTAATTATTCTATCCTTATTAATCTATAATTAACTAAATTTTAACTACTAATTAATATTAGTTAGCCTTCGTAGTATATATATAAGAGTTAATAGCAATTACTAGTACTAAAAATATAATTTTTCTAGTTTATAATATTTATTTATATTTTCTCTAAAATAAAGGGAATTCTACGTTTACTTATATATAAAATATCCTTACGTATACTCTCTTCTTCTATACTCGATATTAGATTAAGTATAATCTAATCTTTTCCCGAAACTAATCCGATATCGATTAGGAGTCTATTAAAGCTTCTATCTAAAATACTATAATAAAAATATAATCGAAACTTACCTTACTTTTTATTGCCTAAGTCCTTTTAATATATCTTACGTAATGCACCCCTTTTCCCCCTATCCTAAGTATATTTAGATCTTATTCTATACCCGTATAGATTTTAGTTATTTTTATATAAGTTTAACACCGCCTTAGTTACTTACTTAATATAATATTTACTAAACTCCTCGGCGATAGCTTTATAAACTCCTTACGCTATAATTACGTTTTTATTAAATAAGCGTATTTTACTTCTTTTTATAACTATACTTATATAATTTAATATTAAATTATATATTTCCTATATTACTTTTTTTTTAAGCTATACTAATCTTTTTTATAATAGCCCCTAAGCGGGTTATTAATAAGTTTTCGTTAGTACTTTTAATAAGTTCTAATAACGCTTAGCTTTAAATTTTTTATATTAAAATATTTCCTAAATTAAGGATTTAGATTTTATCCTTATATTAGATAAACTCCTTAGCGATTATATTACAAACTTTACGTAATATACTTTAATCTTTAGGGATCGCCGTAACTTACTTTTATATTACTTTTTACTTAATATAGCTATATATTATTATATATATAATAACGGAGGCCTCTTAATTATAAGATAGTATTACTTTTATAATTATTTTATATAATAAGTTACCCTCCGAAGCGTAGCTTCTTACTTCTTTATCTTATAGCTTATTAGATTTACCCTTACCGCGATTTTTATATTAAATTTTAAATAGCGATTTCTTAGCTTTTATAGATATTATACTAAGTTAATATTAACTCTTAAATAACCTTAGCTAATCTTACTTATTAGGCGCTAAAGTAAATTATATTTTCTCCGTATAGTATTTTATAGCTATAATCTCCGCTCTCTCTTAACCTTTTATAGTAATTATATCTAATATATATTATTTTAACGCCGCGTTAATTACTCCTAGATAGCTACTATTTTCTTCTAATAAGAAAAGCTAATTTAAAAACCGCTTCTTAGTTTACTTATTAAAATTAATATAAAAGTAATACTCCTTTACCCTTACTTATTATTTTATATTAATTACTATTATATTTTCCTTATTAGAGTTTTTAATAAATTTAGTACTCTTAACTTTTATAACTTATTAATATATCGTTTTAATATCGGTTTTATAACTCTTACTTTTACTACTCCGAATTTTTTTCTTTAGCTCTATTTTCTTAATAACCTTAGTATACTCTAACGCTAAACGCCCTATTTATTTTACCTTAATATAAGACTTTTCCTCCTTAGCTACCTCTTTTATAGCTAGCGCTTTTATTTTCTCCTAAGCTACTTTACTTTTTTTACTTTTAACGCGCTATTTCTTAGCTAAGCTATTTTTAGCCTTAAATATAAGCTTTTATACTTTTTTAAGCGTTTTACTACTTATCTTTAGCTTAGGATAAACGGTTATCTTCTTATCTACGTTAATTACCTTAATTATTACGGATTTTAGCTTTTACGCCTTTTTTAGCGTTTTATTACCTTTATCCTTTTTAGTAATCGTTACTAGTAAACTTTAACTTAATATTCTTATAACGCGTTAGTATATCTCCTATAAATATATACTAAATTACTTACGCTTTAGGCCCTTACCGCCTAATATTCTTATAATCTTTTTTAGTATTACTATACTTATCTTTTTCGGCGTTCCTTTAGGTATCTTTATATTAATATACGGAATATCGTTATTAAGCGGGCTACTACTAAGAGGATTCCCTTTCTTATCGAAATATATATAAAAGCTATTAAGGGCTTTATTACGCGATATAGTATTAAGAGGATATATTATTACGCGGTAAAATAACTATTAAGTAGTATTTATACATATATATAGGTAAGAGAAAGCAAAGGTAACCTATATTAAGTATAATTAGAGATAGATACCCTTCCTTTATCGTATAAGGAAGAGCGGCTATATAGCTAGATAATACTCTACTTACTTCTATACCCTCCTTCTTCTTATCTAAGCTACCTCCTACCTCCTAAGTTATACGAGGTATAACTTAGGTAGTAATATATATTTTATTAGAGGCTTCCTTATATCCGTGCTATCTTTTATATATATATCGTATAGTAAATATAAAGGGGTATAAAGAGATAATATCTAATACTTAATTTTTTCTTTTTATAAAAAAATATATTAAATAAAAAGGTATTATATAAAGAAAAAACTCTATTTTCCTAAAAAGTAAATATTTCTAAAAAAAATAATCGTACGATATTAAATAAGTATATAATCGAAAAAATCTCTAAAAATAAATAACGCCCGTAATACTATAATAAAAAGAGATAAAGAAAATAAGCTACTAGCCGAAAAATAAAAGTTAGGTTATTATATAATTTAATCTATAATATATTTTTATAAAGTTTTATTATAAAGGTCTCTTATAATCGTAGTATTAAGAAAAATAAGTAGAAAGCTAACTTTCTATAACCTTATACTAAAAATACTAAAAAATATTACGAAAAATAGGAATTAAAAATCGGATTCTGCCGCCTCTTACCGCCTTCGGAGGGGTATAAAAACCCCTCCTCGCTCCCTCTCTCTCTCTCTCTCTTTCTCTTCCTTTTTTCTTTCTTTCTTCTTTAAGCTAATTAACGAAGATAATAATAATAACTAGAAAAATCTTTAATAAAGATTAATAAGTCGTATAATATACTTAAATCGTTTTTATTTATTTATTATAATACTTTAGAGGCTATAGAAGTAGCTGCTAGAACCTCGGCAGTAAGTTAAGTAGGAAAAACCCTCCTAAAAGAGGTAAAACCCCCCGCTATATAATAGGACCGCGTCCGGCTCGGGGCCGGGCTAAGCGCTCTACGCGTATAAAGAAAGTAACCGTTAGTTACGGTAATACTATATAACGTAAGGAAAGATAAGGAAAGATAGATAAGATAAGGAAAAGATAATAGTAGCGGCGGTACGTATTACCTACACGTGCCGGTACGTACCTCCCTAGCTTTTAAGTACGTATTACTTAACCCTTAGGTACGTAGCTACGTACCTCTTTTACGCACGGTATATATTAAGGCACGCACTCTATCACGGATCGGGCAGTGATATTACTAATACTAAGTCTAACTCTAGTGGCCCCTCTATACTAATTTAGTATATCGAATATACTAGCCTAACCGGGCTTAAGCCCTAAGTGGGGCATAGCTTAGATATAGGGTATATTATATATAATACCGCCCCTAAGGCCGGGCAGGCTAAAGAATAACTATCGTAATATTATTTCTTAGTATTTAAGCTACTAAAGCCGCCCCTATTCCTTAGTATAGCTAAATTTAGCTAGCGTACGAACTGCTAATACTTATTCGCTTATAGACCTTTCGTTAGGCCATCTGCGATTATATCTTCCGTGCTAATTTATTATAAATTAAAAAAGCCTATCTAATATTTTTAAATAATCTATTTATATCGTAAATTAATATACCTCGTGCGTGCCTTATTAAGTAGATTAATTATAACTAACCTTACGTTTTAATTATTAGTAAATATTACGAGAGGCCTCTTTTATTCGTAGCCGGCGTCTCGAATAATATTAGAGAGCTAGATCGTTATAAGCTTAGCGGGTATAAGGGCTATAAATTCGGCCTCTATATTACTTATAGTAATAAGGGTTTAACGCTTTAAGCGCTACGCGATAGGGCTACTAGCGAGGAAAATAATAAACCCGGCTATTAAGGCGCGGGTTACCTAATCGTCCGTAAACGATATATCGGAATATACGCGAAGCTAAAAGTCTTTATTATAGGCTGCTCCTCTAAGCGTAATACTAAGAGACGGCGTGCCGCGTAAATAGCGGAAAAGGTGCTTTATTATAGCTAAATAAGCGTAAGTCGGATAGGAATTTACTTTTAATAGCTTCTTAATATTATACGTAATATCGGGCCTTATATTTAGGGCTAGCTAATTTAGGCTGCCTATTCGTTTCTATTATATTATAGCCTTTATTGCGATCTTAGCCTCTTTCTAATTATAAGGAATAATATATTTCGTTAGCTACGGCGTCTTCGTAGGCTTTAAATTATTAGTATCGAATAGCTTAAGAATCTTACGGGCAAAGGAGGTCTAATATACTTAAATAGTTCGGGCCTAATAATCGCGATTAAACTTAAGGCTAAGGAATTCCTAAGGCTCTCTAAGGTATTTAACCTTATATAATTTATCGAGAATTACGGCCTTATTATTAATCTATACTTATATCGGTATTATAAGAAGAATATCGTCTATATAAAGAACGAGGAGGCTACTATTAGCGTAGCGATAGAGGTATAACTCGGAGTCGAGTTATTTAAATCTATAATTAGCTAGATTTTTAGCTATACGCTTAAACTACTAGCGCGGCGAGGCTTAATAGCTATAAAGGGCCCTTTTTAGTTAGCAAACGTAGCCTAACTTATCCTTAAAGCCGTAAGGTTATTTAACGAAGATATCTTTATCTAATTTAGCGTTAATAAAAGTATTTATAATATTAAACTTTGCCTATTTAAGGTCCTACGTTATAATAAGAGTAAGGAAGATCTATACGGACGACTAATATATTATAATAGTATATAGGTCCTCGATAGGTTAATCTATAAGATCGCGATCTCCGCGAATAACCTAGTAAGCCTTCGCTATTAAATCTACGCTTTTAATTAGCTTCTCTATAAATACTTAACGCCTTAGAAAGGTTTTAGTATTATAAGGCTTAGGAATAAGCTCCTAAGCGCCTTTCTAATATAGCTTATCGAGCTTTTTCTTTATCGCGGGCACCTAATATTTATCGAATTTAGGTAGCTTCTTCGTAGCACGATAATTACTTAGGGTATAACTTATAAAAGTTTCCGTAGCTAAAGCTAAGAGAATTATTATAGGCGCCTAATCGATATATTTATCCTTATCGGCGAAGGAAATATATAGCGAAGAGGGTTTAAGAACGCTAGCTAAATTAGCTTATATAAGCCTTTTCGAATATTTTATTAGCTCGGTGCCGTAGAGCTTTTCTATTAAATAACGCTTATAGCGTTATATTAATTCTATTAAGGCAAAAGATAGTATTAATACCTCGCGCTTACGTAAATATTAAGAAAGTTATTTTTTAAGTATTAGATTAGTTAGCCGAAAGTTCTATAAATTACTAGCTAATTCGTTAGGATTATTACGATTATTAATATCGTAAACCTAGCCGCTAGGAAGATTTAAAATTATAGGCGCTATTAGTAGTAGTTATACCTTTTTATTAACTTCCTCGATTAATCGAAGAAGCGTATTTCTATCGAAAAACGGGCGCGGTGCCTCTTTACCTCGATAAGGCGTAGGATTCGGTAAAAGAAAGTACGAAGAGTTTCCTTTAGGCGTTTTAAAACGCTTTTTTAATAGCCTTATAAATTCCTCTTAAACGTTCGAATTTAATATATCTAATAATCTAGCTATAATAGTTAAATATTTCCTCGATTATTTAATATTTAATATATTAGAGGATTATAAAATATTAATACTGCTAGTTTAGCTATAGGAAGTTTTCTCTTTCTCCTTATAAGGAAGAATAATAAGTTTAAATTCGATAATTTCCCCTTTTTCTTCTAAACGAGCCTTAAATTCGACTAATAGGTCCTCTTTAACGGTAGGGGCACCGGCACGATTAATAAAGCGTATATCTCGTGCTCGAATAACGATTCCTTAATTAGGAAGCTATATTTTAAAGATATAGCTATATAAGCCCTTAATGCCGATAAGATTGCCTTTCTAAGCTTAAGGAGCTATTTTTTCTAACCTTATAATCTTCTTTTTCGGCTTTATTACGTATACCGTATAGCCCTAGGCGTATAGGTAGCTAATATTATATTTATAGGGCAGATTAAGCGTTTTTATAACCTTCTTAAGAGGGCTCTTTTTACCTTTTATAGGCAGTAAATTCGCAATATACGCTACTATCGATATATAATATAGCTAGAGGGTTACGGAAAGCTATATATATAGATAAATAGCTCTTACTATTGTTAAAAGCGTTCTACTAGCTCTCTCTATAAGACCGTTTTATTAAAGGTTATATAAGGTCGAATAACGTAGAATAAATTTATCTTAAAAAGCCTAAGCCTTAATTACCTCGCTTTTAAACTCTTATATATTATCGAAAGCTATTATAGCTATAGGAATTCCTCTAGAAGAGGTATTAACCTATCTTTTCTATCTATGAAAAAGCTTAAAAGCTTAACCCTTTAAGTTAGTAGCTATTATCTAGTAGAATCTCGTAAAGGCGTCGATTCCGTATAAAGAATAACGGGCGCCGCCTATTCCTAGTAAGTTATATTCGATAATATCCTAAAAAATAATATTAAGGAACTTCGTAAGCCTTACTAGCGAATCCCTACTAATTATAATATTAGCTTTAGTAAATTAATAGGCCTCGTACGAGAAGCTTTTAATAGTATTTTTATCGATTAGAATCCTTACCTTCTAATAGGCTAGAGTTACCTTCTCTTTACTAGCGTATACGAGGCGCTTATATATAATAGCAAAATTAGCCTTTAAGCCCTTCCTTAGCGATTTATATAGTAAAGTAGCGAATACCTCGATTACGGTTTAATTACCGCCCGTAGCGGTAGTATAAATAACTCGAAGTCGATCGTTAAGATAGTAAATACGCTTTTTAGTGCCTTTTTTAATAAGGAAATTCGTTTTAAGGTTAGCGATAACGCCCTTTTCCTTTAGAACGCTTATACTTATTAAATTCGCTTAAATATTAGGGTAATAAAAGGCCTATAATAGAATTATCGAATTACTATTAGGTAAGTTTATCTTAACCTTGCCCTCTCCCTAAGGCTATAGATCTCCGCTATTAGCGGCGCGGAAAGGGTCGATTACGGTATTCTTATAGATCTCGATAAACTATTTTAAGTTATTAAATATATAGCCTCTAGCTCTAAAATTATATATAATATTATCTTAAGTAACGCTAGGGCTAGTAGCTATAAGTTCGTACGTCTATCTAGCTTTTATAATAGCTTCTAATACCGCGATCTATTTCTATTAATACTAATCTCTTAGAGGTAAGCGTAGCTTTAAATATAACTTTTAGTAATTTTCTTCCTTATAAGGCTTACTGCCTTTAGGAATAAAGTATCTATAATTAAGATATTATCCTTTCTAGCTTTCTTAAGCGGGAGAAGAGGCTCTACTACTATGATTTCCGTAGCCACGGCCTTTACCGCGGCCTCGACCTCTTCCTCGGCCGTTATCTCGCTTTTCTTTCTATTTTTTCGTATTCTAATCCGCGGAAAAGGTATCTTTTTTCTTATTATCGACGAGCTTAGCGTAATTCTAAAAGAAACTTAGGACCTTATCCTTTATCGGGGGCTTCTATTTAGCTAGCTTATATATCTAATCTTCGTATTAGGAAAGTATAATAATTTTAATAGCGTTAATTATAGCGCCGACGAACTATTCCTTATAGGGTTCCTTTATTATAACGTAAAGTTAACTCTATAAGAGATTAAGGCGTTTTACGAAGGTACCGAATATTATAAAATTCTCCGCCTTTATAATATATATTTCCTTTATAATTAACGAGAAAGTAACTCTAGGAGCTATATTATATTTTTTCTTAATAGCTATAAAGGTTTAATATACTAATTAATTCGAATTCTAGCCGCTATTACGAATTCCGAGGATTATCGTAAGCTCGTAATAATATATAATAAGACGACGGTAATAGACTTCCTCGTCCTACTATTTCTCTATAGCTACGATATTTATATCTATAAGCTTACCGCTACTAGGCTTATTAATATACTAAAGTAAGCGAAATTATTTAATCGCTATCTTAATTAATATCTCCTAATATTATTAATTCTCTTAGCCTTTTAGCTTCTCGATACCTATTAGGATCGCTCCTATTTTTATATTCTTTAATAAGGTTATCGTAACCTTTTTTTATAGCCTAAATAGGCTCCTTATTACCTAAATAGGCAGTATTTTCCTTAGCGAGGCTTATCTTAGCTCTTCTTAGCTAAAATAGTCTTTTATAAACCGGGTTAAGTATATTACCTACCTAAAATAGCAGCGTTAGTAATATAGTAGCGTCTACTATAGCTAAGCGGATCCTAAATAAGATCTCTTATAAGGAATATTAATTATTATCGTAAAAAACGCGTAATTTAGCGCGATAGGCGTATAACTTATTAAGGCATATACTCTATTACGGATTAGGTAGTGATATTGCTAATACTAAGTCTAACTCTAGTAGCCTCTTTATACTAATTTAGTATATCGAATATACTAGCCTAACTGGGCTTAAGCCCTAAGTGGGGCATAGCCTAGACACAGGGTGTGTTACATATAATAGTATATACTTAGGTACGTACCCCTTTTTTAAGCCTTCCTAATCGGGAAGCCTTCCTAATTAGGAAGTTAGTCTTTATAAATTAGTAACTTAAGGCCCGAGGGTATATAAAAAAGGGGGGGGTCGCTTTTACTAATATAAGCGGGCTATCGCTATCTTATTATTTTTTTAATAATTTTAATTATATAAGTAATCCTTAGCGCGCGTAACTAGTTTATAGCTAACTTATACTAGAGTAGAATACCCGCTAAACCTAACTTTCCTTAAGCGGTATCTTATACGGGGTATATTAATATACTTATTAGCTTTAGGGACCTTTATTAAGTATAAAAAAGTAAGTACTTAGCCCTAGCGTATATCCGTATCTACTAATAACCGGGGTAAATTATCTAAGCGCGGTTTACGTTAAATATATAAATAATTATATTAGGTGCTAGCTAATTAATAATCCCGCTATAGCTAAAGCTATTTGCGCTATAATTAAGGTTACCCGCTAGCTAAGCTTCGATTATAACGCTTAAATAATAAGTAATATTAAGGTTATATTAAGTTTACGGTAAATCTTATATTAATAAGTATAGTAGAAAAATATAATTTAGCGTATTAAAAAAATACGCGCTATCGCGTATTATAATAGTACTTACGCTAATTAAGTTATATAAGCGGCCGCTAGCTATATACCGCTTTAAAGCTTATAGCCTCCCGCTATTAAGAAGGACTTTATTATTAAAATAACTAAAAGTCTAATTAGCGCTAACTAACTTATCGCTATTATATTAGCTTAGATATAGGAATAGCGTATCTTTTATATATAGGTAATTAAGTTTTTTAAATAGTTAATTAAAGAGCTACGCTATATTTACTATACCGCTAAGAATAATACGCGCTTATAAGGGAGCCTATCTCCTACTAATTATCCTCTTATCCTCTATACTCCGCCTCTTATTATTAGTTCCGCTTCCGCTCCGGTATCTATTAAGTTCGAGTCCGAGTTTAAGTTAGAGGCTAATAAGCTTAGTAAGCCTAAGATTACTTTTACCTTAAGCGTTAAGGTTACCCCCGCCGCTAGAGAGGATATTACTAGCGCTTATATTAAAACCGCGCCGCCTCCTTATAAGGAGATTTTTAGTCCTATTTAAGATAGTCCGGTTAATAATATATTTAATAACGAAAACTTTATAACGCTAGTTAGTAATTATACTATATTTAGTAAAAAGAAGGAGCTAGCGGTAAAAGAGGAGTAGGTAACTTTAGTTTACGCTTATAGTTATAATTAAGGTTAGGGCTACGGCCGAGGCCGCGGCCGTAATAAGTATAGTTAGTCCCGCGCTTCGCGCGGTTAAGTTAATATCTTATATATAGTTAAAATAGTTTAGCTCTAAGGCCGGGTAAGTAGCTAGTAAGATAAATAATAAGGTTATTACTATAAAGCGGCTTTTATATATCTATTATAGGGCTAAAAGCCCTATTTCCCTTATCTATTTTACTTTTATAAAGTAATATTATAAGGTTAAATTAGTATAATTATTTAAGCGAAAGAAACTAATATATAAGTTTAGTTATAAATCGAAAATTATTAAGCGCTTTAGTAAAGTTACGCTAGTTTTATATTAGTCGCTAGTTAGTATTAAAAAGTAGCCTATTTTTATAAGTAAAAATATAATCGAGAAAAATATATAGTATTATTTTATCCCCGCTATTATAAAAGCACCGCCTTAAAACTACCTTAAGGACCTTATAAGCTTAGAGAAAGGAATTAAGTTTAATATATCTAGTTTAAAATTATATAAGTGCTATATTAATAAACTTAGGAAGTCCTTCGTAAATATATAAGGCGGTTTTAGCTTTAAGCTATAATAGTTTATTAATAAGGTAGCTATAAGATTACCTATATTTCTTAAGCTTACTTTCTCGGGAATATTATTAAAGGAGCTATTCTTCTTAGAGTTTAATATCGAAGTCGCGTCGCGTATATTTAGCCTCCGGTTTAGGTCTAGTTTATATCTTATAGAATTCCTCTAAGTTTTATAATACTTAATATTTCTATTAATAGGGGCGCCCTTTACGCTTATATCTAACTTACTTAGCGGCCTTCTTTACCGCGGTATAGATAAGGTTTACTATATTTATATATTAAAGATAATAATAAATATAAGCTATTCGGTAAGTAAAGTATAAGTTAAAGGGGGGGATAAAAGCTTTTACTTTAATATAATAAAAAAAGGTAGCCTTATAAGCTTTAATAATAACTTTTAGGTATTTAGACTATTTTATAGCTAGCGCTTTTATAATAAGGCTATATAGTTTCCCCCCTAGTTATATAAGTAAAGTAAACTAAAATATATTAAATATAATCGCTAATTTAATAGCTTTAATATATACCTCCTTTACTTTTAATAAAATATAACCTTATATTAATATAGTAATCTTAGTAAAAGCTAAGTATTAGCGCTTAAGTTTAGCGGTAAGTTTTAAAAGGTAAGATTTCTATTAAAGTTTACGGTATAGCTAAACCTTTAAAAATCTCGCTTTTTACGTAAGCTATACTATCTTTATACTAAGCTAAAGCTAAGTTATATCCGCTTTCTTAGCCTTCGTAAAATATATTAACTCGCTTTTAGCTAGCTAAAAGGTTATTTTATATTTAAGGGCTTATTATTCGTAGATTTACTACGCCCGCTTAAGTTAGAGGAGTACCTAAGCTTTATCGCGTCCGATATTAAGTATATTAATATTATTAGCGAAGCTTACCGTAAATAGTTTAGTTACTAAGTCTAAATATCGGTATAATAAGGATATATATAATAAGAAAAGGACCGGTAATATAGGGGATTTTTAGGAGACCTTTTACTAAATTAGGAAAGCGTTACTAAGCTTATAGTTAAACTTAAGCCGTAAGGTTCTAGCGGTAAGATAAGAATAAATAAACGCCGTAACCTATTCGGGAAAGCTTAAGTAATTAAGAATAATTATTAGCTTCTTATAAAAAATATAATTAAAAGCTCCGGTAAAATTTAGTAAAAAGAGTAAGGTAATACCGCTTTAGTCTTAGATAATCTTAATAGTTTTAGTAAATATAAGAATTATAATATTAGTAAAGCGTTATAGCTTATTACTTATTTAGCTATTTAGGAGGATATTAGCCGTTTCCGCTACGGACGCTATTTTCCTAGCGATAATTATTTCTAAGATTTTCCCTATTATATTAAGGAGCGAAATCGGCCTATACCCGCCTAAGGTATAATATATAATTAGTAGTTTACTTACCTTACGGATAATTATAATATTAGAGGCTTTAAATCGTAATAGGAAGTAGCTACTATTAATATAGCCTTAGAAGATTTTTTAGAAAACTTAGATAAGGGGGGGTTTATATCTTTTTAGAAACCTAATTAAGATCCTATTAGGGCTAGCGGACTTCTATAAGGCGATTAAGGAAAGGGTAAAATAGATATTATCGGTAATAATTAAATATTTAATATAGAAAAGAGGGAAAGGTTCGTCTAAGGTAAAAGGAGGGGCCGAGGCGGTAAAAATAGGGAAGAATTACTAGCTAAGTAAGATCGCTTTATCTAAAAATATAGATATTAAGTTTAAGTTAGGGCTCTTCTATAGCGTTAATATATATATAAGCTCCGGCGGGGCTTAGCTCCGGAGCTAAGCTTAATATTCTATTATCTAAAATATTACTAAGTTCGTTAAGATATTATTAAGGAAGTCGCGCTAGGCTTTATAGTAGGCCGCGCTAATCGCAGATTTCTATATTTTCGTTACTTCCTAATAGTTTTACTAGTAAAAGTTAGTAAAGTTAGCTCTCTAATACTTTTAGGCCCGCTTTACGGCCGCTATAATAGCCGCTATCGCCTAATTTTACTAATTTTATATCGTAAGGTATATATAAACGCGTAATAATACTATAATCTTTACTATTATTTTTAGCTATTTATATAGTAAAGTAATTACTCTTTTTAGGGCTTTAAGTATAAAAATACTATATAGTTTAGGCTTAAGTTAGTTCCGTGCCTTAGCTATAAGTATATTTAGGTAAAAAGAGCGCTAGATCTTAGTTAGTATAATATTAGGGCAGAGGTTAGTATTTACGTAGATAATTTATAAAATATAGTTAGAGCCGATAAAATCGAGGTTATTTCCTTAGTATATTACCTAATAGTTTAATATAGCTTAAGCTAGGTTAATAATATTAGTTTATTTATTATATATTTCTTAGGTAACCTCGCCTAGAGGCGTAATAAGTCTAAGATAGAAGCTAGTTACGAGATTAAGGAAGTTAGCTATTTTAAGAAAGGACCTTTCGTAATAGTCCTATAAAGGGTAATAGAGGTTAAAGTCGCTATATAAAAAGGTAGCTATTAGGGTTAGGTTAGGGCAGAGAAGGTTACGCTATAAGAGGGGGCTAGACTAGATTACTAATAAAGGTAAGTAGATAGATATAATTTATAATAAGGGTATAATATAAAATAAGATAAAAGCTATATTAGGTATAGTAAAAAATATTTAAAGGGAGGGGTCTAGTTATTTATAAATATAAAAAATCGCTTAATTATTAAAATTTATAAATTTATATAAGGAGATACTAAGAAATAGAGGGCGTCCGAATTAGTTATATTATAATTCTTATAAATAAATAAGATTATAGCTAATAAGGCTATAAAGTATAATATAGATAAGGTAATTACGCTTTTATATATTTTAAAAAAGGGTTTTAATTTTTATTAAAAGTAAGGGAGGTAAAGGTTTACGATTATATCGGTATAGAGAAAGGGGCGGAAAGAGGGGTAGGGGAGGGTACGGAGGAGGGTATAATAAAGGGGGAAGGGGTAGGAGGGGGAGGATAAGTTCCTTAAGCTCTGCCGCTACCTTATCCGCTATAGGATCCGAAAGTAGCGCCGCTCCCGCCTTAGCCCCTTTTTAGTGCCGGGGCGGGCTTATTATTTATATTAAAGCGGAGTATTACTTATAACTATATAAGGGCCGCGCGTAACCGCTTCCGGGACTAAATTTTAATAAAGCTATTACTAGTCTAAGATTAGGTTAGCTAAAAGTAGTCCTAAAACTTATAAGGTCGGTATATATAGTTACTATATACTTAGTCCTAATATACCTTCGCGGTAAGGTAGTTTTAGGACTATAAGGCGTAGTTTCCCTTATAAAAGATATAGTTCTTAGTGCTAGTTTCGGCGAGGGCTAAATATACGCTCTCTTTTTCTAAATACGCTATAGCTATATATATTCTATAACGTAGCTACTTTTAGTAGTATTTTACTATATACTTATATTAGTAATATTAATAATATTATCGGGGTTATATTATATTATTATAAACTTCTATATAGGAGATTTCTATATTTATAACTAAGCTATTTTATATAAGTTTATTAGCGTCTATTATATTAGTAATTTTTAGGATAATATAAGTACGCGTAGCTCCCTCGCTACGGGGCCGGAGCGCTTAAACTTAGGCGATATTAATTTTATTATATTTCTTAATTTACTATAAGAGTATATCTTAGTTACTATAAGCGGCCTTTACTCGTACTCCTTTCGCTATAATAAAGAAAGTTTTCTAGCTACGGACCGCCCCTTTACCGAAGACGATAGGGATTTACTTAACTAAGCTTACTTATCTCTTATATTCCGGATAGAATATAACTATTACGTTTTTATTAAGGAGTCGTCTTATAGCTAATATAGCCTCGTACTTTAAAGCTATATTCGCGGCCTATACGATCTTTTATAAAGTTAGCTATAAGGTATTTACGTTAATTATAATATTTTTTATAAATATAGTAACTTCTTTATTAGAGCGATTAGGGATAGGTTTAATTACTATACCGCTAATAATAGCTACGGAAACTTATAATAGCTAAGTTAAACTAATATCGGGGCTAATAATCTATAAGAGTACTTTTTATATAGCTTAAGTAACTATTTTCTCGATTAACTTAGTAATCTTAGGTAAAAGTTAGGTAATATTTTAGTTTAGGAGGGTTACGAATTTTTTACGGAGTTTAGCTTTAAAAGCTATTATAATATTTTAAGCGTCGGAGAACGCCACGGTAAGTATTACCGCGGCTAGTTTATTATAAGCTTCCTTTATATCGCTATTATAAAGGTCCCGCACCTGCTCTACTTCTCCTCCTATTCCGACGCTATTATTATATTATCCTTAGCTAGACTAAGGGTGCTATAAGGACTATCTTAGTCCCCGCGCACCCCTATCTATAACTATAGGCGCGTCGCTTACCCCTTAGGCCCCGGCCGAAGCCGCCGCGGGCGCTATCGACTTCTTCTCGGTAATAAATATATAGTAAAAAGCGAAAGGTTAAGTAACGGGTCCTATCCCGTTTTCGTAAAAAGTTAAAATCGTTTTTATTAATAATTATTAGTTATATAATATACCTCCTTATCTTAATAGCGTTATAGCTTATTAACTTAAGTTTTACTAAGTTTATATACTTTATAATAAGGAAAATAACTAGCGCTTTATATAATAAATATCCTTAAATATAAAGAAAAAAGGTTTATTTATTATATAATAATAGTGCTAATAGGAGAGTAGTAAGCGGAGATCTAACTAATAGCTATACCGTTATCTAATATCTTTATTTATTTAGATAATATTTAAGATCTTAAGTATATTAAAGCTATTATTATCTAACGCTTAAGTTATTTTTTAGCGGTCTTTCTTATAAGTTATAGTAAAGTAATAATAAAACTATATTATATTTACGCTAGAAATCCTTACCTATTCGATATATATCGGATAAATAATAACGGGGCTTATATTATTTATATATAGCGGTTCTATATAATAAGATACTTTTTCGTATAATAAGGCTAAGTATTATAGACTCTTAGGCTAGTACCTTATACCTTAATAAGTACTCCTATTAAGTTGCCCGATAGCCGGCGGCGGGGATAGGTAATAGTAGTGCTAGGCGGAGCGCCTCCTAACGCGGAGGAGTATATTACTATCTTAGATAATAAGTAATAGGGGCGGGGGTAGAAAAGAAGTAGTAATAGGGTCGGATAATAAGAAAAAAAATAAATAAAAAAAAATTAAGCGTTTAGGACTTATAGCTTTACTTTTAAAAATTAGGCGTAGGGGTTAGATAATACTTAGAAAGAATTAATAGTAATTTTCGTATAAAAATAATAGAAAAAACGTAAAAATATAAAAAAAATAAGAAAGTAAAGATAAAGGGTTAGATAAAATAAAAATATAGGAAAGAAAAGAGTATAAATCTTATATAACTTAGGTAAATTATTAGATAGTAGCTTTAATCCGTAACTTATAAGAATTCGTAGAAATAAGAGTTAATAAGGCTAAGTTAGGGCTATTCTTAGTATAGGCGTTAGCTAGGTTATTCTTACTATTAATTTATTATATTTCTAAAATTTCCTTACGCTTATATAACTTATAAATAGCTATAATATTAATTATTAGCTATTTTTCTATTATTAAGCTAAGCCTTACTAAGTAATCGTATAATAAACGTAAGTCTATATAGAGAATAAGGGGGATTAGAGGCGTGCTTAGGGATTATATAATAGCTTAAATAGTTAAGTAAAGGGCTAAGCTAATATTAACGCTATTTACTATACCGTAAAGTTCGCTTACTAGGATATTTTAAGTAACCTTTTTATACTTCGTAGAGGTTTAGTAAAAGATATTACCTCGTATAATAAATAAGTTAAAAGACCGGTTTTCCTTACTAAGGATAATTAAGGTACTAAGCTATAAGGTAAGGTTTTTATTATTCGCGAATAACTTATCTATAAAAATAAATAATTTCGTATAAGATAAGTTAAGTAGAATAAACCGTAAACTGCGGGCAGTATTATTAATCTATTACTAGATATATTTATTAAGGGCTAAAATATCTTATAAAGAAGGATTAGTTACTTAAGCGGCTACCGTAAGGTTATATAACGCCTTCGGTTAATAGGTAGAAATAATATATACTCCTTAGGCTCGCTAGCTAATAAAGTCCTACGGGGTAATATCGGCGGTTAGGTTAATAACGTAAAGGCTTTTTACCTATCTTTTCTATATAAGAACGATATCGTATAACTTACGTATAATATAATTACTATTAAAGTTAATAGATAAGCTATTAGTAAGGAATATTTTAAGCTTCGCACGAAGCTTTGCTTATTTTAACTTATTTTCCTTAAGTTTAGAGAATATATCGGATATAAAAGAGAATATATCGTTTATCTATAAGCCCGTTATTCTAAATAAGTTAAAGCTAGCTATTATAAATAAAAAATATAAATTATATAAAGAGGGCGTTATATAAAGGTTTATACGATAATAATTATAATATATCTTAAACTAATATAATCTTAATTTTACTAGCCTATATAGCGGCTTTTTAATATATAAAAAAGTATAAGGTAGATATTAATCTTATAATTCTTTAGGAAAGTATATATATATTATATAACTTAAAAGATTAGTAGACTATATATATACTTACGTAATATTTTATAGTTCGCCTTAGTAGTTATATAACTTTATAAAAGTAAGTTTAAGAGTAAGAAGGAGGCGCTATAATATACGTAGAATTATAGGTAATTATATAAGAATTTCTTCTTTACTATCGTTACCGTAGCCTTAAATAACTAGCTAGGATTTTTCGTAAGGGCTATCGTTTAGATTTTTTACCTCTTATATAAAACGTATTTTAAAAATATATCTAGTAAGGTTTAAAGAAAGGTTATATTAAACGAAGGTAAAGACTTCCTATATAGAGAGGGTATTAATTTCCTTATAGTTAGAGGCCTCGAATAGTTATCTTAAGGTAGTAATAATACCTTATTACCGTAATCGTATAGTAAGTATATAATTATTTTTTTTTTATAATAATAAATATAAAAGGAAAAGTTTTATATAAGTTTTTATTATATAGGAGTATAATCGGAATTTTAAACTATACCTTTTTCTCTATAAGTATAATAGGGAGGGAGCGGAGATAGGGTTTAACCTATATCGTACGAAATCTAGTTAGTTTTATAGGGAGTTTAAGGATAATATCCTAGCCGTCGAAACTAAAAATACGGAAAGGACCTTATTATTTATCCTTTTTACGCTAAATAAAAACTTCGCTTTAAAAAAGAAGCGATAAGATATTATATAAGTTAGGTTCGTTTTAGGTATAAAGAGCGCGTAAAATATCCGCTTAAGCTTTAATTTATTATACTTATTTTATAGCGCGCTAAATTACTTAAGCTCTTATAATAATATTAGGGGCTAGGGGCGAGTTATATAAAATATAGGGGTAAGCGCTAAAAATAAGAAATATTAGGATAAGGCTATCTAATTTAGCTATATTATTAATAGCCTTAATAGCTATCTAAAAAATAATTATATTATTAGTCTTAATACTAATTTCCTATTATAAGATATTATATACCCGCCTAAGGGGGGCGTATATATATTTAACCTTACTAATCGCCTAATACGCTTTGATAGCTACTTTTTTATATATAATACCGAGTAATTTCGCGTTCGTACGAAACTCTAAAAAGGAAAAGTTAGTCCTAGTATTATAAAAGATAATATCTAATAAGCCTTAGTATATATAAATCTAGCACTTATATAAGGCGTTCTAAGTATTTACCGCTAATATATTTTATACGAAGGCGGCTATTTAGAAAAATATAGCTTCGTTAATAGCGTATAAGACCGGCTTACTACTAAGGTAAAAGATATTAATAATTAGCGAGTAGTTAAAATCGTAGTTATTTTTAAAGGAGAATTTAAATCGCCGAGGTTTTAAGTTATATAATTAGTATTAATAGTATAAATATTAGATCGACTTAAGGGCTATAAGGGTTATATCCGAAAAATTAGCCTTTTTTAGTAAATTATAAAGCTATTATATATAGGGGTAGCTAAAACGTTAGTAAAGCTATCGTAACTCTTATTCTATATAATATAACGTAGATTCTTATTTCGAGACGTTAAAGAATAAATATCCTTATTTCCTAATAATAGGAACTATTATATTATCGTATTATACGATAATATCCCTTATATTATCGTAAAAGGCACGAAGGCGGTTAGTATCTTTAAGATAGAAAAGGAATAAGGTAGTAATATTAAGAATATAATATAGAACTTTACCGAGGGGGTTTCGTACGATAATAGTTCCGATTAGCTAAATAGGTTTTAAGAAGCTAAAATAGATCGTATTCTTAGTTAAGGTTTAGTTAATAATCGTATAAGGGTATTCCCGGATATAGGCTTCTGCTTATAATTTACCTACGGTTAAGATTTACGTAGCTCCTATATTTTAAAGCTTACCTTAGTATATCGTATAATATATATTAGAAAGAAGGAATTATTCCGTAAGAACTGCTAGGGCCTTTAATTAGTAAATATTATCGCTAGTAAAGCGGTATATATAGGCCGCTATAGTAAAAAATAAAACCGCGTTTTCGCTACTAATAATTTCTTCTTTAATATTAGAGTCTTTATTATATAATTATAAAAACTAGGAATCTTATCTATTAGAACTTTCGTACGATAAGAGGAATATTATTAGAATATATATATCGCTAGCTGCTTAGGAATATAACACGCGTTAAATACGCGTAGCACGCGTTATAAAGATAACTATCTCTATATAAATAAAGTAGGAGGTTAGGGATATATATAAAAAGGAGTTAAACTCGAGATAATACCGATCCGAGACTAGTATAATATTAATATAATATACGAAGTTAATATAGGAGGAGGATAGGGAGGTAGTTAGTAGGAGAAGGAACGTATATATAATATACTTACTTTTCTATACTTTTTAAGAGAGAGATAAGTTATAAGTAGAGTTATTATTTAATCTTTTATAACTCTATTAGCTAGAGTATATCGTATAGTAAACGTAATATTCCTATATATTATATAATCCGGATAAGTTACCCGAACCTTATTATTTAGGTTAATATAATATATATAATCTAAGTTTAATTTATTAGTATCTTTATTATAAGAAGTTTATAATACGATTTTAGCTACCTATTCGGCTTAGGAAGGATACCTAACTAATACTAATTAGTAATAAAGCTAGGTTATATCGCGGACTTAATTACCTTTTATTACTTAAAACTCGGTTAACTAATATAAGCTAAAATACCGGCTTTATTATTATTTAACCTTAGTTTAGATTAGAAATAGAAAAGTAATTTAAATAGTAAATATTTATTAAAATACTAACTTTTAAGAAATTATAATTATTATTTCGATAATATATAGATATATTTTAACTAATATTTAATTAGTAACTCGATAATTCGAATATCTTAGTACTTAGTAATAACTTACTATAAGTTAATATTATTTATTTTTTCTTCTCTTTATTTTTAATTTAAGATTTTTAGGAATTTACTTTAATTTTAACCCGAGGTCCTATTAACCTTAAATTAGTTTTAATAATTACTCTATAACTATTATTTACTAAGCTTTTATAAATTTAGCACTAAAAGTTTTTTATAATTAAGTTAATTTAGTAATATATAAGAGATAAAAATAATAAAAGAAAAAAAAATAAATAATAAGAAAAAAAAAAAAGTAAAATCCTTAAAATTAAAATCCCTTACCCCTACTCCTAACGCGGACGTTTAGGAGGGCGCAACGCGCAATAATCGCGTAAAGCCGGCTAAGTAATATTACTATATTAATAATATCTATTAGATATCGACTTAAATATAAATAGGGATTAGATTATTATTAGACTTATTTCGGCATGCTAATTTTTATATAAAGGCGTATTATCGCCTATAAATATAATAAGAGCTTACGTAAAGGTAATAATAGCTAGGATAGTTTATTAAATTAGTATTAATTTATATAAAGTTAAGTTTTAATAAGCTATATATATATCGTTATACCGGATACTTTTTTTAGCGTATTAATAATAAGCGGTTACTAATTAAGATACCTATTCCTAATAGGCGTTAATTTTTAGCTCCTATTTACTTATATAGCTAATATAATTTTAATATAGGGGTACCTTTTTAATATCGCCGCGCTAAATAGCGTTACGCCGCGCTTAAGATAATAGCGTAAGTAGCGGCGGGGATATAAAAAAATTACGCTTAATAAGTTATACTTAATAAGGCGTAATAAGCGTTACTATAAAAGTAAGTAACGGTATTCGCGGGCGCGGGCGAAAAGTAATTATAGATACCGTAAAAAGAGCTTATAAGGGGCGCGTAAAAAAGATAAGGGTAGGACGCGCGTAATACGCGTTCGAAGCTAAATTTAGAGTATATTAAAAACTAAGTTAATCTTAATTTATAACTAATATAAATTAAAGCCGGAATTAATATACTTTTACGCTACTAGCAAATTAAAGCTTTAAGAGTATCGTTATTATTAATATTATTCTCGGACTTAGGACTTAAAATAATAATCTAATAACCGCGTAGAGCGGTAAGTATATAAGGGGGCGGTCTTAATATATAATAAATCTTAAGTTAAGGTTAATAAAAGCTTACTATAATATTAACTTAGGATTAACTTAAACTTATTTTCTTATATATAATAATAATAACGATAATAATAATAATAATAAAGGTAAAAAGAAAAGGAAAGGAATAAGGAGCTTAGGCGTAAGGTAATTTATAAGTAAGGTGCTAAGTTACTAATTTACCCCGCTAAATAAGGTATATACCTACCCCTCTTATAAATAGTATATCGGTATATATTAACCCCTCTTACGGATATAAGAGGTATATACTTTCTAAGTATAAATATCCCCCTCCCCCCCCCCCTTTAAAATTTTTTTTTTCCCCTTCCCTTTTTACGATTACCTTAGTTTTTCTTATCCGTTTTTCGCGGATAACCTAGCGAAAATTTACTAGGTATCGCGTTTTTTATTTAGTATACTATATTATATTTATTCTTCGTTTCTCTAGTCCTCGGATTAGAAAGAAAATACTATTAAGGGATTACGGTACCCCCGGGGTTAAGAATTACGCCGCCCCGGGGTATTATAATATAAAAACTATAACGACTTAGTAAAACTATAAATATTACGGTATAGGAACGCTTAGTGCTATAGGAAGGAGATAACCTTTACTAGCTACGGGGGTTTATTAGTTAATAGGGGAGATTCCCCCTTACGCGGCTAGTATTTACCGGGGGTTTTTAAAATAAGACGCCCCGGTAATATCCCCGTAGCTAGCTTATATTATATTTAAGGGAGTTATTTACTAATCCCGGGGTCTAGAAGCGACTAAGCTTTAGGACCGGCTTATAGCGGCGGCTAATAATATATAGCGTTAAGCCTTATATTAGCGATAATATATAGCGTTAAGTTTACTACCTAGACCTTATCTATTATTTACGAAATATAAATAACGGGGAGACGCGATATATAGCTTAACGCGTACTATTTTAGGAAATTATACTAGAACTATTAAGAAATATATTAAATATCGGTATAATATTAACTTAAGTTTATTTATAAATTAGTAAGGTAAGGGTATCTACTAATCCTAAACTATATAAGTCCTTAAAGGTAAAGAAATAATTCGATTTATAAAAGCTACTAAAAGAACCTAATTATACCCGAACTACTTACTCGATAAATATATATTCCTAACTATAAAAAGAAAAACTATTAATATTAGAATATATATATTACTAGCTACTTAGGAATATAATACGCGTTAAATACGCGTAGTATATATCGTAAAGATAACTATCTCTATATAAATAAAGTAGGAGGTTAGGAATACGTATAAAAAGGAGTCGAACTCGAGATAATACCGATCTAAGATTAATATAATATTAATATAATATACGAAGTTAATATAAGAGGAGGATAGGGAGGTAATTAGTAGGAGGAGGAACGTATATATAATATACTTACTTTTCTATACTTTTTAAAAGAGAGATAAGTTATAAGTAAAGTTATTATTTAATCTTTTATAACTCTATTAGCCGGAGTATATCGTATAGTAAATATAATATTCCTATATACTATATAATCCGGATAAGTTACCCGAACCTTATTATCTAAGTTAATATAATATACGTAATCTAGGTTTAATCTATTAGTATCTTTGCTATAAGAAGTCTATAATACGACTCTAGCTACTTATTCGGCTTAGGAAGGATGCTTAACCGATAAATATACTAAATTTTTCCTTTATAAGGGGGTCCTAGCTTATTTCTTTATAACTAGTAAGGTATTACTTACGTGCGCGTTAGATATCGTCCGATTTATAGTTCGTAGATTAATATCTTTCTTTTTTATATATAAAGTACCGTTATATTATATAAAGTTAAAACTAGCGTCGCGGTAAGGAAAAACGTTATATAAGGGGCGATCGTTATTAGCGGGGAGTAAAAGAAGATTATCTAAGGTTCGTATAATACTTATTATAATTAAGGTAGCGTTATTCGATAAAGAACTAATTAGTAGTTTTATCCGTAGCGATAGTAAGGGAGGAACGGAGGTAATTAATAAATATTTCGTATAATATATCTTAGAATATTATAGCTAATTCGAGTTCTAAAACGCCGCGATAAGCTCCTATAATAGTAGTAAGAAGTTACTTTTCTCCTTAATAGTTAAATTTAAGGGCTTATTAAATAAGTTAAAGTTTATTAAGAAGGGTATTAAGTAAATTTATTATAGTTTTATCGGGGTTTTCTTATCGTACGATATTAAAAGAAAAAGTAGTTTAATCTATTTAGTATAACGAATAGTTTATATAAGTATTAAAGTATATATTTAAAAAAATATAAATTTTATCTTATTATTTATCCGATCTAATAAAATATAAATAATAATCCTAAGCTTTATCTAAAAAGATATTTAGAAAAATAGCGTAAAATTAATCTTCTATTATACTAATATAGGAGTAATAGCTAATAAAAATCCTAGCCTTATCGATTAGTATATCGTATAGCCGCCTTATATAATTCTAATCTTTTCGCTAACCCTTAAGAAAAGCGGTAACCTTATCTAGGGAGATTAGTTTATTTGCTACTTTTCGTATTAGTAATAGTATATAAACTTATACGATACTTATTAAGGCTTAATTTATCGGTTCCGGGAGGGTCTAAGTCGGGGTTACTAAAGGTAGCTATATATTTAAGTTATATAGAGTAATTAACTTCTACGTAAAAGTCGTACGAAGTAGGGGTTTAGCTAAGATACTTCGTAGTAGCTATATTAAGATATATCTTAACTTAAGGGGCTATACTAAGTATAAAGCTTATATTATATAATCTAGAAAAGTTAGTTCGGAAAAGGGGGGGTAGTTTAACTATATAAAAGGGGCTCCTTATAAGTTAGGGCGTAAAACGTCTTTTAGTTTAGTCTTAAGGAGTTATATAAAGCGTTTAATTAATATACCGTTTCTAATAAGTAGGATATATTATACGATTATAATTTAAGTTAGTTCTTTTAAAAATATATAGTAGATATATTTTAGCTAATAGTAGGTTTATCCTTAAAGTTCCGATTAGATTATACGAAGAAAGTTATCCTTATAAAGGTTAAAGTAAATAATATCGTATATCTACTAAGTAATAAACGTTATTAATTTAACCTTATTAAGAGGTTATATAAAGTTAAGTTATATATCTTAATAAACCAGGTTCGTACTTTATAATAATATTTATACGCTAGTATACCTAATATAGCTTAGAACTATCTTATATATATTCTAAGAGTGGGAAAAACCGGAGAACTTAGAGTAAAACCCTCCCCTTAAGTATTACCTTAGTTTAGGGCCGGACTAAGTCCGCACCTAGTACTCTATACTTTAGATAAGTCTAGTAATAATAAGTAATTAGGAAGCCGATATATCCTCCGAAGCGGAGTTCGCGGTAGTAAGAGTGCGCGTAGTCCGGGTTTAGTATAGAGTCCGTATAGCTACTTATTTTCCTAGGCGTTATTATCGCTATAAACCGAATTTCCGCGCTTAATTATAATATCCTAAATAATCTATTCGATCGAGGCTTTATTAACGTAATTAAGGAATATATAAAAGTTCTATTAGCCCGTAACGGACTTTATAATAGCTAATCTTAAAAAGCGGCCTAATTATTATAGCGGAGCCGCGGATAAGTTCGGAGAGGAGGTTAAAGGCGAAGCTATTATATTCGCCTTTTAGCGTTTCTACCCTAGCTACTATTAGACTCCGGTTAGCGCCGAAAAGGGAGGAGGGGCGGTATATATAAAATTCCGATCTATAAATCTCTAAGGTTAGGAAATATAAATATCTTTCGCTTAGTTTTACGCTACTCTTATTTTAAAGTAAAGTTAACTTTACTTAAGGTAAGTCCCCTAATAAAAAAGGTAATAGTACGGTCTCTTTCCGTATATTATAAGGTAAGCTAACTTACCCTCCGTATATAGAGAGGCGGAGTATTAGCTATATTATAGCTTCGCTATATAATATTTAGCGATATATCTAAGCTAATAATATTTAAAATATTACCGGGGTTAAACTTTTAGCTTATATAATTTTATATTAAAAATCTCCGCTTATATTACTATACTTTTATTATAGATCTAGTTCGCGTTTATTACGCTATTAATAATAATTATAAGGGAATTTCGCTAAGTTCCTAAATAATATCTTTTCGCGTATAGTCGTATTATTAAAACCTTATTCGAAAATTCGATCTTTTTTTAAAAAGCCTCCTTCTTACCTTACTATAAGGCCCGCGCTAATACCCCCTTTATAATAAAAGTATAACCTCCGCTAGTTAAGCGTACCTTTTTTTTAAAAATAATATAAAATTACCTTAAATTAGACTAGAGCTTATAAATAGTATTTTAGAATATTACTATAATATTACCGCTAGGTAATTTCCTTATAATAAAGGCTTAGCTTTACTTATAGAGTCCGTAATTAATACTTATTATAGTTACCTTAAGGTTTTAAACTTAAAGCGGAGTAATAATAAAGTTAGAGTAAATTATAAGCTAACGCTTATATTACCTAAGAATTTATTTTTTAATAGTTTTCTCTAGCGCTTTAGCTATAATTATAGCTTATATCGGAGGAGTTCCGCTCCCCTTAAAACTATAAAAAAAAGAGGAAACCGCGGCCGTAATAGCTAAGGAAATATTACTAATTAATAGAGTTAAAGTAAAAGGGGCGCCTCCCCGGACCCTCTTAGACTCCGCTACTTATTCGATAATTACTTATATAAAGATTAAAGTATCCCCTAAAATAATCTTACTAATACTTACCTTAGCTTCTAATAAGGTAAAAAGTATAGTAAACTTTTAAGTCCGAGCTTACTATAATTTAGAGTAAAGCTATATTTTAAGTAAAAAATTTTCGCGGTTACGATTAACTTATATAATATTACCCTCCCCCCCGGAGTTACTCCGGGCGTAGCTTAAGGCTATCGCTACGGGGTAATAGAAAAAGCGGAGTCTGCTTATAATATAAGAATAAGAAGTCTATATCCGTATCGCTTTAAGCGCGGGATCCGTAAAATATATAAAAGTTATCGAGTTCGTACTTTAAGTTTAGATATAAAAGTTAACTTTACTTTTTTCTATTATTTCGTTATATAAAGCTAAAGTCTCGTTTATTACTATTATTATAATTAACGTATTTACTATTTCTTATTTAACTTCTAAGGTTATAGAAGCTATATTATTATTATTATATTTCCGGAACGCTATTAAAGGTAATATCGTATAACTAATAAAAAAATACTAAGCTAAATATAGCTTTTCGGTAAAGACTTTATTATTAGTAAGTATTATATATTACCTTAATCTTTTAGTCTTAATAGTAGCACCGGGCAAAAAATAGCTCTTCGGTAAGAATTAGTGTTAAGAAGTAAGGTAAAAGTATAGGTATCGGTTAATAGCGGGCATAAGGGCTCTTCGGTATCGTACGATACCTATCTCGTTACTTTAGCTAATCTATAGTTAACTAATAATAACTAGTATAACTATTAATTAGTATTAAGTAATCTTTACACGTACGTATAAGTAAGAGAAAGTAAAGGTAACCTATATTAAGTATAATTAGAGATAGATACCTTTCCTTTATTATACGAGGAAGAGCGGCTATATAGCTAGATAATACTTTACTTCTATACCCTCCTTCTTCTTATCTAAGCTACCTCCTACCTCCTAAGTCGTACGAGGCACGACTTAAGTAGTGATATATGTTTCGTTAGAGGCTTCCCTATATCCGTGCTATCCTCTATATATATATCGTATAGCAGATATAAAGGGGTATAGAGAGATAATATCTAATAATAACCTTAAGATAAAGATAAGGATAAGATTTTTCTAAAAATAATAGGAGGAAAAAATTATAATAATAGTAATACGCGCTTGAAATTACTTATACCTTACCTCGAACTAATAATAAATAACTACTATTACTCTAATTACGCGCGTACTCTTATAACTAATAACGCGTTTTACTTATACGTAACCTTTTCTTTTTTACTTTATTATAATATATTTATAATAACTTATAACTATCTTATTTTAATATTTAATTATTTAAAATAGGGAGATAGTTATAATAAAGTTATAAAATAATTATATATAAAAGATAATTATAAGGTTATATAAGTATTATAAAGCTATTATAATATAATACTAAAACTAGTTAGAAAATATATAATATATTTCTAGTTAGGATAGAATAGTTAGATATAGAAAGTAAGTCCTTAAACTACGCTAAGGTTTTAGATAAGACCCTAGGAGTCGTAGTTTATATCGCGAGGAGTTTACCCCTAAGTTATAATCCCCTTATATATAGTTCGTAATAATTTCTAATATTATAATTTAGTAAGAATTAGCTTTGCTCTTAATATAACTCCTAAAGTAAACCTCTATAATCTATATTTATATACTTATCTTTCTCTTTTCTAACCTAATTATCGCTATCTCTCTTCTTTAGTATATCTTATATAAGCTTCCCTTATAGTAGTAAACTTAACGCTATATATCGTCGCTAGTATAGAGCTTAACGCCGTATATTATTAGCCGCCGCTACGAGCTAGTCCCTTAGCTTAGTAGCTTCTAAATTAAGGGACTAGTAGGTAACTCCCTTAAATATAATATAAGCCGGCTACGGGGATATTACTAAGGCGTCTTACTTTAGAGACCCCCGGTAAATACCGGCCGCGTAAGGGGGAATCTCCCCTATTAATTAGTAAACCTTAGTAGCTAGTAAAGGTTATCTCCTTCCTATAGCACTAAGCGTTCCTATATTATAATATTTATAATTCCGCTAAGTTATTATAGTTTTTATATTACGATATTTTTAAGGTAGCGTAATTCTTAACTTTAGGGGTACTATAATCCCCTAATAATATTTTCTTTTTAATTTAAGGATTAGAGAAACGAAGAATAAATATAATATAGTATATTAAATAAAAAACGCGATACTTAGTAAACTTTCGCTAAGTTATCCGCGAAAAATAGATAAGAAAAACTAAGGCAGTTATAAAAAAAAAGGGAAAAAAAAAATTTTTTTTTTTTAAAAGGGGGGGGGGGGTATTTATACTTAGGAGGTATATACCTTTCTTATCTATAAGAGGGGTTAATATATACTAATATACTATTTATAAGAGGGGTAAGTATATATTTTATTTAGTAAGGTAAATTAGTAATTTAATACCTTACTTATAAATTACCTTATACCTAAGCTTCTTATTTTTTTCCTTTTCCTTTTACTTTTATTATTATTATTATTATCGTTATTATTATTATATATAAGAAAGTAAGTTTAAATTAATCCTAAGTTAGTATTATAATAAGCTTTTACTAACCTTAACTTAAGATCTATTATATATTAGGACCGCCCTTTTATATACTTACCGCTCCGCGCGGTTATTAAATTATTATTTTAAGTCTTAAGTCCGAAAATAATATTAATAATAATAATATTTTTAAAGCTTTAATTCGCTAGTAGCGTAAAGGTATATTAATTCTAGCTCTAATTTATATTAGCTATAAGTTAAGATTAACCCGGTTTCTAATATATTTTAAATTTAACTTCGAATATATATTACGCGTATCTTACTCCTATCTCCTCTATACGCCCCTTATAAGCTCCTTTTATAATATTTACGATTACTTTTTACTTACGCTTACGAATATTATTACTTACGCTAATAGCGACGCTTATTACGCCCCGTTAAGTATAACTTACTAAGCGTAATCTCTTTATATCTTTACCGCTATTTACGCTATTATCTTAAGCGCGGCGCGATATTATTTAGCGCGGCGATATTAAAAAGGTGCCCTTATATTAAAATTATATTAGCTATATAGGTAAATAGGAGCCGGCTATTAATACTTATTAGGAATAAGTATCTTAGCTAGCGACTACTTATTATTAATATATTAAAATAGGTATCTAATATAATAATATATATATAGCTTATTAAAACTTAACTTTATATAAACTAATACTAACTTAATAAACTATCTTAGCTATTATTACTTTTATATAAGCTTTTACTATATTTATAAGCGATAATATACTTTTATATAAGGACTAATATACTAAAATAAGTCTAATAATAATCTAATTTTTATTTATATTTAAGTTAATATTTAACTAATATTACTAATATAGTAATATTACTTAGCTAGCCTTATACGATCGTTATATATCGCGCCCTTCTAAATATTTATATTAGGAGTAAAGGTAAGGGACTTTAGTTTTAGGGATTTTACTTTATTTTTTCTTATTATTTTTATCTTTTATTATTTTTATCTCTTATATATTACTAAATTAACTTAATTATAAGAGATTTTTAGTGCTAAATTTATAAAAGCTTAGTAAATAATAATTATAGAGTAACTATTAAAATTAATTTAAAGTTAATAAGATTTCGGGTTAAAATCGAAATAAGTTCCTAAAAATCCTAAACTAAAAATAAAAAGAAAAAAAAATAGATAATATTAACTTATAGTAAGTTATTATTAAGTATTAGAATATCCGAATTATAAAGTTACTAATTAAATATTAGTTAAAATATATTTATATATTATTAAAATAATAATTATAGTTTCCTAAGAATTAGTATTTTAATAAATATCTATTATTTAAATTACTTTTCTATTTCCGATCTAAATTAAGGTTAAATAATAATAAAGCTAGTATTTTAGCTTATATTAGTTAACCGAGTTTTAAGTAATAAAAGGTAGTTAAGTCCGCGATATAACTTAGCTTTATTACTAATTAGTATCGGTTAGGTATCTTTCCTAAGCTAAATAGGTAGCTAAAGTTATATTATAAATTTCTTATAATAAAGATATTAATAAATTAAACTTAGAATACGTATATTATATTAACTTAGATAATAGGGTTTAGGTAACTTATCCGAATTATATAATATATAAAAATATTATATTTACTATATAATATACTCTAGCTAATAAAGTTATAAAAGATTAAATAATAATTTTACTTATAACTTATCTTTTTCTTAAAAAGTATAGAAAAGTAAGTATATTATATATACGTTCCCCCTCCTATTAACTACCTCCCTATCCTCCTCCTATATTAACTTTATATATTATATTAATATTATATTAGTCTCGGATCGGTATTATCTTAAGTTCGACTCCTTTTTATACGTATCCCTAACCTCCTGCTTTATTTATATAAAGATAGTTATCTCTACGATACGTGCCACGCGTATTTAACGCGTATTATATTCCTAAGCAGCTAGCGATATATATATTCTAATAATTACTTTTCGTAAATTATTATATTCGGAGATAACGAAATAGGGAGAATATTAAATATAGGTATAAGTTCTATTAGCTCTAACTTTATTATATAATTTAGAAAAGAAACTTCCCTTATATTATAAAAAGGAAATTATTATTTACTTAGCGGATATAATAAATAATATTATAAATAAAATAGCACGTAATACTATATAAGCTATTAATACCGCTATTCGCTTTAACTTATATTTCGCTATATACCGCCTTAATAGTAAAGATATTAGACTTATTTTTAATAAAGATATAGCTACCTTTATTTAGGACTTAAGCTAGGTTATATTTATTTTTAGCGATAAGGCAACTATTATAGATAAGATTTATAATATTATTATTAAAAGATTTCCTCTAAACCTTGCTATTAGAGAACGCGATAACTTTTTTAATAAGATAATATAAGTTAATAAAATATTTATAGCTTATCTATAAGCGCTTAAGCCCTAGCTTAGATTTATTAAAATAATAGTTATTATTAGCTTTAAATTACTAATTAATATTAATAAACTTTACGATAATAAGCTAGCTATTAATATTTAGATTTTTTATATAAAGCTATTCTTAAATATAGTCCGCCCTTAGTAATATTATAATTATTATTATTTTAAGTATATCGCTAAAATATATAAATACCTTAAGCTTTATAATAAGTATAAAGTAACTAATTATAAGAATAAGGATAATTATTATATTAGAATCGGAGGATACTTATTTTATTATATTTTTTATAGCGGGAATTACCTTATATAATCTAAGCTTTACCCTATTACTATTAAGTATTAAGATTAAGTAAAAGCTTATTATAAAAGATAACTAATTAAATTTACTAAGCTTAGCTTATAGTTTATCTTATAACTAATAAAATTAATAATAACTAAAAATATTATTATATATAGTATATCCTTAAGCTAATTTATTATTAGAAGGAAATATAGATAACCTCTAAGCTTTAGAGGGGGCCGCCTTACTATTAAGATATAAGTAATTAAGGATACTCTTAAAATAATAAGACGCTTTATCTAATAAGCTTAGAGTGCCTTCCTCCCTTAGGATATAGATAATATCTTACTTATATAAACTATTAATAAACTAGCTCTATTTTTAGTTTAACTTAACTTTATTATTTAAAAGAGCGTAAAAGCACTAATTACCTTAGCCCTTACCTAAACTTAAATAAGATCTATAATTAAGCTATAAAGAAATTATAGCGAAGAAACTAATATTATTATAACTATTTCCTTATATCTATAAAAATCCTTTCTTAAAATATAAATAAGCGTACTAAGCTAGCTAAGCTAGTATTTAGTAATAAATTAGATTATAATATTATTACTTTTTAAGAAACTATTAGCTACCTTAGCGCTAAGCCTCCTTTACTTAGGACTTCGCCTTATTACCTTATTTATAGTAGCGGCTATATTTTAGTTTATATTTATAAAAAATATAATATATTTACTTAGTTCCTAAAAATAAAAAAGGACTAAATAAGTATTACTTTCTATTCTAAACTTTAGTTTATTTTTATTTACTCTCCCCTTAATACTCCTTATAGCGGTAGCTTTTTAATTTTTTAAAACTTTCCCCTAAACCCTAACTATATCTTAGTTAGTAACTTTAACTTATATTACTTACTTTAGGACTATTATAAAAGGCTTTCCGATAACTTAAACTAGCTAATTTATAAGATAACTAAGCTATAATTTTAACTCTTTATTTTAAAAAGAGAATATACGTAAATTTTTTATAAATATAAAAATAGTACGCTAAACTTTCTCTAAGCTATAATAGATTTATATATATATTATATTAATCTAAACCTTAACTTTACTAAATCTAACTATATCCCTTAATCTCTTATAATTAGTATCCTTATATTTATAATAACGTATATACCGCGCTTATAATAAAAATAAATAAACCTAAACTTAATTTACTATAAATCCCTAGCTAAGATTACCTTTTTACTTTCCTATTTTACTAACTTAATAAAGATTAATAATACTTTTAACTAACTTTACTAAAAATTATAACTTATTATTAATTAGATAATACTATTTATCGCCTTTTCTTATTTTTATAAAGTAGTATAGTTTACCTTAGCTATAGCCTTAGCTACTTAAGTAGCTAAGTAAGCCCGGCGTAAATATAAGTCCCTCTTTTTAAACTCCTTTTAATAATAGCTTTAGGAGATAGCTTTTATTTAAAAGATAGCCGTAAACTTAGTAAAATATACTTATTAGTAATCTTTCCTTTATATTATTATTAGCTTATTTTTTAAATTTTAATATATTTAGCGTTAGGCTTATATTTAAAGTAATCTCCTCTAAGATTTAATCTATCTTCTTATACTAAAGATAATTAATAAATCTTAAGCTAATAGCTATATAGCTAAAGCTAATATCTTAGCTAATTAGTTTTTTTTTTAGCTTTATAGCGTGCCCCTAACCGATATTAAACCGCTTAAACTTAAGTTTTTTATTAATATTAAAATTACTTAAACTAATATTTTTATAACGCTTAAGTTAATAACCTCCTAAAAAATAGCTAAAGTAGATAATATTCTTACTAGATTTCTTAAAATATATTACCTTATCTTTATATTAGACTTGCATAAGAATAACTAAAATCTACACGGGTATAGAATAAGATCTAAATATACTTAGGATAGGGGAAAAGGGGTATATTACGTAGGATATATTAAAGGGACTTAGGCAATAAGAAATAAGGTAAGTTTCGATTATATTTTTATTATAGTATTTTAGATAGGAGCTTTAATAAACTCCTAGTTAATATCGGATTAGTTTCGGGAAAAGATTAGATTATACTCGATCTAATATCGAGTATAGAAGAAAAGAGTATACGTAAGGATATTTTATATATAAGTAAAAATAGAATTCCCTTTATTTTAGAAAAGATATAGACGAATATTATAAACTAAAAGAATTATACTTTTAATATTAGTAATCGCTATTAACTCCTATATATATATTACGAAAGCTAATTAATACTAATTAGTAATTAAAATTTAGTTAATTATAGATTAGTAAAGATAGAATAATTAACCCTAATAGTAAACTCTTACGAAAGTAACTATATAAAGGTAAGCTATAATCGATTAAAGAGTTAATAAAAAGCTATATAAAACCCCCTCTAGAACTCTTAAAGAAGCTAACTTAAATACTTTATAATATCTATTTAAAGCCGGTTTAAAAACTTACTTATAACTATAAGCACCCCTCCCGAAAATAGAATAGAACTCCTTAAATACTATAACTAGCTAACCTAGGAAATATTTAGATATACTAAGATCCCGAAATAATATTAGAATTAGTTTAACTTAGATTACTAAGACGATAATATATTAGGAGATTACGAGAACGTAAAGATAATTAAACTAGCGATAGTAAAATTTATCTTATTTATCGAAAGCGATAAGTAACTCTCTAATCTCGCTTTATTTAACCTCTTCTAATAATATTTTAATAGCTAGAAATCGAAAACGTGGGAAATAGGATAAGTATTTATAAGAGACCTTACCCGAAGCTTTCTTATAAGATAAGGAATTTATATTAGCAAATCTAAGGAACCCGCCCTAAAAGAACTTAAAAAATTTCTAAATATAGATAAACCTCCTATATAGCTAGCCTAAGTATATAGTAAAACCTCCTTTAAACTAGAACTTATAATCCTTATTAGATTAATATTAAAAACTAAAACGGAAACCTAAATTACTACTATACTTACCTTATAATAGTAGATAATACCCTAACTAAGGCTTAGCTTAGATATTAGGAACGCCTAAATCTAAATTATCCCTAACCCTTAAGTATTATATTTAAATATATTATTTTAAAACTTACTAGTTTAACTTACTTAGTAACCGATAATATACTAATTCTAAGACCCTTAAGCTACTACTTAAAGAATATAGTCCCTACTAAATATACCTATTAAAGAACTATTAATAAGTATAGCTAAACTTAATATTAATAACTAAGGTCCTTATTTAGATACTAATATAAAACTTTATTAATATCGACGAGGACTTTTATCGAAAATACCTTAATTTTAGGATAAACTTATACCGGACGCTTTTACTTTCTTTATACTACCCCTAATTAAATTTCCTAATATATATATTAATTTAGAAATAATTACTTAATTTACTAAAGTTTAGGATAAGAATACTATATACTTAAGCAAACTTTATAACCTCTTAGATAATAAGGTCCGTATTTTTATAAATACTTATTTTATACTAAAGATTTACTTATCTTATTTTTATACGATTTTTTTACGTATTCTTTTAAGCTAAGTAAAATAGTATTATCTTAATTATATTAACTAATCTTTTACTTTCCGTAATATATATTTTTAAATATAGAAATATTTTAATATAAATATTAACTACTTTTATTATTATATAGATTAGATATCTACTACTTATTAAATAGTTTAAACTTCGTACCTTAAAAGTAAACTATACGAAATTTTATAGAAACTTTTTAATAAATTAGATCTTTATTAGCGTGCTTTTAGTTCCGATTATATTAGTAACGCCCCTTTACGAATAACTTTTATTAATACTTACTAAGGCGTCCCTAAATTAGAATTTGCATTTTTTAAACTTACGAAAAATATAGAGACGCTTATATCCGACCTCTATTCCTTTTTAGAAATAGCCCTAACTTATAAATCTAATAGCTTATAGTATATTTAAAGCTCTTACTTATTATTACCTTCTCCTAATACTCTAAACCCCGATATTTTTTACCTTAATCGCTAATATTAGAAAACCGTTAACTAGCCCTCGAACCGATATTATAATAATAGTAGAAATAACTCTACTCGTAACCTAAAAGCCGATACCTTATAAAACTATAAGTATTTCGTTTATAGTAAGATTAAATATTAGTCCTTTAAATATATAGATAAGGAACGTAAAATATTTAGACGTATATTTTTAGCTTATTATACTTTTACCGGTATAAAGGTCGACTTCGACGCTTATCTTATAAAATTCGAAAAAATAGAAAAAATACTAAAAGAGGATAGCGATAACGGATAGGCACTCCTATCTTATAAACTTACCGAAACTCTATACTATACTTTATCGTTTATATAATTAACTTAAATATTTTATATACCCTAAATTACGGAATTAATAAAAAACTTATTATTAATATTACCTTAAGTAGCTAAAATACTATATTAGTTAGTATATATATATTTCCTAATAGGAGATAACCCTTATAAGCTTATACCTATTATAGCTCCCGCTATTTATTTTACTTTAATAAATCGCTATTCTTAGATAACGTTTTAAGGTATTCTAATTAATACCGGTACGGTATCCGTATCGACCTTAGGTTAATCTTAGTTCGAAATATTATAGCTTCTTATACCCTTACTATCTTTTAATAAGTTTATTACTAGCTAAGTATTTATTAAATTCGGTAAAAGCTAGATCGTTACCTCCCTTAGCTTTATTTAAATTACGACCCCGGTAAGTAAGATTATATTCTATATCTTACTTACTTAAACCCTATTCCTCTTATACCTAATAAATATAAATTAACTAAGGATATTTTTCCGTAATATTTTAAATTACCTTATCTACGGCATAACTAAGATCCCTATTATATATAAATAGGGTTATCCTTAGTTTTTCCTTTTACTTTTAGAAAAAGCTATATCGTATCTTACTAAGTAAAAAATACGCTAAATTTATAAATAATTTAAGCACTTTAGCGTATCCTATTTATACTAACTACTTACTTAGGCTAGATATAATATTAATATCCGGGCTATTAAAGCTATTTTTAAAGTTTATTATTAATACTAACTAAATAGCCCCGCGCCCTAATAGTTTAAATTTAAGCTAAAAGATAACCGCGATTTTAACTTTAAAGTTATCGTAAATATTCTCTATATTAATTAATAAGCTATCTTATATATTATCGACTAAGCTATAGCTTTCTAAGCTACCTAATTTCTCCTATCTCTCTTTACGAAAGATACTTAAAATACCTTTCGTATAATCTAAATCGATACTTACCTTAAACCCCCTAATATTATTCGTTATAATATTAGAAAAAACTTTAACTTTTAGGAGTTCCGTTCTAAGGCCGCTACCTTAAGTATTATATATACTTAGGTCCCTATTAAGGTATATTAGTTAGTTAGGAAAGTTAAATAATACTATACCCCCTTTTAACGCGCTTATAAGGTAATCTTAGCTAAACTTTAACCCGATATCGGTTAGGATTTTATCTTATAAATAGCTATAAAAGTAATTAACGATATAATAAAACTTAATAAACTTATCCTAACTTTTTTAGTTTTTAGAGCTTACTTACGCGTATACCCTAACTTAGCTCTAACCCCTTTTACCTTATAATAAGCTACCGCTATTTAGAAAGCTATAACTAAACTCTAAAAATATTATACCTAATAAATAGTCCGCGATACTTTATTTATATAAAACGGCCCCGATATCTCCGATATTCTATAGCTACTTTTAAATAGCTAAGTTCGTATTTAGCGCGAACTTAGTAAATAGATAGGACTATATACCTTTCTTTTTATTAATAGCTATAATATTACCGTTAATCTCCTATATAAACCTCGTTTTTTCCGATCTACGTATATTTACCTTTTTCTAATACCTCCGTATAAAGGCCTTAAATTAATACTAACTTTACCTCCTCTTAATATCGACTTAATTTTAGTATTATCCCGAGTAACGCCTTATCCGAGGATTATTATACGTATTTCTCGAAATCTCTTTATAGATAACGCCTTTATAATATAAAAGGAAAAAGATAATATATCGTTATCCCTTAAGCTTCGGGCTAAAAGAAAGATTATAATAGCTAGCTAACTTTTTAAGGCCTCGGATACTTAGGAGATTAATAACCTCGTTAGCCGCGGTATTTTTTCTTTTAAAAAATATAATACCGTTAAGTATCGTAACGTTCGCGTTTTTAAAGCTTATATAGTTTAGGAAATTAAAAAAATAGGCACTAATTACCTATATAAAAAATCTAAGCTTATTATTATAAGTTATAGCGATAAGGGTAAAGATATTATCTTTACTTAATCCTTAATAATATAATAAGTTAGCTAGTAGCTTATTTTTACTCTTACCCCCGCTACCTTTTTATTAAGCTTTAAACTAGCTTTATATAATATTACTTAAGTATACTTATAATTATAATCTAACTTTAAAAGGACTATTATCGCCACGCTTCCCCCTAAGATAAAGGACCGGTACCCTCCGGATATTATAATCTATATTATTAAGCTACTATATAATATTATAGAGGCCGGTATCTACTAGTTTCGGACTTACTAAAACTATTACTTTTAATAATTATAGATATAGATATTAACTTTCGATACTTACCTCCTTATTAAATATAGCGATTAAGCGCGTTTTAGGATTATTAGTTTATAAACTAACGATACTTTTATACTCGGTATAAAAGCCTTTAGATAATTAAAAGATAAGTAGATAACCGCCGCTTAATTCCGCACTAAACTTAAGATTATCCTCTAAGCTAAGGATATTACGGACTTTAATAAATCTTAAATTAACCTTACCCTAAGTTTAATCTCTTTTCGATAAAAAGGCTAGGCGGCTAAAATTTAACCTATTAACTACTCTATACTAGATTACGCTTAGTAATACCTTAAATAATATACCTAAGGTGCTTATATCGCCTTTATTTATTAACCTAAAGCCGCTTATAATTTTTCTATCGCTACTTAGAAGTAATTTTTAGATAGAAAAGATTATAAGAAGCTTAATAAAAAGCTATAATAATAGTAAAAATACTAAAACCGAGGACTACGATATATCCCTATACCGCTAAATAATATAAAGCTTTATATTTTTACCGATAATTTTTTTATAAATAACTCTAACTTATTCTTATAAATCGAATATATTATTATACTTAGATAAGAGACCGGTAGTAAAGATAAGTTTACGCTCTTTAGGAATATTATTTACTAAAGCTTAACGAAATATAAAAAGGTAATATAGTTTATACTAGCGTCCGAAATATACGGGATATCGGCTAGCTTTAATATCGGTATCTCTATTAGCTCGATATTAATAAGAATTCGGTCCGAACTCGGATTAAGCGTAATCTAAACTATTATCTATACTAACTTATACTTATTATATAAATATTTAGTAAAGCTTAGGATTATAAAAGAAAAAAGATTAATAATTAATATTATATTAATAAGAGAGTCTTATAAAAACCGGGAAATCGAGGAAATTAGATAAATAAATAGTTTAGATAATTTTATAAACGCTATAATTAAAAATAATCCGAATAGGGCGTTAGAACGCCTAATCGATATTAATATTTTTAATATCCGAGTTTAAGGCTTTATAACTTAGAAAGAGAAATACCTAAACTTAGCATAGGCCGAGGAATCGCCCTTTCTTTAAAAAAAAAAATTACCGGTATTAAACTTATATAAAAATAACTAAAATTTATATAAGTATAAAATAAGATCTAAATATACTTAGGATAGGGGAAAAGGGGTATATTATATAGGATATATTAAAAGGACTTAGGTAATAAGAAGTAAGGTAAGTTTCGATTATATTTTTATTATAATATTTTAGATAGGAGCTTTAATAAACTCCTAATCGATATCGGATTAGTTTTAGGAAAAGATTAGATTATACTTAATCTAATATTAAATATAGAAGAAAAGAGTATACGTAAAGATATTTTATATATAAGTAGAAGTAAAATTCCCTTTATTTTAGAAAAGATATAGACGAATATTATAAATTAGAAGAATTATACTTTTAGTATTAGTAATCGCTATTAACTCCCGTATGCGCACTATAAAGGCTAACTAACACTTTATTACCTAGCTAGCTATAATTTTCTAAGTATATATATAATTTAGTTACTTCCCGCCTTAGCTATAGTCCGCTATTATAATTATTTTACGTAAGTTTAGAAAAAAACTAGAAATTTACTAAAAGGTAAGTACTTATAAGCTTATATTTTTATTATATTACTTAAGTAAAATCTTAAAAACTATAATAAGATAATAAATTATTAAGGCCGCAAAGTTATATTAATTTCTCCCTAAAAGCTAAATAGGTAATAAGCGGAATTAGTTTATAAAGCTAGCTATCTTTATAATTACTAAGCTTATTTAAGCTATTTAAGCTAAGAAAAAAGTAATATCTTTCCTATAACTTAATATTAAGGGAGCGTTTAATATTATATATTATAATAAACTTATCGCCCTCCTAGCGTAGTAGTTAAGTATCTAGAGATATTAGTCTCCTATAAGAGAGGCAGTTAGTTCGAATCTGGCGGAGGGCACGGGTGTTTTTTACCCTAACTATATAGCCGGGGTACGGTCTAACCCCGGCATAACCCCGGCAGGAGTAGTAACCCTGCCGGGCTCCTTTCCTCCCTCGGTAAGAGTAGTAACCTAGCCGAGGCTTAGGTAAGGTAGGGCGCAGGGTAAGGGTATAGTTAGTTAGATAACGTAGGTTATTAGAGGAATAGGTCCCCTTTAATAGCGATTATAATCTAGTAATAGAGTATAATTACGAAGTAATATCTTCGCTACGGTATCTGCCGATATATATATTAAAATTACTTAGAACTTAGATAAGATATGCGATATAAAGTATAGGTACCTCTCGCTTAGGACTAGCGTAATTTCGGATATTTCCTATAATAATTAAGCTTTCTAATATAATATAATTAGCTTATAAGCTAGCCGAATATATTAAGTAAGGGGTTTTTCCCCGGGGCACTTTAGTTTTTCCTCTTTATTAAACGATTATATACTTAAATACTTATATAGGTTACTATTACGCGCTAGTAATTATAGGGATTTCCTTTAAATATTTCACGGTGATTTCCGAGGATTTCTAACTATAGTTACGTAACTTCGGAAACCTTATTATAAAATCTTTAGGAAAACCTTAGTAAGAAATTACCCGGAAATAAAGTTAACCTTTTACTAAGATTTCCCTATACCCTCTCTTATCTCTATTAGCACGTGCTTTTATATATTTTACTAGGATCCCGCTTATAAGAGTTTTCCCTCTTTTCTTTCCTTTCTCCTTAGCTTAGAATCTTTATTTATAATACTAATATTATTATTTAGTTAACGTATTTTACGGCTATAATATTATTCTAAGTTTAAATTTGCTAGCGAGTAATTAAGAAACTTATACTTTATTTTTATGTCCCCGTATAGAATAGAAAAGAACTTATATATAACTAAGACTTAAACTATAACTAACTTCGAGATATATATTTAGAGCCCCTAACTAAACTTTTAAGTAATTAAGGAGATTCGCTTCGGAGACGCTTAACTTTATAATAAAATAGGATATCGGCGAAAACTAAACTACGATAATAGCTACCTTTTCCTAAAATATTACTAATATAACTATACCGTAAGAGTAGCGTGCGGAGATAGCGTAATTATAAGTATAAGTTATAAAACTTTAAGGTTAGTTAACTTAGAAAAATTAAAACTTAAATATAAAAAGGACCTATTAAGAAATATTAACTATATTTAATATAAATAAAAAAATATTTATCTTAATTAGAAAGGCTACTTAGGATACTTTTACGCTAATAGCCCCGGTAAAATAGCTAAACCTCTTCTATTCTAATTTTACGAAAATTCGCTATAAGGAGGTAAGTAAATTTTTAAGTAAGAAAGAGGATTTTAATACTTTCCTTATAAACCTAAAAAATAAGATAAGGTCCGATAAAATAACTTTTTAAGATAAGTAAGATTAGATAAGTATATTATTTCGCGCGTTAAAAGGGAAAGCTTATAAACTTTTAGAAACTTAATATAACTTAAAGGAACGCCTTTTTTTTAGATTAGCTAAGATAGTCTAATATTTAGAGTTTATTTACGGAAATCCTAATAAATTTACCGAGGCTATAGACTAACTTTATAAACTAAATTTCTTATTAATAAGTAAGTAGGAAATTTAGGAGTTCCTCGCGAAGTTTAACTACCTTATAGCTAAGACTTAAGTTCCCCTAGCTTAGATTAAATATACGCTTTAAAATTATCTACCTACTAATCTTAACTTAAGCTTTCTTATAAAAGCTAAAAATTTATATATAATATATAAGGAATTCTACGAGTATATAAAAGATATTATATTTTACCGGAAAAAGGAGTTAACTTATTAGGAGTTTTCCCGTAAAAGCTAAGTAAATAAAAAAGTTACCCCGGAAAAGTAAAAGAAGATTATAACTATAACTATAACCTCTTATTAGAAAGGCTAAGCTTTTAGTAAAAGCGAGAAGAAAGTTTATTAGGAAAACGGCACTTATTTTATTTATAAGAAAAAGGGCTATATAGCTAAGGATTACCTTAACTAATAGAAAATAGGGAGAGTTTATAAAATTTAAACGCTTTTACCTAACTCTATTCGGTTAGATAATTCTAATTCGAGAAAAAAGTAAAATTATTATAAAGCTCCTTAATAATCCTAAAAATATCGCGCGTAAGATAGAAAATAAGAGAGTTATTTACTATTAATAGTTAAGTTTAAATTAATAATATAGCTTTTCGTACTTTTACCTTATATAATACCGGAGTAAACGCTTATTTTTTAGTTAGTTATTATTTTACGAAATAAGTAGTAAAGCGCTTAGGCGCTAAGCTTATCCTTATCTATCTTATCCCCCTTATTAATTTCTAAAGCTATTAGGCTAGCTTAGTTTATAAGCACCTAATTATTACCTTAGTAATCGATAAATAGTATTTTTCGTAAGAAATCTATTAAGTAACTAACTACGCTTAGGATTTTTTTATTAGCTTATTTTAGATAGCGGAGAAAAGGTTATTACTTAACTACGTAGCTTAGAAACTAATTTAGCTAAATAACTTACCCGCCTTTACTAAATACTCGCCCTCGATCTTATTACCTAAGAAGCCTTTTTTTAATAGAAATCTAAACTTAGCTATCTAAGCGGATATTAAGCGCCGGAACCGCCTTCTCCGTTAAGATAAGCGTAAATATCGGATCCTCTAACGCTTATAAAGGAAAAAGGACTTTATATAGCTTACGAAGAAAAAAAAGCTAGCTTAAACCCTTATTAAAAATAACTAAGATACCGATAATATAGATAAGGATATTTTAAAAAAGTAACTTATCTACTAAGTTTAGTAAAACCCTTACTATTTACGATAGGAAAAGATAACCTTATTAATATTTATAATACCTATAAAATTAGAAAATAATAACGATAACTTAATTACGGTTATAAAGCTAAGCTTAGCTAGCTATATATATATAAGATAAGAAATCCCGTTCCCTTAAAGTAAAAAACCTAAATATATTACTTACGTATATAATATAATCCCTCTAGCTTTTATATACCTTAAAAGATTTTTTAATAAAAAGGAAGCTTATACTCTAGCTTATCCCTAGCTTAATTATAATATAACTTTAAAATTTAAGAAGCCCCTAAACTTAGTAAAACCTCCTTCTTATAAGATATTAATAAAATATTTACTTTTAGAAAAGGAGACCGTTAACTATTTACTTAAGCTTAGTTTTATTAAACTAAATATTAGCCCTTACGCCGCCTTTATTCTTTTCGCCCCGAAGCTATATTTAATAGCCTAATATTTCTATATTTATTACTAATAGATAAATAATTACTTAAAAAGTTAGATTTTACCTACTCCTTTTTTAGAAAGTATTACGTTTAGCTACTAAGAGGCGAAATAGTTTTCGAAAATTAATATTATTTAAGCGTTTTACTATCTTTATCTTAACCCTAACTCTAAGTACCTTATAGCTTTCTATATAAGGTTTAGTATATTCTATTAGCTTATTTTTCCGTTTAGCCTTAAGGTAAAATTTACGTAATTTTAGAATTTTATTAACGCTTAATTTTATAATCTCCTTAACTATTACGCGAGTATATACGCCGATAACGTATTAATTTACTTAAATAGCGAAAAAGAGGAATATTAAGAGGAGTACTAAAAAATAATCTAACGCTTATACTAAACGAATTTATAAGGGGATATCTAGAAATTAAAATTTAATATTACTAAAATCGACTACCTTAGTATAATATTATACGCGGGCTAAGGAATAAGCGTAAACCCTTATAAAATATAAGCGATTTAAGATTAGAAATTTAAAGATTTTTAAGATTATAAAGCTATTTATTTATTTATAAAATTATATAACTTTATCCGGATTTTCTATTACTATATTAATATTACTATAAAACCCCTAAACTATTTCCTAAAGAAAAATATTACTTTTAAGCTTAGACCGGAATAGAAAAAAGCTTTTAATTAAATAAAGGAACTAGCTACGTAAGCCCCGGTACTTACTTTCTTCTATCTTAAACTCCTAACTTAGCTTAAAACTAACGCCTTTTAGAACGCTATTACCGGTATATTTTAGTAATAATAAAATAACTAAGCGTAAAAGCTAATAGGCTTTTTCTTAAAAATAATAAATTTAGCTAAATATATATACTTAATCTAAGATTATAAACTTCTCGCCGTTATATAAAGCTTTAAGTATTTTTACCCGGAATTACTTAATTAGAAATTTAATATAATTATAGATTATAAAGCCTTAATTTACTTTATAATAAAAAAACTACTCTTTATTTACTAAATCTAATAGTCCGATTTCCTTACCTAGTTTAATATCTATTTCCTATATTAACTTAGCTATTTAAATATAGCTATTAATACCCTTTTACGTAAGATAGCTAAGCTTTTAATTATAAAAGCTTATAAGAAAAAGGAAAAAATGCTTATAATAATTCCTCCGGAAAGCCTTAGATTTAAAGTCCTAACTCTAACTTTTATAATTACCTTAATTTACCTTAGAGAAAACTCTGCCCTATTAGGAGCGAAGTTAATATAACTAATCTAAAAAGAGAACGCGAGCTAAGATCTTAAATTTTACGGTAACCTTTTAGTTATTCCTAAATAAGATAATTAGAAATAGCTTTTCCTTTATATTACCCTAATTCGGAATATATATAAGCTAGCTATTTTTATTTATAATAGCTAAAATAAGATTACCTAGATACTCCGGCGAGATTACTACTAGTTTAGAATAAAATAAGATATCTATTAATATATTTATAATTACTATAAGTATTAAAAAAATAAAACCCCGCGGGATAAGACCTTCAGCTTACTATATTTTTTACTTATTCTAACTTTTATATAAGAGTATATAGCTTATAATAGGAAAACTATACTAAAAGACCGCTTTAGGTATAACTATATTTAAACTTTTATCTATAAGCTAAGCTAGATTATCGCTATATTATTAGGTAAGAAAAATAATATAATAAAAGTGCTTACTAGATACTATTTCCGATATTTTTATTATCTTTTCGGTATACTAAATATATAAATTACTAATAACGCTAGCCTATTTATCTTAAGATTTCTTAGTAAAATTAATTAGTTAATTAGTATTAAGTATCGCTATAATAATACCTTATACTTATAAATATAAGGAAGCGTAAAGGTAACTAATTAGTACTTAGATTAGAGGCTATGGTTTTATACGAATAAATATTAAGATAATTAAAATACCTTCTTTCCCGCGCTAGATTTCGCGTATAACTCCTCGTAGCACGCTTCGATTAATATAGCACCGCTTATAGTCGCCCTTAGTAAGAATATACGGAACCCCCTCTCGGTAGCTAGTCCCCTAAGTCCCTTAATTACCTTAAGCTTAATTACCACGGCTTATATACTTATCGCCCGCGTATAGGAAATATAATAATAAGCTTAAAATATTACTAAGAAAGCTTACTATAAGTAGGAAATATAAGTAAATAAGAAGCGTTATTTAGTAGATTTTATAGTTAGCGATAAGGTATTCCTTAGCTATAAGGGCTTCTCTATAATTATACTTATAATACGCTTAGATATATAATAGTTAGGATTTTTTACGGTTATTAAAAAATAAGGCTATAGCTATATCCTTAACTTACTAAATAGCTACTAGATAATAAACTTATTTTATACCAACCGCTTTTAGAAAGCTACTATAAATCCGCTACTAAAGTAAAAGATATCTCCCGCTAAGCTAGAAAATATTAACGGTATATTAAAATAAGAAGTTAAGTAAATCCTCTAATCTTAAGTTATTAAATAATATCGTTAGTTAGAATATTAAGTCCGCTAGCGTAATTACGATTTAGATAAGATATAATATTTAGCTAGGAATTTCCGTTATACGCTTATAGCCCTTAAGGAATTTTATAACTATTTCTTAGATACCGCCGGTCCGCTTATTAATCTCTAATATTAAGTTAAAGCCGCCGCCGCGGATTATAAGTATTAGGATAACGACTAAGATAATATAGCTATTTCCCTAAGTACTTAGCTATATAATCGCTATTACTAATCTTAATAAGTATATTAAGACTTTTATTAGGGGGTAGTATTACGCGTTAATAATTATAGGGATTTCCTTTAAATATTTTACGGTAATTTCCGAGGATTTCCGATTATAGTTACGTAACTTTAGAAACCTTATTATAAAATCCTTAGGAAAACCTTAGTAGGAAATTACCCGGAAATAGAGTCGACCTTTTACTAGGATTTCCCTATACCCTCTCCTATCTTTACTAGTATATACTTTTATATATTTTACTAGGATCCCGCTTACGAGAGTTTTCCTTCTTTTCTTTCCTTTCTCCTTAGCTTAGAATCTTTATTTATAGTGCTAATACTATTATTTAATTAACGTATTTTACGGCTATAATAGTTATTAGAGTAATATAATATAATATATAATAAACTTATTGCTAAACTTAAATATTAAGGATTCTTAAACTAAATCTTAGCTTTCCTTAATAGCTACTTATAAGACTATACCTTCTAATTTCGCTTTAATAGTAAAATTTCGGAACCGTATTAGATTAAGACTAAAAATTTTTAAAATTCGCCGCTCTTTGCTATTTTATTTATCTTATATATAGCCCCGCTTTATAACTAGCTAATATATAAGAAAAGAATATAAATAATCGGTTTCGTAAATAATATAAATTTTCTTAATATTAAGCTTAATTTTAAGATAATTATAAGATAGCTTTAAGCTATATAGGTAATATATAAATAATAAGCGCGTAATTATAGTATAGAATTTAGGCTAAAGAAAAATAAGCTTATATATTTTTCCTAAAAATATATTCCGGAGATAAACTTAATCTAACTAAGGGATTACTAAATTTACCCTATTTTTAAAATAAGACTTTTAAGCGTTTAGATTTATTAGCGGCTATAATAGAAACTTTATTTATAAATTATATATATTAAGCTCCTCCGCTAAAACCTTACTTTTTCCCTTTTATCCGCCTTAACTTAAAATTACCCCCTCGCTTAAGCTTACGAACTTTATATAAAAATTATCTAATTATTTATCGTATATATTATTATTATACTCTATATTATTACCTTTATAAGCGGAAACTTACTAAGCTTAGCTAAAGCCTTAAGATTAAAATAATAATAATATTTTAAGATAATATTTAAAGCTTATAAAGCTACGCTTATTTATTACTTTAAAGCTAAGTTCTAAATTCCTTTACTTAATCTTTACTTAAATAAAAAAAAAACTAATACTCTTTACTATTTAGAAAATATAACGATATTAAATAAGATTTAAACCGCCTCTAAAAATATCTTAAGGTTCCTATCGCGTTTCCCCTTTTATTAACTAATAAAATAATAAAAAGCTAAGTAGCTATTAGAGGAATATATATATTAAGTTCGAATATAAATAAGATACGATATATTATTTTTAAATAAGAAATTTATAATAAACTTTCTCCGCTAAGATTAGAAAGTATAGTAAGAGGACTTTAAAAATTAATTATATATAATATATTCTAAGCTTACTTTATTTCTTTCTAACTTCCCGCTTTACCTTAATAAGATAAAGTTACTTAAAAGATATAGAAACTTATTAAAATATATTAATATTATAATTATATAACTTTATATAAGTAAAATTAATCTTAGAGAGTTCCTCTTTTATAAGCGCGTATTAGAAATAGTCTCCTTTTTATATTAATATAAAATTAAATTAGAGAATACTTACTATTTATTTCTTCGATATTTTTAATTAGTCGAATAGTATTACGGCCGTGAAATACGTTAACTAAATAATAGTATTAGTATTATAAATAAAGATTCTAAGCTAAGGGGAAGGGAAAGAAAAGAGGAAAACTCCCGTAGGCGAAATCTTAGTAAAATATATAAAGGCACGTGCTAGTAAAGATAGGAGAGGGTAAGGGGAAATCTTAGTAAAAGGTTAACTTTATTTCTAAGTAATTTCCCCCTAAGGTCTTCCTAAGGATTTTACGATAAGGTTTCTAAGGTTATATAATTATAGTCGGAAATCCTTAAAAATAACCGTAAAATATTTAGAGGAAATCCCTATAATTACTAGCGCGTAATATTACCCCTTAATAAAAGTCTTAATATACTTATTAAGATTAGTAATAGTAATTATATAGCTAGGTACTTAAGGAAATAGCTATATTATCTTAATTATTATCTTAATATTTATAATTTATAGCGGCGGCTTTAACTTAGTATTAGAGATTAATAAGCGGACTAGCGGTATCTAGGAAATAATTATAGAATTCCTTAAAAGCTATAAGCGTATAATAGAAATTCCTAGCTAAATACTATATCTTATCTAAATTATAATTATATTAGCGGACTTAATATTCTAACTAATAACGCTATCTAGTAACTTAAGACTAAAGGATTTACTTAACCTCCTATTTTAATATATTATCGATATTTTTTAGCTTAGTAAAAGATATTTTCTACCTTAGTAGCGGATTTATAGCAGCTTTCTAAAAGTAGTTAGTATAAAATAGGTTCGTTATCTAATAGCTATCTAATAAGTTAAGGATATAGCTATAGCCTTATTCCTTAATAATTATAAAAGGTCCTAACTATTATATATCTAAGCGTATTATAGGTATAGTTATAGAGAAGCTTTTATAGCTAAGGAATACCTTATTACCGATTACGAAATTTACTAGGCGATATTTCCTATTTACTTACGTTTCCTACTTATAGTAAGCTTTCTCGGTAATAGCTTAAGCTTACTATTATATTTCCTATACGTAAGCGATAAGTTTATAAGCTATAGTAATTAAGCTTAAGGTAATTAAGGGATCTAGGAGATTAGTTACTAAAAAGGGGTTCCGTATATCTTTACTAAGGGCGACTATAAGCGGTACTATACCGATTAAAGTATACTATAAGGAGTTATACGCGAAGTTTAGCGCGGGAAAGAAAGTATTTTAATTATCCTAATATTTATTTATATAAAACTATAGCCTCTAATTTAAGTATTAGTTAGTTACCTCTATATTTCCTTATATTTATAAATATAAGGTATTACCGTAGCGATACTTAATACTAGTTAACCGATTAATTTTACTAAGAAATCTTAAGATAAATAGGCTAGCGTTATTAGTAATTTATATATCTAATATACTAAAAAGATAATAAAAATATTAAAAGTAGCGTTTAGTAAGTACCTTTACTATATCGTTTTTTTTATTTAGTAATATAGCGATAATCTAGCTTAGCTTATAGATAAAAGTTTAAATATAATTATACTTAAAGCGGTTTTCTAATATAGCTTTTTTATCGTAAGCTATATACTCTTATATAGAAGTTAAAATAAGTAAAGAGTATAGTAAGCTTAGAGTCTTATCCCGCGGGGTCTTATTCTTTTAATATTTATAATAATTATAAATATATCGATAAATATCTTACTTTATTCTAAGCTAGTAATAATCTTGCTAGAATATCTAAGTAATCTTATTCTAGCTATTATAGGCGAAGATAGCTAGCTTATATATATTCCGAATTAGGGTAGTGCGAAAAAAAAGCTACTTTTAACTATCTTATTCGGGAATAATTAGGAGGTTACCGTAGAATCTAAGATCCTAGCTTATATTCTCTTTTTAGATTAGTTATACTAATTTTACTTTTAATAGGGCAAAGTTTTCTCCGAGGCGGACTAAGGTAATTATAAAGGTTAAGGTTAAGATTTCGAATTTAAGGCTTTTTAGAGGAATTATTATAAGTATTTTTTCCTTTTTCTTATAAGCTTTTATAGTTAGAAGCTTAGCTATCTTACGTAAAAGGGTATTAATAGCTATATTTAATTAGCTAAGTTAATATAAGAAATAGATATTAAACTAAGTAAGGAAATCGGACTATTAGATTTAGTAAATAGAGAGTAATCTTTTCGTTATAAAATAAACTAAGGCCTTATAATCCGTAATTATATCGAATTTCTAACTAAGTAATTCTAAGTAAAAATACTTAAAGCTTTATATAATAGTAAGAAATTTACGGTTTTAGATTAAGTATATATATTTAGCTAAGTTTATCGTTTTTAAAAAAAAGCTTATTAGCTTTTACGCTTAGTTATCTTACTATTACTAAAATATACTAGCGGTAATATTCCGAAAAGCGTTAGTTTTAAGCTAGGTTAGGAGTTTAGGATAGAAGAAAGTAAATATTAAAGCTTACGTAGCTAGTTCTTTTATCTTATTAAAAGCCTCCTTCTATTCTAATCTAAGCTTAAAAGTAATATCTTTTTTTAGGAGATAGTTTAGGGGTTCCGCGGTAATATTAATATAATAATAGAAAATTTAGATAAAGTTATATAATTTTATAAATAAACGGATAGCTTTATAATCCCGGAGATCTTCGAATTTCTAATCTTAGATTACTTATACCTTATAGGGGTTTACGCTTATTTCTTAGCTTATATATAATATTATACTAAGGTAGTTAATTTTAGTAATATTAAATTTTAATTTCCGGATATCCCCTTATAAATTCGCTTAGTATAGGCGCTAAATTACTTCTCGGTATTTTTTTTAATATTCCTTTTTTTCGCTATTTAAGTAAATTAATATATTATCGGTATACGCACTTACGTAGCGGTTAAGGAAATTATAAAATTAAGTATTAATAAAGTTTTAAAATTACGTAAATCCTACCTTAAGGCCGAATAGAAGAATAAGCTAATAGAATATATTAAATTTTATATAGAAAGCCGTAAGGTACTTAGAGTTAAGGTTAAGCCGGAGATAGTAAAACGCTTAAATAACGTTAATTTTCGAGAACCGTTTCGCCTCCCGGTAGCTAAATATAGTACTTTCTAAGAAAGGAGCGGGCGAGATCTAACTTTTTAAGTAATCGTTTATTTATTAGTAGTTAATATAGAAGCGTTAAGCTATTAAGTATAGCTTCGAGGCGAAGAGAATAGAGGCGGCGTAAGGGCTAATATTTAGCTTAATAAAACTAATCTTAAGTAAGTAGTTAATAATCTCCTTTTCTAAAAGTAAGTATTTTATTAATATCTTATAAGAAAAGGGTTTTACTAGGTTTAGGGGCTTTTTAAGTTTTAAGGTTATATCGTAGCTAGGCTACGGATAAGCTAAAATATAAGCTTCTTTCTTACTAAAAAATCTTTTAAAGTGCGTAAAAGCTAGAGGAATTATATTATATACGTAAGCGATATATTTAAATTCTTTACCTTAAGGGAATAAGATTTCCTATCCTATATATATATAGTTAGCTAAGCTTAGCTTTATAATTATAGTTAAGTTATTATTATCGTTTTCTAACTTTATAGGTATTTAAGGTATTAATAAGGTTATTTCTTCTTATCGCGTATAGTAAGAGTCTTATTAGACTTAGCGGATAAGTTACTTTCTTAAAATATCCTTATCTATATTATCGGTATCTTAGTTATCTTTAGTTAAGGTTTAAGCTAGCTTCTTTTCCTTTACGGGCTATATAAAGTTTTTTTTCCTTTACGAGCGTTAGAAGATTTAATATTTATACTTATTTTAACGGAGAAGGCGGTTCCGGCGCTTAGTATCCGCTTAAATAGCTAGGTCTAGATTTCTATTAAAAAAAAGCTTCTCGGGTAATAAGATTAAGGGCGATGTTAAGCAGGCGTTAGAGGACAAGGCATAAGGGGATAAGGGATAGGAGGATAAGAAAAGGGAACTTAGAGGAATTATTATTATTATTAGACTTACTATTAGACTAATAAAAAGGGATTATAACTACTACTACCCTAACGTATAATACTATACGATCTAATCTAATCTTATAATTTAAGACCGATTAAGGGATTTTATAGTAATAAGACTAGGATTTAGCGCGTTACTATACGAGCTATAAAATTAATATAACGGTATTATCTAGTAATAATAGCTAAGTATTTAAGGATTTCGGTAAATTACTAAATTAGGAAGCGAAGCGAGTTCTAATTAGGTTAAGCGGGAGCTACCTAAAGTAAGTCTAGCTATAGCTACCTATTATTACCGGAAAAATAGCCTTATAGTAAGTAAGGTAGGAAGGACTATATAAGCGAGAATAAGGGGGGAAAGAGGACGAGAGAATATAAGAAGACCTTATAAGTATAGATAGTCTTCCCTTTTTTTTTTCCCTTTTTTATTATTACCGAAGGTAGTTAAGATAAGAAGAATATTAGGATAAGTAAGTAAAAAGGATTAGGGGCGTATAATCTTCCTAAATAGATTAACGCTAGAAGTTTTTTAATTCGAAGAAACGGATATACTTAATAAAAGAAAACTTAGTTCCGCTAAATATTTAGTAATTATAAGTATTATAAGTAGAGGTAAGTTATTAAAATATACCTAAGGAGTGCCTTAAGGTAGAAGATTAGAAAATAATATTAGATATAAATATAAGTTTATTATAAAGTTTACCTAGTTTATTAGAAGGTTTACTATATCGTCTACTTTATCCCCTTCCCCTAGTAAGTTAGACCGGTCTAACGATTATATACCTAATACTAATATAAAGGAGTATTACTAAACTAAAGGGCAAGCGTTATATTATAATAGCGTTAACTCTATTATTAGGGCTTAAGCTATTTGCTAAATACCCGAAAGATATCTTAGCTAAAAGGTACCTCGATTAATATAATATTAATATAATATTATTAAGTATTTAAAGAGAGATATATAATATTATCGTTAGGGAGATCTTCTCTTTAGGTCTTCGTAATAAGGCTACCGACTAGTATAATAAGTTAGACGACGAAGATCGCACTTAGTTAGAGTTAGTAACTTTGTTTATAAATAAGTTTAAGGAGGTAAACTTAGTTATAAAAAGCACCCTTATTATAGAGGCGTATAAGTTTAGTTATAAGAAAAGAGAATCGCTAGCTAATTATACGAAACGAGCAAAGGCTCTTTATACCTAAGTAAAATTAGAAACTTAACGGATTCTACTTACTAACTTTTAAATTAGATAACTAAAAACGCCGAGAAGGATAAATAATATAAGCGGGCTATTATTAAGCGTTTTTACGTTAATAATAAGTAGAAATTATTAATAGCGATAGTAAGCCTAATATAGTTTAATATTCGATTTACTATATATAACTTATAGGATATAGTATCTAAAAAGATTAAAAAAGATACTAACAGAGTGCTAGCTATAAAGATAAATCCGTAAAAAGTAATAGCTAAGTAGTAGAAGATAATAACTAAGATAGCTAAATTAATAGAATAATCTAATATTATAATAGTAAGTAAGTTAAGTAAGTATTTATAGAACTTAGGAGGCTATCTTACTAGCGGATATTCGAGTATATAAGGTATACTTAGATAAACTAATACTTAAGTATAAAATTAGGGACGTTTATTATAGAATTCTTCGAATACGTTATAATAATAACTTTAAGCCCTTAGATTACTAGGTATAGGACCTAAATATTAACCTCCTAACCCGGATCTATAATAATATTTTAAATATAGCGAATAAGGCTATATAAACTATAATTATCTATTTATAGCTCCGTTTAATAGAGAAGCGTTCTAGTAGCGGAAAGCTCGGTAAGAAACTTACGCGGAGGAGATAAAGGAATAGAGACGCTAGTAATTATATTAAGGTATTAGCCTTAGATTATTAGTAAAGAATTTAATAATTATTAGTTTAGATATAAGTATTCGACTATTAATAGGATATATAATTAGGATATTACTAATATTACCTATAGTAAAGAGTTTAGATAGAAAAGCTTTAGATCTTACTACGCCCGATATTAATTTTATATAAAGATAAACTTATATTACCTAGAAACTTAATATTTAAACCTCTTATTAGAAAGAAAAGATAATACTAATTTCTTAACTTACGCGAGGCCGCGTAACTAAACCGCGCCCTAGAGTAAAATTTAACTTAGATAACTTAGATAAATTATAATAGGATAAATTAGAGTAGGAAATTCGTCGCTAATCGGTTATATTAAGTACGGAACCTAATAATAACGCTAGGGAAGGCCCGGCTCTAAGAGACGCACCGACTCTAACTATTTCTAAGCTTATCCTAAGATTAATTACTCGGTTATTACCCCTAGAAGTAAAAGTTTAAACTTACCCTTAAGAGCCTAAGCTAGCTAAAAAATAATATAAGTTAGAGAAAATCTAAGCTATAGAAGAATATAATATTCCGCTATTTAAACTAGGAAATAAGTTAAAAAATACCCCGGTAATATTAAATATCCTTTAATTACTTTAGGTTATATTATTAATTCGTACGTAACTTAATAAACTAATATAATATTAGAAAAAGATTAAGTCCCCGAAAGGTAAAAAGGTTATTACGAATCTTATCTAACTATTCGAATCGTAAAACCCGCTAGCGGATATTCTATCTTATAATACGCTTAATTAGGTAATTTAAAAAGATATTATAGCGCTAGCTAAAGCTATCTTATCGATATTAGGGTATATCGAAAGCTATATTAAAAGTTATTAGTATACTATTATTATATTAGATAGAGGCTTTATAGTCGATCTAGTTAATAAGGCCTTTATAGCTAATAACGCCCTCCCCGTAATCTAATTACCCTAACTAAGTATAGTTAAAATAGTAAATAACGAACTCGCGATTATTAAGAGGGTTACTTACCTTTAAGTAGTTATAATAGGAATCTTAGCTAACGTAAAGGTATATATACTAGGAGACTATAACGATTAAGATATTCTATTAGGCCGCGTATAGCTAAGACGCGTTAAGGCTATAAAATACTACGTAAAGGAATAGCTAGAGATTACTAGCTTAGAAAGTACTATTTAGATTATTCCGATTTTCCTAGCACCTAATTTATTTAAGCTAGATAGGAAGACGCTACGAGCCCCTAAATATCTAAAAGCGGTCGCTAACGATAAAAATAAGATTATATTCGTCGAAGATAATAAGCTTATTTTAGAAAAGGTCGAGGATATTTTATCTACTATTACTAAATAACTAGCCTCCTAAGTAAAGTAAGACTTTCTAAAAAACTAATAGCTGCCTCCCGTAAGGGCTAGACGGCGGGGTAGCTAAAAACGGTATAGAAGAAGGTAGATAAGGTATTATAGCCCTAAATCTAGCGAAAGCTAGTAATATCTATTAGTAAGTAGGTAAAAATAATATTACTTAAGTCTATATAGAAGAAAATATATAAAGTAATAGGTCTTAAATAGGCGGTAGAGAAACCGGAGTTAACGAATAGATAGTTACTTAAGTATTTAAGATAGCTTAGAGGAGTAGAAGAATTGCTAGAAATAGAATTAGCTAACCCGAAAGAAAATAAGGTAGCTAGGAATAAGAGTAATATAGAAAAGGTAATCTATAACTATAATAAACTAAATATAATAAACTTTCTAAAATATCCTTAATATCGGATAGACTAGGAGAAAATAAATAACGAGGATAATACTAACTATATATCGTATTTTAGATAAGTAAATATTATAATAATAAGTACTTTAAGACTTATATCTTATAAAAATATTACCCCGGACCTAATCGTTCGTCCTTTATCGGATACCCTAATTAGGGAAATTAACGCGTAGTTTAAATAAAGCCTTATTACGCTAGGAGATTACGTTAAGATAGAAGAATAGAGAGAGAGGGTTATAAGATTATATTTTACTTATAAAGATTACTTTATTTCTACTCTTAAGGAGATTCGGCTTATATAACTAATTACTTATTAAATTAAATTAAAGGAGGGAGTAACGCTAGCTATATTTAAATAAATAAGGTATAGTAAGCCTAAACGGATCTTTATAGGTAAGGTATTCCTAATAATAGAAGAAGTAAATATTATTCGACTTATCGGTAATAATACGGAATAGGTAGCTAGAATTTTATTCGTTAAGAAGCACTTACTAAACTTAGCGGCTTAGAGAATAGTTTACGATTACCGCGATATTAATAGGAATATAGTAAAACTAGGATATCTATATTATAACCTAAAGGTCGATTTAAATTAAGTATATATTAGATAACCGATAGTTTTCTCTTAGCTAGATATATCTAATAGGTTCTAATTAATCCTAATATAGCTAGAGGATATATATAAAATAGGCTTTACCGCCCCTAATAATATATAGGAATATATTAATATACCGTAAGGACTAATAAGCGCCCCCTTTATATACGTAAGGTATAGGGATATCGCGTTTAGTAGATTAATATTAGCGGATAAGGTTAAATACTAGATATTACTAGGTTTTACTATAAAGTACTTAACGTTAATATTCGTTTATATCGACGATTATAACCTTAGTAGCGAAACCTTTAATAAATATTTCGATTTCTTTTAATATTAGTATTTCCTTAAAGTAATATAAGCGCTAATTAGTCTTACGGGTAAGAAAACGAAGCTATTTAATAGTATAGCCGAATTAGTTAGGTTTAAATTAGAAATAGGGCGATTTCGTCTAGGAACTAAGTATCGGTAGAGATTTACGTAGTTAGGAGACTATTTCTAATAATATCCCCCTTAATCTTAGGAAGAAGTTTAAATAGTACTATAGCTAACCCCGTTCCTTCGTCGTTTTATATTAAGGAGAGTAGATAGGGCTAGACTTATTAAAGAAGCGTTTTTTAAAAAGGTAAATAAAGTAACTCTATCGGGACGCTAATCTATATAACTAAAAATACGATATTAGGATAAACTTATTTAGACGCTAAAGGCGGTAAAAGCTTTATAATTCCTATACTAAGCTATTTAGAATAACGTAATATTCGGAGTATAAACGAATATATAATTTTACCTAATAATAGATATATCCGATATTAGGACCGGGGCTATTCTCTACTAACTTAATAATTATCCTAACGGAATACTTATTAGAGACTCTAATTTCTAAGATATAAAAATTATTATATAGATATCGTTTTAGCTAAATAATTTAAAGCGGCGATATTTTATACTTAAAAAAGAAATATTAGCTATTATTTACGCGATTAAGGAATACTAGTAAATAGTAAATATATCTCTATATCCCCTTAAAATCTATATAGATTATAAGGGTATTATCGACTTAATAATGAATATAGCGGAAATATATAGTAAAATTACGAGGTAGATTAATATTCTATAAGAATAGGATATTAAATATATTTACTACCCGAATACGATAAAGATTATTAGAATCGTAGATAGTATATCTAGATTATATAACGCTTTAAAAAGCGACGCTTTAGATATAAAGGGCTATATTATACTAGCGCTAGATATTATTAAGGCTACTTAACTCCTATTAGGTAAACTACTAGTAGGTAGAGAGGTATCTTACCTCCGGGCGGCTATATCCCCTTAGCTAGGAGACTCGTAGTATACGGAAATTATACTTTTTCTCGTTAATAGAATATAAGCACTACTAAATAATAGATATCGCTATATTTAAAAGATAGTTATTAGATATCGAGTTTAGAATAAGATCTTATATTACGTCGAATTAAATAAATAGTAAGCTAAGTATTATCTATAATCGAATATCCGGTTAAAATTATAGAATACTTATAATATATTAGGCTATTTCTTTAAGGAAAAGACTCTAGCGAATTTAAGAGGAATCTTATAGTAGCTAACTCGTTAATCGGATATTACCTATTATTATATATCCTATATAATTTACTAGTAAACCGCACTACGCTTACCTAAGTTAAAATATAGATAGATTACGATATATAAGCCGTAGGAAATAGTAATTATTAACTTTCTAGGACCTATTACGCCTATTAGCGCTCGTAAGTATTAATATATTCTAATAGCCGTAGATTATACGATACGTTTTCTATTAACTTAAGTATACGAAAATATAACTAGCTTAGAGGTAGTAGATATATAGTAATATTACTAGAGTTTAGTATTTAGCTAGCTTAAAGCTATTTACTCGGATAACGGACGCTATTTCGCTAATACTATTATAGAAGATATAGCTAAGCGATATAGGGTTAAATAGAAGTTTAGCCCGGTCTTATATCTTTAGAATATTAGACTAGCGGAGAGGTATATCTAATTAGTGAAAAACTAATTACGAAAATAGAGTCTTAAGCGGTCCGGCATATCCCTAGAGGTATAAAATAAAGCGTTACTTTAGATTACTAATATACTAAATTCTTAAAAAGTTAAGATTTTAGGGGTAACTCTAATAAAAGCTATATTAGGATTTAACCCCGTAGTTATATACTAAAATAAAGAAATACCTAAAGCTAAATAATCTAATTTCGACTATTTTAACCGGGATAACTAAATAGTCTACAATTTAGTATTAGCTATAGTAGAAGAAAAGGATATAATCCGGGATATTTTAGCTAACTTTAATACGACTAAATATAATACTAAGCTACGACGTGCCTTATAAGTTAGTAACTTCGTATAGGAAAGGTAAGATAAGGTAAATATATTATATAGGAAGTTTATAACTATATAGGATAACCTATTTATTATTATTAAGGTTATCTTATCTATTACGTATCTAATCTATAGCGTTATCGGACGTTAAGTTTTGCGAAAGCTTTACGTAGATAATCTTAAACTATTTATACTACGTAAGGTATATTTAATACCCCTACGGCGGGTAATATAGGATATAGCTACCTAATAAGGCTATAAGCTAGGCGAAGGAATAGATAAGCTTTAAGGTGAGGACTTTTACGCTCGTGGAAACTCGCTATTATAAAAAGTTAGGGGGGGGGAAACGCGTGGGGTTAAGCGGTAGATATTAAGTTAAGTTAAGCGGTAGATATTAAGTTACTATAGTAGATTATTAATAGCTGTTAGCCGGCTAAGGGGCTAAGGATTATTAACGGTTATTTATATTTATTTTACTTATTATCTTTCTCTTTTATTTTCTATTTTTTTTTTTTTTTTTTTATACTATACCTTGCATACCTTTAACCTCGTATACCTTCGTAGGTATCGTGCACTCGATTATATCTTTATATACTTTATTTTCTTTTAGCTATTCTCTTAACCTATCTCTTCTTCTTACCTATATATATTTCTTCTAACTTATCGGATATTAGTTTATATATAACCTTTTCTTCTTACTTATATATACCTCTTCTAACTTATTAGTATATACGATTTCGTATTACTTTTCTCTCTCTTTATCTTACTAAGCGTTAACGTTATCGTTTTCTTATTATACGCTCCTTTTCCTTATTTCTTTTTATTATATACTACGATCTATTATCGCGTATTTTCTTCTCCTTATCGTATACTTATTTCTATTATCGTATACTTATTTTTACTCGTATTCTCTTCTCTTTATTATATACTCGTTTCTCTTATCGTGCACTTATTTTTCTTATCGTATATTACTATCTTCTATCTTTATATATATTATACCCTTATATACTATCCGTCTCCTATTTCCTATAATTATCCCTATATAAGTATATAAGATTATAGATTACCTAATAGAAGAAGAAATTAACCTTAAGAAGAACCTTACTATTTATAAATAATATAAAACTATACGATAAGAGTTTAAATAATACTAAGAGATATTTTACGAGTAAATAAGGGAAAACTAGAAATTTAAGGTTTCTAAAAACTTAAAGATCTCCCTTATTATAAGCACTTTATATAGCTATATCTTAGCTAAATAAGTAGCTAAAGGAGATTAAGTAGCCTAGTACCTCGCTAAGGTTATATAAGATAAATTAGTACTCTTAATAGTTATAGTAAATATTTAAAAATTCTAAGTCCCGGAATAAGATATTATAATAGATATATTACCGAAAAATTAGCCTATAAAGCTAGATAAGCTTTAAAAGTTATATAAGATAGTATATAACTTCGCTAATATTAAAGTTAAGAGGGGTAAAGATAGTAAATTTCCTCTAATAATAAAAATTATTACGGTAATAAAAAATATATAGAAATAGATCCTATTTACTATTAGCGAATCTTTCTCTAAAATAGCTTAGCGTCTATATAATTATATAATTATTAATATTAAGTAACTAATTTAAGATAAGCCTAAGGGCTAAGAAAATATAGATATACTAGGAGCCGCCTTATTTAAACTAGCACTTAAAGGAAATAGCTATAACTAATAATAGGTAATCGCTATACCCGGCTTTAAGGCGGGAGCTTAGAACGCTAAGAAAGTATCTAAGTTTAAGGTTAATTAGAATATACGATACGTAATCGAAAAGAGAGCTACCTAGCTTATGCCGCTAATTTCTATTATAAAACCGATAATTAAACCGATAAATAAATAAGAAGAAAATAAATCGGATAGTTATACTTTAGTCTCCGTAAATAAAATTAGTAATAAGGACGAATAGCGTTCGTTAATAGATAATATACCTACGAAGACGCTAATAAAAACGCTAATAAAATTAACTTTAGCTAAGCTGATAACCCCGAGTTTAAGTTCTACTAAAGCGATATCTATTCCGATAAACTAACTAATTCCCTCTTAAACGACCCTATTAGGAAGCTAACCGATTCCCTCTTAAATAAGCCCGTTAAGACTATTATAGAAATCTATTAGATAGGGATAGATAAAAACTACCCTTACTAGTTCTACTATTATAAAGATAACCCTTATTAGTTTTACTACCTAGGTTACGACCCCTACTAGTTTTACTACTTAAGTTCTAACTTCGGTTTTAATAAAAAAAGTTATTACGACCCTAGCCTCTAATTCTAATACCTAAGTTCTAATAATAGTTACCTCCGAGGCTGCTACCTTTACTATAATAGCTTTAGGAAAGATAGTTACTTTATAGATATCTATTCCTATAGAAATAGCTATTCTATAAACCCCTATATTAGTAGTAATAATCCCGCCTAAGCCCGAGTAGCCCTAAGCTACTTAGATTATCTATATAATAACTACGAACTCGAATATTTATAAGAGAGAGACGTAGACTATATTAATAACTAAGTAATAAGCTAAGATAGAAGTATTAGCGAATATAATAAGTGCTAAGATAGAAACGCTTATAACTATTATAAATAAGTAGAAAGTTAGATAACTAACTAAGTAATAAATTATAATAAATAAATAGAGAGATTAATAAATAACCGAGATAAGAGAAATTATCCGCTATAAACGTACGGAATTTTAGTTAGCGATAAAAATAAAGCGAGGTATTAGATAGATAATATCTATAGAGGAGAATAAAAAGATAATCCTTATAGTTTATAATAAATTAATAAGGATACTTAATTAAATATTAATCTAATTAAAAAAACCCCTAATAAATGCGACCGACGCTACCTAGTTATAAGGGGCTATTAAGGAAGTATTACGGGATATTTTCTAGTCGATATTAATCTAGGAGGTTATTAAAGAAATAATATATAATATTTTTTAATTTACGTTAATTCGAGATACTATCTAAACCCCTCTAAGTATAGTTATTAAGTTAATATTACGCTAAGTAATAAAAGCGTTTTTCGAAGAGTTCGATAGATAGACGATATCGGACCTATCTATATAATATTCTAACTAGATACCTAAGTTAAAGAGGCCTATTATCGCTACCTAGGACCTTTCTATATAATATTCTAGCTAGATAACTAAATTAAAGAGGCCTATTACTACTACCTAGTTAGGCGATAAAATAATTAAAAAGGTAAAGCTATTAGACTAATTAGACTAAGGATAAGAAGAAAGGTCTCTTACTAAGTCGAGTAAGTTAACGGAAATTAGGGGCATACCGCCCTAATCTAGGCTATTCCGATTTAGGCTATTTAAAAAGGGTTATAATAGAGAGGTTTAGATAGAGAAGGTGGTCGTAGGCGACTATAATAAAGATACCCCCTACTTTATTAGGCAGGCGTTAGAGGATAAGGCATAAGGGGATAAGGGATAGGAGGATAAGAAAAGGGAACTTAGAGGAATTATTATTATTATTAGACTTACTATTAGACTAATAAAAAGGGATCACGACTACTACTACCCTAACGTATAATACTATACGATCTAATCTGATCCTATAATTTAAGACCGATCGAGGGATTTTAGCGAGTACTTAGCGAGAGCGGGTAAGTTATTTAGCTAAACTAGTTTCCGGGCTACGTAGTTAAGTAATAACTTTTTCTCCGCTATCTAGAATAAGCCGATAAAAAGATTTTAGGCGTAATCGGTTACTTAGCAGATTTCCTACGGAAAATACTATTTATTAATTACTAAGGTAATAATTAGGTGCTTATAAACTAAGCTAGCTTAACGGCCTTAGAAATTAATAAGGGGGATAGGATAGATAGGGATAAGCTTACCGCTTAGGCGCTTTACTACTTACTTTACGAAATAATAACTAACTAAGAGATAGGTATTTACTCCGGTATTATATAAAGTAAAAGTACGAAAAGCTATATTATTAATTTAAACTTAATTATTAATAGTAAATAACTCTTTTATTTTCCGTCTTACGCGCGATATTTTTAAGATTATTAAGGAGCCTTATAATAGTTTTACTTTTTTCCCGAATTAGAGTTATCTAACCGAATAGAGTTAAGTAAAAGCGTCTAAACTTTACGAACTCTCCTTACTTTTTATTAATCGGGGTAGTCCTTAGCTATATAGCCCTTTTTTCTATAAATAAAATAAGTGCCGTTTTCCTAGTAAACTTTCTTCTCGTTTTTACTAAGGGCCTAGCCTTTCTAGTAAGAGGTTATAATTATAATTATAATCTTCTTCTACTTTTCCGGGGTAACCTTCTTATTTACTTAGCTTTTATAGGAAAACTCTTAATAAGTTAACTTTTTCTTTTAATAAAATACGGCGTTTTTCACGTACTCGTAGAATTCCTTATACGTTATATATAAATTTTTAGCTTTTATAAGAAAGCTTAAGTTAAGATTAGTAAGTAGATAATCTTAAAGCGTATACTTAATCTAAGCTAAGGGAACTTAAGTTTTAGCTATAAGGTAGTCGAACTTTATAAGAAACTCTTAAATTTCCTACTTACCTATTAATAAGAAGTTTAGTTTATAAAGTTAGTTTATAGCCTTAGTAAATTCGTTAGGATTTCTATAAGTAGATTTTAAGTATTAGATTATTTTAGCTAATCTAAAAAAGGGGCGTTCCTCTAAGTTATATTAGGTTTCTAAGAGTTTATAAGCTTTCCTTTCTAATACGCGGAATAATATACTTATCCGGTCCTATTTATCTCGAAAAGTTATCTTATCGGACCTTATTTTATTTTTTAAGTTTATAAGGAAAGTACTAAAATCCTCCTTTTTACCCGAAAACTTACTTACCTCTTTATAGCGAATTTTCGTAGAATTAAAATAGGAGGGGTTTAGCTATCTTACCGGGGCTATTAGCGTAAAGGTATCCTAAGCGGCCTTTCCGGTTAAGATAAATATCTTTTTATTTATATTAAACGTAATCGATATTTCTTAATAGGTCTTTTCTACGTTTAAATTTTAATCTTTTTAAGTTAACTAACCTTAAAGTTTTATAACTTACGCTTATAATTACGCTATCTCCGCACGCTACTTATATAATATAGTTATATTAATAATATTTTAAGAAAAGGTAGCTATTATCGTAATTTAGTTTTCGCTAATATCTTATTTTATTATAAGGTTAGGCGTCTCCGAGGCGAGTCTTCTTAATCGCCTAAAAGTCTAGTTAGGGGCTTTAGATATATATCTCGAAGCTAATCGTAATCTATATATAAGTTTTTTTCTATCTTATACGGGGATATAAAAGCAAGGTGCGGGTTTCTTAATCGCTTGCTAGTAAATTTAAGCTTAGAATAGTATTATAACCGTAAAATATATTAACTAAATAATAATATTAGTATTATAAATAAAGATTTTAAGCTAAGGGGAAGGGAAAAAAAAAAAGGAAAACTCCCGTAGGCGAAATCCTAGTAAAATATATAAAGGTATATACTAGTAAAGATAGGAGAGGGTAAGGGGAAATCTTAGTAAAAGGTTAACTTTATTTCCGGGTAATTTCCCCCTAAGGTTTTCTTAAGGATTTTACGATAAGGTTTCCGAGGTTACGTAACTATAGTCGGAAATCCTCGGAAATCACCGTAAAATATTTAGAGGAAATCCCTATAATTACTAGCGCGTAATAAATAGCGCTATAAACTACCTTAGCCTATCTCCTCTAATATTAAACTATAATTAAAGCTTAATTACTACTTATTAGTAATTATAATTATAAAGTAAATACTCTAATATATTAACTTATATTAATTTTAGCTTACTAATATATTTTATATTAATATTTTTAAGTTTAATTAAAGCTAGATATAGCTTTATTTTATATAAATTATTATAATTATAATATTATTAATTTACCCGCCTTATTTACGATTTACTTTATATCTTAAAAAAATTTATATTTACTAGGTTTAAGTTATTATCTTCTCCCTTATCTAATAACTCCTTAACTTTTCTAGCTATTTTATTAATAGAAGTAACTATAAATTAACGCTAGCTTTATAACGCGAGTTTATTTAGCGTAAAGCTACTAAAACTTAAAATAAAGTATATCTTACTTAGAGTTACTATTAGTATAGTAATTTATAATAAGTTTAATATAATAGTTAGCTATAAAATAATTACCTACTATTATAATAAGCTTAGAGTAATAATTAGCTTAGGTAAAGTTACTTATCGCTAAAATAAGCTTAAAATAATAATAAGATCTAGCGTAATAGTAAGCTATATATTACTAAGGGTAATTATTATTAGCGTTAGTTTATTATCCTTATTAAGGAATAACTTATCTAACTTTAAAATTTTTAAATATTTTAGTAATAGCTTATAATTATAAAGCCCCCTATACCTCCTTAATATTTCGCTAAGGTATAGCTTAAGTTTATATTTCTCTAGTAATTTTAAGTTAGTAAGAGGTAAATTATATTAGAAACTAAGTAATTAAAACTCTTAGCTAATACTAAGTAATTAGGTAATTTAAGGTAAGGTAACTTTAGGTATCTAAAAGATATAAAATTTAGCTAAATCTATCCTTATTATAATAGTATTATAGTTTACTATAGCTACGTAAATATTAATAGCTACCGAAGCGGCCGCCGCCTTAACTAAAGTCTCCTTTACTATAAATAACCTAGCTACCCCCTTATTAGTTAAGCCTATCTTTATTATATTTAGCGCTAATATAGCCTCTAACTTTAAAACTTTATTATTACCGAAATTAACTTAGCGTAAGCTCCCTCCCTTACTCTTTTTAAAATATACCTTAATAAGATATAAACGCTTTAAATCGATAATAAAAATAAGTAGTAAGTTATTATTATTATTATCTATATCTAATATAATTATAAAAGTCTTAGGCGCGGCATAAGCCTTCTTTTTAGTAAGGCGTATTTAAATTACGGTAAGAGATATCTATCTTTTACCCTTACCTTTTAAAAGCGCTATAAGCGCCGCCTTAATAAGCTTTGTTATCGCTAGCTTACGCGTTTTACTTATTTTATAAGTTATATCTACCCTTACCTTAAGCGAAACCTAAGCTAGCTTTCCTAGCTTCTTAAGTACTATTTTTACTTTTTTACTTAAGTTTAATATATTATAAGCTATACTTATAAAGCTTAAAGTTTATTAATTAATATAGGCGTCGATTTATTTTAAGGTAGCGTAAATTAACTTAAATATAAAGATAGATATCTCCCCCCCCTTTTCCTCCGCCTCCTTTACTTTTTTTATAACCTTAATATAGATACTTTTTAAAGCGTTCCTTACTTTAATTATATTTTTATAAATATAATTTTAGCTTAAATTTTAAATTAAAGTAAAATTCTCCTTAGCTATAGCTTATATTTTTTTAAATTTTTATTACTTATTATAATACTTAGCTTATATAGTATATAGCTTCTTAGCGTTATCCTTAAATTAAGGATATATAAGTATATAAGTAAAATTCGTCCGGGTATAAGTAACGTATACGCGCGCGTTTATAGCTACTATATATTAGCTTAATCTTATTAATATATAGCTTAAATAAAGCGTAATTTATTTAGCTAATCTTAATAGCTAGCGTATAAATAATAAATATAATCTTAAATAAGTTTAAAAATATAACTATTATAAAGCGTAGCTTATTTATTATTAGCTTTTATATTATAATTATAAGCTATTATTATTATAATAAGGGAAATTAAAATTAATATTATTTATAAAAAAAAGGGGCCCCGCGCTATATAAGCTATAAGATTTTATACCTTATAATAGCTTACTTACTAATTATAAGGCGCTATAGTATATATTAGTATATACCTTTTTACTTTATAGCGGTATATATTTCCTTCCCTTACCGGAGTTTTAGCTTATATTTACCCTCCTACGGCTAAGGTTCGCGGCCGCTTTTATCTTAGTAACCCCTAGACCCTAGCTTAATTTACCCTAAACCCGCTATTATAACCTAGCGGACTAGCACGAGGCCCGCTATAGCACCCTCTCCTTACTTACTATTCTTACTTTACTAGCTACCGACTACTTAGTAAGGGGTTTTCCCCCGGGCCTAGCTTAGTTTTTCCCCTCTTCCTACCCTCTATATGCTTAGATACCTTATAGGTCCCTAAAGTAATATAATATATATAATATAAAAAGAAAAAAATAACTTTATACTTTTACTTTAGCTATATTTCGAAAGTAAGATTATTACCCTTTAATAATTTTTTAAAGCCTTAAATATTTAAGAGATAAATAACCTTATTACTTATAATATCTTCTCTTTTAAAAAATATAACTTTAAGAAATATCGCAAAATATATATTTTCTATACTTAGATAGTTTATAAAATTAAAAAAACCGGAATAAATTACTTGTATAAGGAATTACGCTTTATTATTATAAGTTATAATAATAAAAGTAAAAATATTATCTTTATTTAATTTTTAATAATTTAGCGCGTTAGCTAGCGCTTTATATTAGCTTTTACCTTTACTAAACTCTAAGCTAGTTTTAAGCTTACTTTATAAGATATTATATAAGTATACTTATAATTTTATTTTAATTTTAAGCGTATTATTATCGCTACTTTTCTAATAAAAATAAAATACTAATATCTTAAAAGTATTATTATCTATATTATTAAGCTTTTATATAAGATTATAAAAGCTAAAATTTACTAATCTTATATTTATTAAAATTATTATCTTTACTAATTATAAATATAAATATTAATATTTAATTTATATCTCTTTATTAAATATAGTAACTGCGCTTATTTTAATATTATTAGCTTATAAACTAATAATATCCTAATACTTAATATAAAGGCTTTTAAACGCTTAAAAAATAATAAGATAGCTACCGCGAAATTCTATATTAAACTTAAGGTAATACTTAAAGCTAGGAATATTATAAACTTTAATAAATCTTAAATTAATATTAATTTAACTTTAGTTTATTATTAATAAAAGGGCTAAGCCGCTAAGATCTGCCTTATTAACTTTTCTACCTTAAACTCTATATAATAATACTTTAAGTAGCGTGCTAAAAGCGCGTATATTATTTTTATTTATTAACTAGAGCCCGCATATAACCTCTCTACTACCGCTTAGTATTAGTTTTAAAAATTAAAAGATTATAAAAGGCTAAATAAATAACTATAATAATAATAAGAAAATTAAACTTATAAATTATAATATATACTTATACCGCTAAATAAAATAAAGTTATATATTTTTACTAATAGTTTATTTACTAATTATTAGTTATTCATCCTTTCTAAGCCGAATAGGAGGCTAATATTAGGTTTCGCTCTTATCGTAATATATAAGTTAATAGCTATAAGGAACTCCACGTATATACGTATTAACTTAATTAATAAGGTTCGGGTATTTCTACTAGATTATATAGCTAAAGGAATATTACGTCTCCCGTTTAATATACTCCGGCAGAAGGAGTTATAAATAATTAATTTAATAACTTTATTTATAACTTCTTACTTAAATAAAAATACGGAAAAGATTAATATATTATATACCTATCCGGCTATACTCCCTCTTACCCTCGATTCTTATCGTATTAACGATATATATTATATTAATATTATACTAATCTTAGATTAGTATTATCTTAAGTTTAACTCCTTTTTATATATACCTCTAACCTCCTATTTTATTTATATAAAAATAGTAATCTTTATAACGCGTATTACGCGCGTATTATATTCCTAAGTAGCTAGTAATATATATATTCTAATATTAGTAATTTTTCTTTTTTAGTTAGGAATATCTATCTTATTATATAAGTAATTAAGGTATAATTAGGTTCTTTTAATAGCTATCGTAAATCGAATTGTTTTTCTACTTTTAAGGACTTATATAGTTTAAGGTCTTATAAATACCTTTTACCTTACTAATCTATTAATAAGTTTAAGTTAATATTAAGTAGATATCCGATTATTTTTTTACTAATTTTAATATTATTTTTTAAGGTAATATAGATTAAATTATTTTTCGCGTTATCCCTTCGCGTTATCGAAGGTAAATAAGGGCTATAAAGTAATAATTATAATATTATATATTATTACTAAGAAAATATAATATAATACCGCGATAAAATATTTAAGTTTATGAACTAGTTTTATAGCTATAGTTACTTTTAGATAGTTACGGGACTAATAGTTAAATCCCCTAAATATTTAATAAATTAGCTATAAGGATATTACCGGGGTATTTTATTTTAGAAACCCTCGGTAAATATTAGTTATTATAAAGGGGAATATCCCCTATTAACTAATAAACCCCTATAACTAGTAAAGGTTATCTTTATCTTATAGTATTTCTCGTTCCTATACTATAGTATTCGTTAACTTAGTTTTATTATTTTTAGCCTTATCCTTATTATTCGATTATTATTACTATACTCTTAAGGTAATTTAACGCCTTTATAACGTACGTTATTCTTCTTTATATTATAGCCCCGGGGGTATAATAGGGGTATTATACTCCCTTAGTAGCTTTTCTCTTTTAGTTTATAAACTAGAAAAGTAAATAGAATATATAAAATAAAAAGAGATATACTTAGTAAGGAGGGGTTTAGGTAGTTTTTAAAAAATAAAAAGAATAAATATTAAAAAAACTAACGTAAAAGAGAAAGAAAGGAAAATTAAAAAGGGGATAGGGGGCCTTTTATAATTAAGAAATATATATTAATTTAAATACTAACTTTAATAATAATAATATATACTAATTTACTATATATTAATTTACTTTAATAATAAAAATATATATTAATATCTTAGATATTAGTTTACTTTAATAATATAAAGTAAGGGTATATATTTATTATAAAGGGGTAAATTAGTAAGTTAGTAACCTTACCTATAAATTACCCCGCGCCTTAGCTTTATATTCCTTTTCTTCCTTTCTCCTCTATATTAATTATTATTATTATTATTATTATTATTATTATATACTAAAAGTAAATTTAAGTTAATTTTAAGCTAAGTATAATAAAGATTTATACTAATTTTAAAATAAAATTATATTTATACTTAAGTAATACCTTTATATTTTTATTACGCTACGTAGCTATTATATTATTATCTTAAGCTTTAAATTAAAAGCTAATATTAATAATAATAATACGCTATATAAAATAATATATTAATATATAAAAAATATATTAGTCTTAACTTAATTTTAAGTTAGCTATAAATCGAAATTATATTAAGTATTAATATATTTTTAAACTTAGCTCCTTTTTAATATATATATTTATTACTTACTCCTTTAGTAGCTTATACTCTAAGTATTATATTAGCTATTTCGTTCCGCTCGCGTGCTAAGACGCTATCGCTTATAAACGCGGTAATTTTAATTACGCTTTATTACGCGTAACTTAAGGACTATAATCTTTTCGCGTCCGCGCCGCCGCCTACGTTATTATCCTAAGTATAATATAATTAAATTAAATATAGCGATATAAAAAAAGTGCTCTCTTATTAAAATTATATTAATTATATAAGTAAATAAAAGCTAATTATTAATACTTATTAAAAATAAGTATCTTAGCTAGTAATAGCTTATTACGCTTATACGAAAATAATTATTTATTATAATAATATATATATAGCTTATTTTCTAAGTTTAGATATTATATAAGCTAATATTAATTTAGTAAATAATCCTTATAGTAATAGCTTTAGCTTAAGCTTTAGCTATCTTTATAAGTAATAATATACTTTTATATAAAAACTAATATATTAAGGTAAGTTTAATAATAATATAATCTTTATTTAAGTTTAAATTATTATTTAACTAATATTATTAGTACGCTAATATTACTCGCTTTATATTTTAAGCTTAGCGGGAGGCGCGTTTTTCTTAGCGTCTGCGCTAAAAGTAATATTAGGGGACTTTAATCTTAAAGTTTCTTTTTTATTTTTATTATTTTTATTTTTCCTTTTTATTATTTTTATTTTTTATATTTTACTAAATTAATTCTTTTATAAGAGATTCTTTTTTAACTTTTATAAAATATTATAAAATAAAGTATATTAAGTAATTACTAAGATTTATCTAAGATTAATATAATTCTAAGTTAAAATCGAAATAAAGTTTTATAAATTACGGACTAAATCCGAAAAAAAAAATAAGTAAATAATATTAACTTTAAAATCCCTCGATCGGTCTTAAATTATAAGATTAAATTAAATTATATAGTATTATACGTTAGGGTATTAGTAGTCGTGATCTCTTTTATATTAGTCTAATAGCAAATCTAATAATAATAATAATTTCTCTAAGTTCTTCCCTTTTTCCTCCTATTCCTTATCTCCTTATACCTTATCCTCTAACGCCTATCTAACAAAGTAAGGGGGCATCTTTATTATAGTCGCCTACGACTACTTTCTCCGTCTAAACCTCTCTATTATAACCCTCCTTAAATAGCCTAGAAAATAGCCCGGTCCTAGATTAGGGCGGTATACCCCTAATTGCCGTTAACTTACTTAACTTAGTAGGAGACCTTTCTTCTTATCCTTCTAATAGCTTCGCCCTTTTAACTACTTTATCGCCCGACTAAGTAGCGGTAATAAGCCTTTTTAACTTAGTTATCTAGCTAGAATATTATATAGATAGGTCCGATATCGTTTATCTATTAAACTCTTCGAAGGACGCTTCTATTACTTAGCGTAATATTAACTTAATAACTATACTTAGAGGGGTTTAGATAGTATCTTAAATTAACGTAAATTAAAGAGTATTATATATTATTTTTTTAATAACCTCCTAGATATTACGGCCGTGAAATACGTTAACTAAATAATAGTATTAGTATTATAAATAAAGATTCTAAGCTAAGGAGAAAGGAAAGAAAAGAGGAAAAACTCTCGTAGGCGAGATCCTAGTAAAATATATAAAAGCATATGCTAGTAAAGATAGGAGAGGGTATAGGGAAATCTTAGTAAAAAGTTAACTCTATTTCCGGGTAATTTCCTACTAAGGTCTTCCTAGGGATTTTACGATAAGGTTTCTAAGGTTACGTAACTATAGTTAAAAATCCTCGGAAATTACCGTAAAATATCTAAGAAAATCCCTATAATTAAAATCCTCGGAAATTACCGTAAAATATCTAAAAGAAATCCCTATAATTATTAGCGTATAATACTACCCCTTAACGAAGGTTTTAATATACCTATTAAGATTAGTAATAATAACTATATAGCTAGGTGCTTAGGGAAATAGCCGTATTATCTTAGTTATTATCCTAATATTTATAATCCGTAGCGGCGGCTTTAACCTAATATTAGAGATTAATAAGCGGATTAGCGGTATCTAAGAAATAGTTATAGAATTCCTTAAGAGCTATAAGCATATAACGGAAATTCTTAGTAAGGTATTATATCTCGTTTAGATTATAACTATATTAGCGGACTTAATATTCTAACTAATAACGCTATCTAGTAACCTAAGATTAGAGGATTTACTTAACCTCTTATTTTAGTATACTATCGATATTTTCTAGCTTAGCGGGAGATATCTCCTACTTAGGTAGCGGATTTATAGTAGCTTTCCGAAAATAGTTAGCGTAAAATAAGTTCGTTATCTAATAGCTATCTAATAAGTCGAGGATATAGCTATAGCTTTATTTCTCGATAATTATAAAGGGCTTAGATTATTAAGCGTTAAGGCGTATTATAAGTATAGTTATAAAAAAGCCTTTACGGTTAAAGAATACCTTATCGCTAACTATAAAATTTACTAGGCGACGCTTCCTATTTGCTTATATTTCCTACTTATAGCGAGCTTTCTTAGTAGCGGCTTAAGCTTACTATTATACTTCCTACGTATAGGCGATAAGTTTACGGGCTATAGTAATCGGGTTTAAAATAGTTAAGGGATCCGGGGGATTAGTTACTAAGAGGGGGTTCTATATATCCTTACTAAGAGTAACTATAAGCGGTACTATACTAATTAAAGTATACTATAAGAAGTTATACGTAAAATCTAACGCGGGAAGGAAAGCGCTTTAATTATCCTAATATTTATTCGTATAAAACCGTAACTTTTAGTCTAAGTATTAGTTAGTTACCTCTACGCTACTTTATATTTATAGGTATAAGGTATTACTATAGTAATACTTAATACTAGTTAACCGATTAATTTTACCGAGAAATCTTAAGATAAACGGGCTAGCGTTATCGGTAATCTATATATCTAATATACCGAAAAGATAATAAAAGTATTAGAAATAGCGTTTAGCGAGTACCTTTACTATATCGTTTTTCTTACCTAATAATATAGCGATAATCTAGCTTAGCTTATAGATAAAAGTTTAAATATAATTATACCTAAAGCGGTCTTTTAATATAGCTTTCTTATTATAAGCTACGTACTCTTATACGGAAGTTAGAATAAGTAAAAGGTATAGTAAGCTTAGGGTTTTATCCCGCGGGGTCTTATTCTTTTAATATTTATAGTAATTACGGATATATCGATAAATATCTTACTTTATTCTAAGCTAGTAATAATCTCGCCGGAGTATCTAGGTAATCTTATTCTAGCTATTATAAGCGAAAATAGCTAGCTTATATATATTCCGAATTAAGGTAATATAAAGGAAAAGCCGCTTCTAACTATCTTATTCGGGAATAACTAAGAGGTTATTATAAAATCTAAGATCCTAGCTTATATTCTCCTCTTAGATTAATTATACTAACTCTACTCCTAATAAGGTAAAGTTTTCTTCGAGGTAGATTAGGGTAATTATAAAGGTTAGGGTTAGGACTTCGAATCTAAAGCTTTCCGGAGGAATTATTACAAGCGTCTTTTCCTCTTTCTTATAAGCTTTTATAGTTAGAAGCTTAGCTATCTTATATAAAAGGATATTAATAGCTATATTTAATTAGCTAAGTTAATATATAAAATAGATATTAAACTAGGTAAGGAAATTAAATAATCGGACTTAGCGGACTAAAAGTAGTCTTTTTATTATAAAGTAAACTAAGGCCTTATAATCCGTAATTATATTAAACTTCTAATTAAGTAATTTCGGGTAGAAATACTTAAGGCTTTATATAATAGCGAGAAATTTACGGTCTTAGATCGGGTATATATATTTAGCTAAGTTTATTATTTTTAAGAAAAAGCTTATTAGCTTTTATACTTAGTTATTTTACTATTATTAAAATATATTAATAGTAGCGTTCTAAGAGGCGTTAGTTTTAAGCCGGGTTAGGAGTTTAGAACGAAAGAAAGTAAGTACTAGGGCTTACGTAGCTAGTTCTTTTATCTTATTAAAAGCCTCCTTCTATTCCGGTCTAAGCTTAAAAATAACGTCCTTTTTTAAGAGATAGTTTAGGGGTTCCGCGGTAATACTAATATAATAATAGAAAATCTAAATAAAGTTATATAATTTTACGAATAAATAGATAGCCTTATAATTTTAGAAATCTTCGAATTTTTAATCTTAGATTACTTATATTTTATAAAAGTTTACGCTTATTCCTTAGCCTACGTATAATATTATATTAAGGTAGTTAATTTTAGTAATATTAAATTTTAATTTCCGGATATCCTTTTATAAGTTTACTTAATATAAGCGCTAGATTATTTCTTAGTATTTCTCTTAATATTTCTTTTTTTTCGCTATTCGAGTAAATTAATATATTATTAGCGTACGTACTTACGTAATAATTAAGAAGATTATAAAGTTAAGCGTTAATAAAGTTTTAAAATTATATAAATTTTACCTTAAGGCTAAATAGAAAAATAAGCTAATAGAATATACTAAACCTTATATAGAAAGCTATAAAGTATTTAAAGTTAGGGTTAAGATAAAAATAATAAAACGCTTAAATAATATCGATTTTCGAGAACTATTTTGCCTCCTAGTAGCTAAACGCGGTATTTTCTAAGAAAAAAGCGGGCAAGATCCGACTTTTTAAGTAATTATTTATCTATTAGTAGTTAATATAAAAGCGTTAGGCTATTAAATATAGCTTCGGGGCGAAGAGAATAAAGGCGGCGTAAGGGCTAATATTTAGTTTAATAAAACTAATCTTAAGTAAGTAATTAATAATCTTTTTTTCTAAAAGTAAGTATTTTACTAATATTTTATAAAAGGGAGGTCTTACTAAGTTTAGGAGCTTTTCGAATTTTAAAGTTATATTATAGCTAAGCTAGAGATAAGCTAAAATATAAGCTTCCTTTTTACTAAAAAATCTTTTAAAATGCGTAAAAGCTAAAAAGATTATACTATATATATAAGTAATATATTTAAGTTTTTTACCTTAAAGGAACGAGATTTCTTATCCTATATATATATAGCTAGCTAAGCCTAGCTTTATAATTATAATTAAGTTATTATCGTTATCTTCTAATTTTATAAATATCGTAAGTATTAATAAGGTTATCTTTTCTTATCGTAAATAGCGAGAATTTTATTAAACTTAGCGGATAAGTTACTCTCTTAAAGTATTCTTATTTATATTATTAGTATCTTAGTTATCTTTAGTTAAGGTTTAAGTTAGCTTTTTTTCCTTTACGGGCTATATAAAATCCTTTTTCTTTTACGAGCGTTAAAAGATCCGATATTTACGCTTATCTTAACGGAGAAAGTAGTTCCGGCGCTTAGTATCCGCTTAGATAGCTAAGTCTAAATTTCCGTTAAAAAAAAGCTTCTTAGGTAATAAGATTAAAGGCGAGTATTTAGTAAAAGTAGGTAGGTTATCTAGCTAAACTAGTTTCCGGGCCGCGTAGTTAAGTAATAACCTCTTCTCCGCTATCTAAAATAGGCCGATAAAGAGATCCTAAGTATAGTTAATTACCTAGCAGATTTCTTATAAAAAATACTATCTATTAATTACTAAGGTAATAATTAGGTATTTATAAACTAAGCTAGCTTAATAGCCTTAGAAATTAATAAGGGGGATAAGATAGATAAGGATAAGCTTAGCGCTTAAGCGCTTTACTACTTACTTCGTAAAATAACGACTAACTAAAAGATAGGCGTCTACTTTAATATTATATAAAGTAAAAATACGAAAAGCTATATTATTAATTTAAACTTAACTATTAATAGTAAATAACTTTTTTACTTTCTATTTTACGCGCGATATTTTTAGAACTATTAAGGAGCTTTATAATAGTTTTACTTTTTTCCTAAATTAAAGTTATTTAACTAAACGGGGTTAGGTAAAGGTATTTAAATCTTACGAACTCTCCTTATTTTCTATTAGTTAGGGTAGTCCTTAACTATATAGCTTTTCTTTCTATAAATAAAATAAGTGCTATTTTCCTAATAAACTTTCTTCTTATTTTTACTAAGGGCCTAGCCTTTCTAGTAAGAGGTTATAATTATAATTATAATTTTCTTCTACTCTTCTAAAGTAACCCTTTTACTTACTTAGCTTTTATAGGAAAACTCTTAGTAAGTTAACTTTTTCTTTCGGCAGAATATAGCGTTTTTTATATACTTATAAAATTCCTTATATATTATATATAAATTTTTAGCCTTTATAAGAAAACTTAGGTTAAGATCGGCGGGTAAATAATCCTAAAGCGTATACTTAATCTAAGCTAGGGGAACTTAAGTTTTAGCTATAAGGTAATCGAACTTTATAAAAAACTCCTAAATTTCCTACTTACTTATTAATAAAAAGTTTAGTTTACGAAGTTAGTCCGTAGCCTTAGTAAATTTATTAGGATTTCTATAAGTAAATTTTAAATATTAAACTATCTTAGCTAATCCGGAAAAAGGGCGTTTCTCTAAGTTATATTAAGTTTCTAAGAGTTTATAAGCTTTCCCTTTTAACGCGCGGAATAATATACTTATCTAGTTTTACTTATCTCGAAAAGTTATCTTATTAGACTTTATCTTATCTTTTAGGTTCGTAAGGAAAGTACTAAAATCCTCCTTCTTACCCGAAAACTTACTTACTTTCTTATAGCGAACTTTCGTAAAATTAAAATAAGAGGGGTTTAGCTATCTTACTAAAGCTACTAGCGTAAAAATATCCTAAGCGGCTTTTCTAGTTAAGATAAACGTTTTTTTATTTATACTAAATATAATTAATATTTCTTAATAGGTTTTTTCTATATTTAAATTTTAGTTTTTTTAAATTAACTAACTTTAAAATTCTATAACTTACGCTTATAATTACGCTATCTTTATACGCTACTTTTATAGTATAATTATATTAGTAATATTTTAGGAAAAAGTAGCTATTATTATAGTTTAGTTTTTACCGATATCCTATTTTATTATAAAGTTAGGCGTCTCTAAGGCGAGTCTCCTTAATCGCCTAAGAGTCTAATTAGGGGCTCCGGATATACGTCTTAAAGCTAGTTATAATCTATATATAAGTTTTTTTCTATCCTATATAGGGATATAAAAGCGAGGTGCGGGTTTCTTAATCGCTTACTAGCGAATTTAAGCTTAAAATAATATTATAGCTATAAAATATATTAACTAAATAATAATATTAATACTATAAATAAAAATTCTAAGCTAAGGAGAAAGGAAAGAAAAGAGGAAAAACTCTTATAAGTAAGATCCTAGTAAAATATATAAAAGTATATATTAGTAGAGATAGGAGAGGGTATAGGGAAATCTTAGTAAAAAGTCGACTTTATTTCCGGGTAATTTCTTACTAAGGTTTTCCTAGGGATTTCACGATAAGGTTTCCGAGGTTACGTAACTATAGTCGGAAATCCTCGGAAATTACCGTAAAATATTTAAGGAAATCCCTATAATTAAAATCCTCGGAAATTACCGTAAAATGTTTAGAGGAAATCCCTATAATTGCTAGCGCGTAATATTAGATTAATATCGACTAAAAAATATCTTATAATATTTCCTTAATAGCCTCTTATAATTAGGTAGCGTCGGTCGCGTTTATTAGGGGTTTCTTTAATTAGATTAATATCTAATTAAATATCCTTATTAATTTATTATAAACTATAAGGATTATCTTTTTATTCTTTTTTATAGATATTATCTATCTAATACCTTACTTTATTTTTATCGCTAACTAAAATTCCGTATATTCGTAGCGGATAATTTCTCTTATCTTAGTTATTTATTAATCTCTCTATTTATTTATTATAATTCGTTACTTAGTTAGTTATCTAACTTTCTACTTATTTATAATAGTTATAAGCGTTTTTATTTTAGCGCTTATTATATTCGCTAGTACTTTTATCTTAGCTTATTACTTAGTTATTAATATAGTCTATATCTCTTTTTTATAAACGTTTAAGTTTATAATTACTATATAGATAATCTAAGTAGCTTAGGGCTGCTCGGGCATAGGCGGGGTTATCGCTACTAATATAGGGGTTTATAGAATAGCTATTTTTATAGGAATAGATATCTATAAAGTAACTATCTTTCCTAAAGTTATTACGTTAGAGGTAGCAGTCTCGGAGGTAATAGTTATTAGAACCTAGGTAGTAGAATTAGAGGTAAGGGTCGTAACGACTTTCTTTATTAAACTAGAGGCAGGGGTCGAGGCAGGGGTTATAACGACTTTCTTTATTAGGACTTAGGCGATAAAACTAGAGGTAGGGGTCGTCTTTATCTATCCCTATCTAACGGATTTCTATAATAAGCCTAACGGGGTTGTTTAAGAGCTGCCTAACGGGGTTATTTAAATCGGTTAGCTTATCGGAATAGATATCGCCTTAGCAGAACTTAAGGTTATTAGCTTAGCTAATTTTATTAGCGTTTTTATTAGCATTTTCGCAGGTATATTATTTATTAATAAACGCTATTTATCCTTATTACTAATTTTATTTATAGAGACTAAAATATAACTATCTAATTTATCTTTTTCCTATTTATTTATCGGTTTAATTATTAGTTTTACGATAAAAATTAGCGGCATAAGCTAAGTAGCTCTCTTTTCAATTATACGTTATATATTCTAATTAACCTTAAACTTAGATACTTTCTTAGTATTCTAGGCTCCCGCCTTAAAGCCGGGTATAGCGATTACCTATTACTAATTATAGCTATTTCCTTTAAATATTAGTTTAGATAAGGCGGCTCCTAATATATTTATATTTTCCTAGCTTTTAAGCTTATCTTAAATTAGTTACTTAATATTAATAATTATATAATTATATAAACGCTAAGCTATTTTAAAGAAAGATCCGCTAGTAATAGATAGGATCCGTTTCTATATATCTTTTATTACTATAATAATCTCTATTATTAGAGGAAATTTACTATTTTTGCCCCTCTTAACCTTAGTATTAGCGAAGTTATACGCTATTTTATATAACCTCTAAAGCTTATCTAGCTTTATAAGCTAATTTTTCGGCAATATATCTATTATAATATCCTATTCTAAGACCTAGAATTTCTAAATATTTATTATAACTATTAAAAGTGCTAATTTATCTTATATAACCTTAGTAAGGTATTAGGCTACTTAGTCTCTTTTAGCTATTTATTTAGCTAAGACGTGGCTATATAAAGTGCTTATAGTAAGAGAGATTTTTAAGTTTTTAGAAACTTTAAACTTCTAATTTTCCCTTATTTACTCGTAGAATATTTCTTAGTATCGTTTAAATTCTTATTATATAGTTTTATATTATTTATAAATAGTAAAGTTTTTCTTAGGGTTAATTTCTTCTTCTATTAGGTAATTTATAATCTCGTATACTTATATAAGGATAACCGTAGGAAATAGGAGATAGATAATATATAAGGGTATTATATATATAAAGATAGTAATATATAATAAGAAAATAAGTATATAATAAGAGAAACGAGTATATAATAAGGAGAAGAAAATATAAGAAAAATAAGTATACGATAAGAAAAACGAGTACACGATAAGGAGAAAAAAATACGCGATAATAGATCGTAATATATAATAAAAAGAAACGAGGAAAAGGAGCGTATAATAAAAAAATAATAGCGTTAATACTCGGTAAGATAAAGAGAGAGAAAAGGGATACGAAATCGTATATACCGATAAGTTAGAAAAGGTATATATAGGCAAAAAGAAAAAGTTATATATAAACTAATATCCGATAAGTTAGAAGAAGTATATATAGGTAAGAAGAAAAGATAGGTTAAGAGAATAGTTAAAAGAAAATAGGGTATACGAAGATATAATCGTAATCGAGTGCACGAAACCTACGAAAGTATATAAGGTTAAAGGTATATAAGGTATAGTATAAAAAAATAGAAAATAAAAGAGAAAAATAACGAGCAAAATAAATATAAATAACCGTTAGCGATCCTTAGCCCCTTAGCTAGCTAATAGCTATTAATAATCTACCGTAATAACTTAATATCTACCGTAATAAGTTATTATTCTTAGTCTATTCCTACTTAACCCTACGCGTTCCCCCCCTAATTTCTTATAATAGCGAGTTTCTATAAGCGTAAGGGTTTTTACCTTAAAGCTTATCTATTCCTTCGCCTAGCTTATAGCCCTATTAAGTAGCTATATCTTATATTACCCGCCGTAAGGGTATTAAATACGCCTTACGTAGTATAAATAGTTTAAGATCGTTTACGTAAAGCTTTCGCAAAACTTAACGTCTAATAACGCTACGGATTAGATACGTAATAGATAAGACGACCTTAATAATAATAAATAGGTTATCTTACGTAGTTATAAATTTCCTATATAACGTATTTACCTTATCCTACCTTTCCTATACGAAGTTACTAACTTATAGGGTATATTATAGTTTAGTATTATATTTAGTTATATTAAAGTTAGCTAAAGTATCTTAGATTATATCCTTTTCTTCTACTATAGCTAATACTAAATCGCGGACTATCTAGTTATTTTAGTTAAAATAGTCGAAATTAGATTATTTAGCTTTAGGTATCTCTTTATTTTAATATATTACTATAAGGTTAAATCTTAATATAGCTTTTACTAAAGTTACCCCTAAAATCTTAACTTTTCGAGAATTTAGCATATTAGTAATTTAAGGTAACGCTTTATTCTACGCTTCTAAGGAGATACTAGACCGCTTAAAACTCTATTTTCGCAGTTAGTCTTTTACTAGTTAGATATACCTCTCCGCTAGTTTAATATTTTAAAAATATAAGACTAAGCTAAACTTCTATTTAACCTTATATCGCTTAGCTATATCTTCTATAATAGTATTAGCGAAATAGCGTCCGTTATCCGAGTAAATAGCTTTAAGCTAGCTAAAGACTAGACTCTAATAATATTACTATATATTTATTACCTCCGGGCTAGTTATATTTTTATATACTTAAGTTAATAGGAAACGCGTTATATAATTTATAGCTACTAGAATATATTAATATTTATAAGTATTAATAAGCGTAATAGGTCTTAGGAAGTTAACGATTACTATTTCCTATAGCTTATATATTATAATTTATCTATATTTTAACTTAGGTAAGTATAGTGCGGTTTACTAGTAAATTATATAGGATATATAATAATAGGTAATATCTAATCGATAAGTTAGCTATTATAAGATTCCTCTTAAATTCGCTAGAGTCTTTTCCTTAGAGAAATAGCCTAATACGTTATACGCATTTTATAACTTTAACTAGATATTTAACTATAGATAATACTTAGCCTACTATTTATTCGATTCGATATAATATAAGATTTTATTCTAAACTTAATATCTAATAGCTAACCTCTAGATATAGTAATATCTATTATTTAGTAGTACTTATATTTTATTAACGAGAAAGAGCACGATTTCCGTATATTACGGGTCTCCTAGCTAAGGGGATATAGCCGCTTAAAGGTAAGATACCTCTCTACTTACTAGTAGTTTACTTAATAGGAGTTAAGTAGCTTTAATAATATCTAGCGCTAGTATAATATAGCCCTCTATATTTAGAGCGTTACTTTTTAAAATATTATATAACTTAGATATACTATCTACGATTCTAATAATCTTTATTATATTTAGGCGGTAAATATATTTAATATCCCGTTTTTAAAAAACGTCGATTTACCTTATAATTTTACTATATATTTCCGCTATATTCGTTATTAAGTCGATAATACTTTTATAATCCGTATAAATTTTAAGGGGATACGGGGATATATTTACTATTTACTAATATTCCTTAATCGCGTAAATAATAGCTAATATTTCTTTTTTAAGTATAGAGTATCGCTATTCTAAATTACTTAGCTAAAACGATAATTATATAATAATTTTTATATTTTAGAAATTAGAGTCTTTAATAAACGTTCCGTTAGGATAGTTATCGAGTTAGTAGAGAACGGCCCCGGTCCTAATATTAGATATATCTATTACTAGGTAAAATTATATATTTATTTATACTTCGAATATTACGTTATTCTAAATAGCCTAGTATAGGAATTATAAAACTTTTACCGCTTCTAGCGTTTAAACTAGTTTATCTTAATATTATACTTTTAGTTATATAAATTAGTATCCCGATAAAGTTACTTTATTTACTTTTTTAAAGAACGCTTCCTTAATAAGTTTAGCCCTATCTACTCTTTTTAGTATAAAATAACGAAGGAATAGGGTTAGCTATAGTATTATTTAAACTTCTTCCTAAGATTAAGGGGGATATTATTAAAAATAGTCTCCTAATTACGTAAATCTCTGCTAATATTTAGTTCCTAGACGAAATCGCCTTACTTCTAATTCGAACCTAACTAATTCGGCCGTGCTATTAAATAGCTTCGTCTTCTTACTTACGAGACTAATTAGCGCTTATATTACTTTAAGGAAGTACTAATATCGAAGGAAATCGAAATATCTATTAAAGGTTTCGCTACTAAGGTTATAATTATTAATATAAATAAATATTAATATTAAGTATTTTATAGTAAAACTTAGTAACGTTTAGTATTTAACCTTATCCGCTAATACTAATTTACTAAACGCGATATCCCCGTACTTTATATACGTAAAAAGGGCGCTTATTAGTCTTTACGATATATTAATATATTCCTATATACCGTTAGGGGCGGTAAAGCCTATCTTATATATATTCTCTAGCTATATTAAGATTAATTAAAACTTATTAAATATATCTAGCTAAGAGAAAACTATTAGTTATCTAATATATACTTAGTCTAAATTAACCTCTAAGTTATAATATAGATATCTTAGTTTTACCGTATTCTTATTAATATCGTAGTAATCGTAAACTATTCTCTAGGCCGCTAGGTTTAAAGGGTGCTTCTTAATAAATAAAGTTCTAGCTACCTATTCTATATTATCGCTAATAAGTCGAATAATATTTACTTTTTCTATTATTAGGAATACTTTACTTATAAAGATCCGTTTAGGCCTACTATACCTTATTTATTTAAATACGGCTAGCGTTACTCCCTCCTTTAATTTAATTTAATAGGTAATTAGTTATATAAGCCGAATTTCCTTAAGAGTAGAAATAAAGTAATCCTTATAAGTAAAATATAATCTTATAACCCTCTCTTTTTATTTTTCTATCTTAACGTAATCTCCTAGCGTAATAAGGCTTTATTTAAACTACGCGTTAATTTCCCTAATTAGGGTATCCGATAGAGGATAAATAACTAAGTTTAGGGTAATACCTTTATAAGATATAGGTCTTAAAGTACTTATTATTATAATACTTACCTATCTAAGATACGATATATAGTTAGTATTATCTTTATTACTTATTTTCTCCTAGTCTATCCGATATCGGGGATATTTTAGAAAGTCTATTATATTTAGCTTATCGTAGTTATAGATTACCTTTTCTATATTACTTTTATTCTTAGCTATCTTATTTTCTTTTAGGTTAGCTAATTCTATTTCTAGTAATTCTTCTACTCTTCTAAGCTATCTTAAATACTTAAGTAACTATTTATTCGTTAACTCCGGTTTCTCCGCTATCTATTTAAGACCTATTACCTTATATATTTTCTTCTATATAAACTTAGGTAGTATTACTTTTACCTACTTGCTAATAGATACTACTAGCTTTCGCTAGATCTAAGGCTATAATACTTTATCTATCTTCTTTTATACTATCTTTAGCTACCCCGCCGTCTAGCCCTTATAAGAGGTAGCTCTTAGTTTTTTAGAGAGTTTTACTTTACCTAGGAGGCTAGTTATTTAGTAATAGCGGATAAAATATCCTCGACCTTTTCTAAAATAAGCTTATTATCTTTAACGAATATAATCTTATCTTTATCGTTAGCGACCGCTTTTAGATATTTAGGGGCTTATAGCGTCTTCTTATCTAGCTTAAATAAATTAAGTGCTAGGAAAATCGGAATAATCTAAATAGTATTTTCTAAGCTAGTAATCTCTAGCTATTCCTTTATATAATATTCTATAGCCTTAACGCGTCTTAGCTATACGTAGCATAATAAAATATTCTAATTATCGTAATCTCCTAGTATATATATTTTTACGTTAGCTAAGATTCTTACTATAATTACCTAAAAATAAGTAACCTTTTTAATAATCGCGAGTTCGTTATTTACTATTCTAACTATACTTAGTTAAGGTAACTAAATTATAAGGAGGGCGTTATTAGCTATAAAAGCCTTATTAACTAAATTAACTATAAAGCCTCCGTTTAATATAATAATAATATACCGATAACTTTTAACGTAGCCTTCGATATACCTTAATATCGATAAGATAGCTTTAGCTAGCGTTATAATATCTCTCTAAACTACTTAATTAAGCGTATTATAAGATAAAATATCCGCTAGCGGGTTTTATAATTTAAATAGTTAGATAAGATTTATAATAACCTTTTTACTTTTCGGGGACTTAATCTTCTTCCGATATTATATTAATTTATTAAGTTACGTATAAATCGATAATATAACTTAAAGTAATTAAAGGATACTTAATATTACTAAGGTATTTTTTAACCTATCTTCTAGTTTAAATAGCGGAATATTATATTCTTCTATAGCTCGGATTTTCTTTAACTTATATCGTTTTTTAGCTAGCTTAGGCTTTTAAGGGTAAGTCTAAACTTCTACTTCTAAGGGTAATAACCGAGTAGTTAGTTTTAAGATAGGCTTAGGAATAGTTAAAATCGGTGCGTCTCTTAAAGCCGGGCCTTCCCTAGCGTTATTATTAGGTTCCGTGCTTAGTATAACCGATCGGCGACGAATTTCCTACTTTAATTTATCCCGTTATAGTTTATTTAGGTTATCTAAGTTAAATTTTACTTTAGGGCGCGGTTTAGTTACGCGGCCTTACGTAGGTTAAGAAGTCGGCACCGTCTTTTCTTTCTAATAAGAGGTTTAAATATTAAGTTTCTAAATAGTATAAGTTTATCCCTATATAGAATTAATATTAGGTATAGTAAGATCTAAAGCTTTTCTATTTAGACTTTTTATTATAGGTAATACTAGTAATATCTTAATTATATATCCTATTAGTAGTTAAATACTTATATCTAAACTAATAACCGTTAAATTTTTTATTAATAGTTTAAAGCTAATATTTTAATATAGTTATTAGCGTCTCTATTCCTTTATCTCCTCCGCGTAAGTTTCCTAACGAGCTTTCCGCTATTAGAACGCTTCTCTATTAAATAGAGCTATAAATAGATAATTATAGCTTATATAGCCCTATTCGCTATATTTAAAATACTATTATAAATCTAGGTTAGGAGGTTAGTATCTAAGTCCTATACCCGGTAATCTAGGGGCTTAAGGTTACTATTATAATATATTCGAAGAATTCTATAATAGATATCCCTAATTCTATACTTAGGTATTAATTTATCTAAGTATACTTTATATACTTAAATATCCGCTAATAAGATAGCCTCCTAAGTTCTATAAATACTTACTTAACTTACTTACTATTATAATATTAGATTATTCTATTAATTTAGCTATCTTAGTTATCGTCTCTTATTACTTAGCTATTACTCTTTACGGATCTATCTTTACGGCTAGTACTCTATTAATATCTCTCTTAATCTTTTTAGATATTATATTATATAAGTTATATATAGTAAGTTAAATATTAAACTATATTAAGCTTACCGTTACTATTAATAACTTCTACTTACTATTAATATAAAAACGCTTAATAATAGCTTACTTATACTATTTATCTTTCTTAGTATTTTTAGTTATCTAATTTAAAAAGTTAGTAAGTAAAATCCGTTAAGTTTTTAATTTTACTTAAGTATAAAGAGCCTCCGCTTATTTCGTATAATTAGCTAATAATTCTCCTTTCTCGCGACCGAACTTATACGCTTTTATAATAAAGGTGCTCTCTATAACTAAGTCTACCTCCTTAAACTTATTTATAAATAAAGTTACTAACTTAGACTAGGTGCGATTTTCGTTATCTAACTTATTATATTAGTTAATAGCCTTATTACGAAAACTTAAAGAGAAGATCTTTTTAATAATAATATTATATATCTCTCCTTAGATATCTAATAGTACTATATTAGTATTATATTAATCGAGGTACCTTTTAGCTAAGATATCTTTTAGGTATCTAATAAATAGCTTAAGCCCTAATAATAGAGTTAACGCTATTATAACGTAACGCTTACCCTTTAGTTTAATAATATTTCCTTATATTAGTACTAAGTATATAATCGTTAGACTAATCTAACTTATTAGGAGAAGGGGATAAAGTAAATAATATAGTAAACTTTCTAATAAACTAGGTAAATTTTATAATAAACTTATATCTATATCTAATATTATTTTCTAATCTTTTACCTTAGGGTATTTCTTAAGTATACTCTAATAACTTTCCTTTACTTATAATACTTATAATTATTAAATATTTAGCGGAACTAAGTTTTCTTTTATTAGGTATATCTATTTTTTCGAATTAAAAAACTTCTAGCGTTAATCTATTTAGGAAGATTATACGCCCCTAATCCTTTTTACTTACTTATCCTAGTATTCTTCTTATCTTAACTACCTTTAGCGATAATAAAAAAGGAAAAAAAAAAGGAAGACTATCCGCACCTACGGGGTTTTCTTATATTCTCTCGTCCTCTTTCCCCCCCTTATTCTCGCTTATATAGTCCTTCTTACCTTACTTACTATAAGGCCGCTCTTCCGGTAATAATAAGTAGCTATAGCTAAACTTACTTTAGGTAGCTCCCGCTTAACCTAATTAAAACTCGCTTTATTTCCTAATTTAGTAATCTGCTAAAATCCTTAAATACTTAGCTATCGTTACTAGACGATACTATCGTATTAATTCTATAGCTTATATAGTAACGCGCTATATCTTAGTCTTATTATTATAAAATCCCTTAATTAGTCTTAGATTATAGGATTAGATTAAATTATATAGTATTATACGTTAGGGTATTAGTAGTTATAATCTCTTTTATATTAGTCTAATAGCAAATCTAATAATAATAATAATTTCTCTAAGTTCTTCCCTTTTTCCTCCTATTCCTTGTCTCCTTATGCCTTATCCTCTAACGCCTATCTAATAACTTATAATAAGTTATTACTAAGTACTAAGATATTTAAATTATTAAATACTAACTAAATATTAGTTAAAATATATTTATAATTTATTAAAATAGTAATTATAGCTTTTAATATATTAATATTTTAATAATTACTATTATTAAAATTATTTTTTTAAATTTAATTATATTTTAAATAATAAGAAATAATCGTTATAAAAATTACCTAGCCTTATTATTAATTAGTATTAGTTAAGTATCTTTCCTAAGCTAAATAGGAGGCTAATATTATATTTTACTCTTATTATTATATATAAGTTAATAGCTATAAGGAACTTTATATATATATATATTAACTTAATTAATAAAGTTCGGGTATTTTTATTAAATTATATAGCTAAAAAAATATTATATCTCCTATTTAATATATTTTAGTAAAAAGAGTTACGAATAATTAATTTAATAATTTTATTTATAATTTCTTACTTAAATAAAAATACGGAAAAGATTAATATATTATATACTTATCTAGCTATATTTCCTCTTACCCTTAATTCCTATTATATTAATAACGTATATTATATTAATATTATATTAGTCTTAGATTAGTATTATCTTAAATTTAACTTCTTTTTATACGTACCTCTAACCTCTTATTTTATTTATATAGAGATAGTAATCTCTGCGACGCGTATCACGCGCGTGTTATATTCCTAAGTAGCTAGTAATATATATATTCTAATACTAATAATATTAATCTCTCCTTATAAATTAAGTATATTATTATATTTAGTTAAAAGATAAGGGGAAAAGATAAGTTTACTCTTCTTAGGAATATTATTTATTAAAATTTTACTAAATATAAAAAAGTAACTTAATTAGTATTTACCTTAGAGATATATAATATATTAACTAAGTTTAATATTAAGATATTAATTAAGTTAATATTAATAAGGATCTAATCTAAACTCAGATTAAGTATAATTTAAATTATTACTTATATTAACTTATATTTACTATATAAGTGCTTTATTTAACTTAGGATAATAAAAGAAAAAAGACTTATAATTAATATTATATTAATAAGGGAGTTATATAAGAATCGTAAAGTTAAGGAAATTAAATAAATTAATAAATAAGATAATTTAGTAAATACGATAATTAAGGAGAATCCTAATAAAGCGCTAGAACGCTTAGTTAATATAAATATCCTTAATATTAAAATTTAGGATTTTATAATAAAGAAGGAAAAATAGCTTAATATAATATAAGCTAAGGAAATAATTCTTCCTAAAAAAGAAAAAGTTACTAATATAAGAAATCTTTAAAATATAATAGTAATATATATAAGTAAGGGAGGAGATTTATATATAAGTTAAATAAGGAAAAAGGGGTATATTATATAAGATATATTATAAGGAAGTAAGGTAATAAAAGTAAAGTAAGTTTTATTAGTATTTTTATTATAATATTTTAGATAGAAGCTTTAATAAACTCTTAGTTAATATTAAATTAGTTTTAGAAAAAGATTATATTATTCTTAGTTTAATATTAAATATAAGAGGAAAGTATATATAAAGGAAAAAAAGGGGGAATATATATAAAGATATTTTATATATAAATAAAGCTTAGAATCTTTTTAGTAAATAAGATATAGATAATTATTAAAAACTAAAAGAATATACTTTTAATAATAATAATATTAGTTAAGTATCCTTCCTAAGCTAAATAAGAGGCTAATATTATATTTTATTCTTATTATAATAGTTAAATTAAGTATTATAAGGAAGTTTATATATATATATTAACTTAGATAATAAAGTTTAGGTAACTTATCTAAATTATATAGCTAAAAGAATAGTTTATCTCCTATCTTATATACTTTAGCTAATTAAGTTATAAATAATTAATTTTAATAACTTTATTTATAATTACCTTTTTAAATAAAAATACGGAAAGATTAATATATTATATATATATCCTAGCTACCTTTTTTATTACTTAAAAATCCTTATCATATTAATATCGCGCGTTATATTAAAATTACGCTAATCTCGGATTAGTATTATCTTAAGTTCGACTCCTTTTTATATATATCCCTAACTTCTTATTTTATTTATAAAAAGATAATAATCTTTATAATATATATTATATATATTTAACGCGTATTATATTCCTAAGTAGCTAGTAATATATATATATTAATATTAGTAACTTTTCTTTTTTAGTTAGAAATATATATTTATTATATAAGTAATAGGGAGTATAATTAAGTTCCTTTAGTAGCTATTATAGATTAAATTATTTCTTTACTTTTAAAAACTTATATAGTTAAGGTTTAGTAAATACCTTTTTCTTATTAATCTATTAATAAGTTTAAGTTAATAAGTTAAGTTTATATTTTAAATAATTCTTAAAAACTTTAAGATAAAAGTTATTTTTATTTCTAAATATAACTTAAAGGTAAACTTAATCGTTAAGGTTAAGTATTAGTTAATCTTTTTCGCCCTTATAAAAATAGCTTAGGAAATAGGAAAATAAGTTAAGTTCCTATTTTAAGCTATTTTAGCTAACTATATAGCTATTAAAAACTTATCTAAAATATCGACCTTTTACCTAATTTATAGATAAGAGCTAGTTTTACCTTTTAAGGTTAAATACTTTACCTAGCGCCTTATTAACTAGAATAAGATATAGGAACTTTTTAATATTAATAATATATATAAAGGTATTAGGGAGGAAGAAAGAGGATATAGAAAAAGCTAGAACCTAAGTTATAACCTATTAATAACGCCTTACTTAAAAGATAGATAATAATATTAAGTATAAACTTTACTTTAAAAACCTTAGAGAAAGAGACCTTATCTTTTATTATAATATATAATAAGCTATTAACTTTAGAAGAATTACTAAGTTACGAATAAGGTAAAATAGACCCTATAAGGTAATATTAAAAGCTAAAGTTACTAGAAGTTATTATTCTAAAAATATAAAATAAGATTAACTTTAATAAAATAGTTTCTAGGGATTATCTTAAAAACTTTTAATAAGCGGAAAATAGATAATAGTTTTCTAACTCTAATAATTAGCTTTTATAAGGAAAAGGACTTACCTTTATTATAATAACCCCTTTTATAGCTAAAAAGGAAGTTAACGCTAAAATATATAAGGTTTAGGATTCGAATATTAGAGCTTATAATTAAATAGTTTAAAGAAGCTATATATCTTTTAGCGACTAGAATAATAAAGTAATTATTACGGATAATCTCTTTAATACCTAAACTAAGCTAAAAACTATCTTTAATATTTAGCTTCCTTAAATTATTAAAATATAAAAAGCTTTTTATATTAAAGCTATCTTATAGTTATTATATAAGCTTTAAAACCTTAACCTCCCTTACCTAGTAATTATAAGAAGGAAGGGGAAATATAATTAGTATATTTAAATAAAGGTATAATAGTATAATAACCCTTTTTTTATTTTAGCTCCTTTACTAGATCTTTATACTTATAATTAATTACTTTACTTTAGTTTTAAAACTTTCTAAGCTTACTTTTTAATATTAAGCTATATATTACCCTCTCTAAGTTTTAGACTATTATCTAAAAATAAGTTAGGTATATTTTTAACTAAGTAAGGAGTAATTTAAGAATTTAGATAATCTTTATATATTATAAAATTAATAAAGATTTCTTTACTACTTATAAAATAACCGGATATTTATAAAGCCTTATTATTTTTTACTTTAATAAAATATTCGATATATTAACGCTAATTATAAATAGCGGCTTTAATTTTATTTTAAATATAATTTAAGTAGCTATAGCTTTTATAGCTAAATATTAAAATATACTTATAAAAGAAAGTTAAGATATACTTTTTATAGTAAATAATAGTTATAGTTTAAGATTATAAAGAATAGCTATATATTCTTAAGTTATATTATTTAAAAATTAAAATAAGTAAGGCTTTAAAATATTTAAGGTATTTATCCTTAATTTAATAGTTAAAGAAAGACCCTTTTAAGTACGCGATCTTAGTTAAGATATAAGTAATTTAAAGCGTTTTTATTATCTTCTCCTAAAACTCTCTCTCCTTAATTTTAAGGAACTAATAAAGGAAATATTAAAAAGGAGATATCTTAGCTATTTACTATTTTATAAAAGCTAGAATATTCTTAGGAACTTTTTCGCGAAAAGCTATTTTAATATAAATTAAAACGCTAAAATATCTAATATTAGTACCCTCCTTATATTAAATCTTAAAATAAATATAAACTAAAATATAAGAGGTTAGCTTTAATATTAGGGATTATTTAATTAAAATATTTATATATATATATTTTAAGTAAGGAAGAGTTTTAAGCGCGGTATAGCTTTATTAAGCTAAAGTTAATAAAATACTTATATTCTTTATATTTATTTTATAAAAAATAAAGTTATAAATATTTAAAAAATAGTTTTTTACTTTTTTAGCTTACTTTTCTTTAATTAACTTAGAAGCTATTATAATTAAAGTTTTTATTATTAATATATTTAAGTTAAGTAAGTAAAGGAAGAAAAGATAAATAAAAAAGGTATTAGAATATATATATTACTAGCTACTTAGGAATATAATACGCGCGTAATACGCGTTATAGAGATTACTATCTTTATATAAATAAAGTAAGAGGTTAGAGGTATATATAAAAAGGAGTCAAACTTAAGATAATACCGATCTAAGACTAATATAATATTAATATAATATACGTTATTAATATAATAAGAATCGAGGGTAAGAGGGAGTATAGCTAGATAGGTATATAATATATTAATCTTTTCTATATTTTTATTTAAGTAAGAAATTATAAATAAAATTATTAAATTAATTATTCGGAACTCCTTCTATTAAAATATATTAAATAGGAGACGTAATATTTTTTTAGCTATATAATCTAGTAAAAATACCTAAACTTTATTAATTAAGTTAATATATATATATATAAAGTTCCTTATAGCTATTAACGTATATATTATAATAAAAGCGAAATATAATATTAGCCTCTTATTTAGCTTAGGAAAAATACCTAACTAATACTAATTAGTAATAAAGCTAAGTTATTTTTATAATAATTATCTCTTATTACTTAAGGTATAATTAAATTTAGAAAAGTAATTTTAATAATAGCGATTATTAAAATACTAATATATTAAAAGCTATAATTACTATTTTAATAAATTATAGATATATTTTAACTAATATCTAATTAGTATTTAATAATTCAGATATCTTAGTATTTAGTAATAACTTATTATAAGTTAATATTATTTACTTATTCTTTCTTTTTAAATCTAGTCCGCGGTTTATAAAACCTTATTTTAATTTTAACTTAGAGTTATATTAGTCTTAGATTAATCTTAGTAATTACTTAGTATACTTTATTTTATAATATTTTATAAAAATTAGAAAAGAATTTTTTATAAAGGAATTAATTTAGTAAAATATAAAAGATAAAAATAATAAAAAGGAAAAATAAAAATAATAAAAACGAAAAAGAAACCTTAAGACCGGAGTCCCCTAATATTACCCTTAGCACGAACGCCGAGGAGGACGCGCCTTCTACTAAACTTAAAGTATAAGGCGAGCGATATTAATATACTAATAATATTAGTTAAATATTAACTTAAACTTAAATAAAAATTATATTATTATTAAACTTATATTAATATACTAATTTTTATATAAGAGCGTATTATTACTTATAAAGATAGCTAAAGCTTAAGCTAAGGCCGCTATTATAAAGACTATTTACTAAGTTAATATTAGCTTATATAATATTTAAACTTAGAAAATAAGCTATATATATATTATTATAATAAATATTTATTTTTACGTAAGTATAATAAGCTATTATTAGCTAAAATACTTATTTATAATAAGCGTTAATAGCTAGCTTTTATTTACTTATATAATTAATATAATTTTAGTAAGAGGGTATTTTTTTTACGTTACCGCGTTTAATTTAGTTACGCTACGCTTAAGATAATAGCGTAAGTAGCGGCGCGGACGCGAAAAGATTATAATCCTTAAGTTACGCGTAATAAGGTATAATCGGAGTCGCCGCGTTTATAAGCGATAATATCTTAACGTATAAGCGGAATAAAATAGCTAATATAACGCTTAAAGCGCGGGCTACTAAAAAAATAAATAATAAACGTATATATTAAAAAAAAGCTAAGTTTAGAAATATATTAATATTTAATATAATTTCGATTTATAGCTAACTTAAGGTTAAGTTAAGATTAATATACCTTTTATACGCTAATATATTATCTTATATAGTATATTATTATTATTAATATCGGCTTTTAACTTAAAGCTTAAGATAATAATATAATAGCCGCGTAGCGTAGTAAAAATATAAGGGTATTACTTAAGTATAAATATAATTTTATCTTAAAATTAGTATAAATCCTTATTATACTTAGCTTAAAATTAACTTAAATTTATTTTTAGTATATAATAATAATAACGATAATAATAATAATAATTAACGCGGAGGAGAAGGGAAAAAAGGAAATATAAAGCTAAGGCGCGAGGTAATTTATAGGTAAAGTTACTAACTTACTAATTTACCCCTTTATAATAAATATATACCTTTACTTTATATTATTAAAGTAAACTAATATTTAAAATATTAATATATATTTTTACTATTAAGGTAAATTAATATATAGTAAGTTAGTACGTATTATTATTATTAAAGTTAGTATTTAAATTAATATATACCTCTCGACTATAAAAGGCCCCCCGTCCCCCCTTTAATTTTCCTTTTTTTCCCCCTTATATTAGTTTTTTTAATATTTATTTTTTTTATTTTTCGAAAACTACTTAGACCCCTCCTTACTAAATATATCTCTTTTTATTTTATATATTCTATTTATTTTTCTAATTTATAAACTAGAAAAGAAAAGCTATTAGGGGAGTATAATACCTCTATTATACCCCCGGGGCTATAACGTAAAGAAGAATAATATATATCGTAAAGGCGTTAAATTACTTTAAAAGTATAATAATAATAATTAAATAGTAAGAATAAGGCTAGAGATAATAAAACTAAGTTAACGAATATTATAATATAGGAATAAGAAATATTATAAGATAAAGATAACCCTTACTAGCTATAAGGGTTTATTAGTTAATAGGGGATATTCCCCCTTATAATAACCGATATTTACCGGGGGTCTTTAAAATAAAATACCTTAGTAATATCCTTATAGCTAATTTATTAAATATTTAGGGGATTTAACTATTAGTCTTATAGCTATCTAGAAATAATTATAACTATAAAACTAGCTAATAAACTTAAATATTTTATTATAATATTATACTATATTTTCTTAGTAACGATATATAATATTATAATTATTACTTTATAGCTCTTATTTACCTTCGATAATATAAAAGGATAACGCGAAAGATAATTTAATATATATCGCCCTAGGAGGTAATATTAGAATTAATAAGAAAATAATCGAAAATTTACCTAATATTAACCTAAACTTATTAATAAATTAATAAAGTAAAAGGTATTTATAAGACCTTAAATTATATAAATCCTTAAAAGTAAAAAAATAATTTAATTTATAATAGCTATTATTATTATTATTTATATATTAGGGGCCTTTATAATATCTAAAGCTTCTATAATATATTAAGTAGGAAAAATCCCCTAAAATAAAGTAAAACCCCCTAATTATAAAAGAAAAGCTTACTATATGCTTATATAAGGGTATAGCGGTAGTTAGCAGCGGTATAATATAATAAGCTTACTACCCGGGGGTAATCTTAGATAATATAAGAAAGTAAAGTAAGGAGGGGAGGGCGGAGAAAGGAAAATTTATAAGGTATAGGGCGGAAAGAGCGGGGCGGTATAGCGTAATAGCGTAGCGCGGGGCGGTACGGGGTAGTACGGGGCGGTGCGAAGCGAGGCGGTATAGGGCGGGGCGGAGGAAGGAAAGTTTAAGGGGGGGTAAGGTAAAGTAGCGGGGTAGCCGCTTTATTATATATTAATAATTAAAGGGGGGGGGGCTATATTTTTTTCTTTTCTACCTCCTTTTTCCTTTCCTTTTTTTCTTTTTTTTATTATTTTTAGAAAAAAGTATATTTCTAACCCCCTCCTTTAACCTTTCCTTTTAACTTTTATAATAAAAGGAAAGTAAAAAAGTTATATAGCTATATTAATAAAATAATAATAATAAATATACTTAAGATTATCTATAATAAGCTTTATAACTTCCCTTATATTATATATATAGCCCGATTAGCTAACTATAAAGTTTTATATTAAAAATAATAAGGTAAATAATATTATATAATATTAGCTATATATAAAGCTAATAAAGCGTATAAGCTTATAATTAGCTAATTATTATAATTATACTAAGGCTTAGTATAAGTATTAGGAGGTAAGTAATACTAAAAGTTAAGCTAAAGTTAATATTTAGAGTGCTAACTAAGTTATAAATATATTCGGAGAAGTTACGTACTATTATAACGGAAGTAGCGTAATATATTAATAGAGAAAGATAGCTAAGTAGCTTATTAGTAAATATAAAGTAAGGCGGAGTAAAATAAAGCGAAATTTCGAATATAGCTAATAATAAGTAATAGAAAAGAATTTAAGTTAACTTATATAATATATAAAAGCGGAATAAAGCGTTAAAGCTTTAACTTAATATAATAATAATAATAATATAAGTAAGCGCCCTAGCGAGGTTAGCTATTTTAATAGCTACTTTTAATATTACTCCCGCTATAATAATTACTAATATTTTTTTTTAAAAGTTTTATATATTAGTGCTAGCTTATTTTAGAATATTAAGTAAATAGATAATTATTAGTATAAGCGGAGCGGGAGGCGGAGAGGGGAGTAAAATAATAATAATAATAATAGCGGTAATAAATATAATAATTAAATTATAAGCGGAGTAGGCGATAATAGTAAATATAGAGGAGGAAGCGAAAATAGTAATAGAGGGCGCGGTAGCAGAGGCGCTAGCTTAGTTAATAATAATTATAGTAATAATAATAAAATCTATAATAAAAGTAAAAAAAGCGGTGCTTATAATAATAATAATTACTATTATTATTATTATTATTACTTAAGAGAACTATATTATAAAATTTTTATAAAAATTTTAGTTAAAAATATAAGTAAAAATATAAGACTTTTAATTTTTTATATATAATATAGCATATAATATTAATTAAGTTTAAAATAACTTTAATTAAGCGGTAGCGAATTATATTAAAGTTAACTAATTTAAATATATTCTAAAAAATATTTTTAAGCTTTAGCGTATTTTTAATTTAAATTACTTAAAAGCGGAGTAAAAGCTAGTATTAAAAAAGAAATTAGAAGTAAAGGAGGATAAGGTAGCGGCCTAAACGCTAATTATTATTATATTAATATTAGGGAGCGGGTTAGATTAGGTAATAGTTAAAAATAATAAGGAGAGGGCGGATAAAGTTAAAAAAGCGGGCGGAGTAGAGGAGGAGGCGAGCGGAATAAAGGTAATAGGAGGTACGAAGGAGAAAAGTAAAAAAGTAACAAAGCCGGAGCCTAAGCTAGACCTTATTTAAGTATTAAAGCCTTTTCCTATAAAATCCGCGTTAGTAGCGTTAAAGCGCGTAATAGAAAGCGATAATAATAGCTTAAAAGATAAGCTTATAAGCGTTAGAGGTATTATTAAGCGTAAAAAATAAAGTAAAAGGCGGGGTAAGAAAAGGGGTAAAAAGGTTAAGTAGGCTAAATAAAGCTAAGTAAAGCGGGGGGCGGAAGTAAAAGCGGGGTATAAAGTAAATAAATAATAATAATTATATAGTAAAAATATTAAGAATTATCCCCCGCGCCTAAACTTTATACTTAAATATTTTAATATACTTAAATATTATAAAGTAATAAAAAGAGGTTAAATTAGCGGAGGCGTTATAGGCGAATAAACTATAAGGCGAAAAAGCTTATAATAGCCTTATAACTAAAAACTTTATTAAAGTCCTTATAGTTTTAAATTAAACTTATAAGAAGTATAAGTAAAAGCGTTTTTTTATAAGTAATAAGCTTATATTATAAAGCAAGGTAAGCCGCTATCTTATCTTCCTTATTATTATAAAAGTAATAAGGGGTTAAAATTATAAGAACGTTATAAGTATAAAGGAACTTATTAAAGCTAATTTTACTATTACGAAGCTAAGTTAAAGCGTTACTAAGGAATTTCGGAAAACCCTAATAGATTTATAGGGCGTTACTAGGTTTTAATTAAGGCGGTTTATTAATAAGGTATCCGGAGGATTAGCTATACTTTTAGAGCCTTTTTTTTTTAGAGTTTTAGCGAAGCTACTATTTTTCGTAAAGGCGGGCTTTTAAAATTTTAAGGGATTAAGAGAAGATATTTAAAGTCCGTACTTAAGTAATAAAAGAAGATTAGAGGGATTTAAGGGGGATATAAGTAAGGTAAAGCTAACCTTTACGTTATTAGCAGAGGTATACGGAGATTCTCTTTAAAGCGGAGCGGATATAAGCTACGGGTTTTTTAATATAAAAAAGTTAGTAGCTATAAGCGGCGCGGTAAGATAAGTAAATATTAATAAAGGGGATAAAAAACTTAAACTTAATATAATAAGAAAAGGTAGCTTAGTACGCCCCGAAAATAATATAAAGGTATTTAAACTAAGTTATAGCTAGCTATTAGAAAATAAAGCTCTTAGGTTTACCGCTTAGCGGGGTTAAAGCGGAGTAAACTATAGCGCTAAAAGCGATAGTAAACTTAATAATTTTAGTATAAACTTCCCTTACTTAGAGAAATAAAAAGCCTTAAATAAATAATATAAGTTTAGTTAAGGCTAGCTATTAGTAATTAAGCTTTTTTATAAAATAGTAAAAATAAAGTTTTTATTAAAGCTTATAGTAAATTTAAACCCCGAGTATATATACCTTTTATATAAGTTAAATAATAATTTTATTAAAAACTAATAAAATTATATTAGTAGAGCGGGCTTTTATAAAATAAAGGAGCTTACTTTTAAGTAGCTAGAAAGTTATTTTATACTTCGCTACCTAATCTTAGTAAATACCCTAAGCTTATTTAAGCTAATAGCGGACTTAAGCGGAGGTACGCCCGGTACTAAGGATATTAATATTATTTATAAATCTAATAGTAAATATACTAATTACCTATTCTAAATATTTATAAAAAAATAAAATATATAAGATAAATAGTATTAAAAAGAGCGGGGAGCTTTAAGAGACTCTAATAAAGATAGGGAAAAGGTCCGATAGTTTACCGTTAACTTTTAGGCGGGAGGTATAGTTAAAGAGGTAAAAGCGGAGGAAAGCTATAATCTATCTAAGGAAGCTAAGGGAGTTAAGGATTTCTATTAGCTTAGAGTACGAGATATAATTAAAAGCGCCTATTATATTTAATATTAAGAAGGAAGCGGAGCTTTAGAGGCTTTAGGTAATATAGATAAACTTTATTAAGAGGAGTAAGGCGCTATTAGTAAACCGGTTAAGATAATTACTTATTTAACCTTATAATAAGACTCCCGTAAACTCTATTATATAAGATATTTTTTTTATAATTATAATCTTAAAAATCTTATTTATAATATTAAGGAGGGAGATAAGATAATAGCCGCTTAAAGTTTAATAAACCTCTAAGCTTTTATTTACTTTCTAAAAAATTATAATATTAGAAATTTAATATTAAGTAAGGAAATATCTATAAATAATATATTTTTAAAAAAGCTTTATTAGAATTATTATAAAAGGTTAATTATAACTTTTTAGGAAGCTAATAAGGATATTCTTAAGCTTAGCGGATTTTTATAATATAATATTAAAAAAAGCGGAGTAAACTTTATTTTTAGTAACTTAAGAGGGAATATCTATTAGGGGGAAAAGGTTAGGGATAAGGAGGTGCGGGGTATTTTTCGGGGGATAGGGAAAGAACTTATAAGCTAGGAGCTTTAATTTTTCGGAGAAAAATAATTAAAAGGCGGAGTCTATATCTTATTAAAAAGGAGGAGTATATATAAGCTTTAGAGAAGCTTAGCTACGAAATCTTACTTACTAAGCTATAAACTATATAATATTAAAGTCGCCGCTTATAAAAATAAGAAATTATCTTTAATTATCTTTTTTTATTTTCTTAATAAATAATTTTTATTATATTATAGCGTTTTAATACGCTTACTAATAATTAAAGTTTAGCTACGCTTACTAATACCGCTTAGTATATTTCGCGTTTAAAATTATAAAAATAATTTCTAAAGTTTACTATAAGTATAAGTAAAAATTATATTACTAAGGTAATTTCGGAACTATTAAGCTAGCTATAATATTTAATTATTTATATAGCTATATTATTAATTTTTTAATATTCGCTATAAACTTCGCTTAAATAGCGGAAAATAAAAGTTAGTTTTTTATTTTTACTTATAAGATATTAAAATTAAAATATTTCTAGCGCGGTATTAGTATAAAATTTAAAAAGGGAGAGATTATAAAAAATACGAATTAGGGGATATAATTAAAGCTAAGGAAATTAAGGTCCGGGCTAAAATATATAAGGAAATAGTTAAGTATATTTTAAATTAAGTTAATAATATTAATCCTCCGCCTATATACCTCTTAAGTAATCTCGTAAGAAGGGGTAAAAAGTTTAAGGTAAAGTTAGTAAAAAGCGGAGAGAAGCTCCGCGGAGTAGGGGGAGGTGCGATTATAAAGGTTTTAGGAGGGATAATAGGCGTTAAAATCGCTAAAGATAACTAGCAGAGCGGAGTTAGAGGCGGAGTACGGGGAGGGAGGAGGAGGTAATAAATATAAGAAAAGTCTAATATATATTCTAAGTAGTAAGGAGTAAATTATAAATACTTAAAATCTATTATAGAAAAATACTCTAATAAGGTTAGGCCTTATTATAAAATTTTAGTTATAAACTTTATATTATTTATATATATAAAGGAGAGCTTTACTTTCGTTTTAAATAAGGCGGTAAAAAGCGAGTTTTAGAAGTAAAGGGCGATTATATATATTAAGCTAAAATTCTTATATAGCGATAATATCGTAACTTTCCTTACTAAATAAAGTAAGCTAAATAAGGTAATTAATTTTTTATATATTTTATAATAAAGTTATAATTCTTATAAGGATTAAGTATTAGAAATAGTTATTTATAATTATTTTAATAATATAAGGTTTATAAATATAAACTCCGCTTAAGATTATTATAAAGCTAATTATAAGTTATAAAGTTTATTATATAGCTTATAGCTATTATAAGTATTATTAAGTTAAGAGCTTTTTAGGGAGATTTAAGTAAGTAGCGTATTATAAAAGGGGCGCTAAGGCGTATTTTTAGAGGATCCGTAATACGCTCGCTTCCTTAAGAAGATAGTAATAAAGCTTTCGCTATTTTTATAAAGTTACCGCTAAGTAAAGGCCGGAGGTTAAGCAGATTATAATAATTAGAAAAAGCGAGGTTTATTAAGGAAGCTAAACTTAACGCGGCTTTATTATTTCTAAAACTCTAAGTAATCTTTTAATTATATAAAGTATATACCTTTATATAAAATATAATAGTAGAGTCTCTCTCCCTTCTATATAAGGTAGTTTTTTTCTCCGCTATTATATAAGGTAGCTATATAATATTTATATTAAAGGGGCTCCTAGTAATACTTAGTAATATATTTAAATTAGAAATATTTATAATATTACTTAAAGCGTATAGAGTTCTTATAAAGTTTATAATAAATTATCTCTATATTTATAACTATTTTATTTAAGTAAAGCTTATTTATATTTTCTACGCTATTTAGGCTTATAATAAGATAAGTTTATAAGGTATCTCCGCCGGAGGTATATTAAAGTTAAAATACTTTCGCCTAAACTATATTAACTTTATTTACCTCCTTAATACTATTAAGTAGCGCGTCGCGGTTATAGTTAGCTACTAAGGTCCGAATACCCTTAGTAATAATAATATAAGTTTAGTATATATATTTAGCCTCCGCTCCGAAAGCTTAAGCTACCTACTTATTTTTTAAAGCGAGGTTTTTATATTTTAAGTTAAATATAATTATAAGGTTTCCGCTAAGAAGTTAGCGTATAATAACTATTATAAAATAGCTTATAGCCTTATTAACTTTCCGGATAACTTCTTAGGGAGTAGGTACCGGAATTTCCTTAATTACTAAGATATCCTTTACCGATATAAGTACCTCCCTCTCTATTTTTACCGGAATTAAGCGTATAAGGGGCGCCGCGGGGGGGGCGGAGTTCGGGGCGGAGCTTATAACTACGCTAGCCTAAGTTAAAACTCCGGGGGTAAAGTCTAACTCCTTACCTATTACCTTATAGAAAGTAACTTTAACTAATTTCTAAATAGCGCGGGAGATAGTAATAAGTAAGCTAGATAGGTCCTTAGAGGCTTATTAGCGCTACTAAAGCTTAGTAAACGCTATATTAAGGATACCTTATATAGGGCGAAAATCTTATACGGAGACTACCCTAATAAGTTTTTCGTATATAGATTTTAAGATAAGATTTATTAAGGTCCGAAAAATATCGATAAATAAGTTATTAGAGTTAGTAGCTATATTATATTAACCTTTACCTATACGCGGATATTATCGGGATTAGTTAAGCTTTTAAGTTTCGCTATCGAGCATTATCGGTATTAACGGCGGACTAGGAGGCGGGCCGCCCCGTAACCCTACGTTTAGAGCTATTCCCTTAGCGGAGTTAGACTCCGAGAGGCAGAAAGTACTAAATTCTTATAATATTATAGCGTTAAGAACGAATAAGGACCCCGATCGTTTAAAATCGTAAAAAGTTAAAAGCTAGTATATAATAGCTATTAAAAGAACCTAATTATACTTTAATTACCTATATAGTAAAATAAATATTCCTAACTAGAAAAAAAAAGTTACTAATATTAAAATATATATATTACTAGCTACTTAGGAATATAATATATACGTAATACGCGTTGTAGAGATTATTATCTTTATATAAATTAAATAGGAGGTTAGAAGTATATATTAGTTAAGCATCCTTCCTAAGCTGAATAAGTAGCTAGAGTTATATTATAAACTTCTCGTAATAGAGATATTAATAAATTAAACTTAGAATATATATATTATATTAACTTAGATAATAAAGTTCGGGTAACTTATCTAAATTATATAGCGTATAGGAATATTATATTTACTATATAATATACTTTAGCTAATAAAGTTATAAAAGATTAAATAATAACTTTACTTATAACTTATCTTTTTTTTAAAAAATATAGAAAAGTAAGTATATTATATATATATTCCTCCTCCTATTAACTACCCCCTTATCCTCCTCCTATATTAACTTCGTATATTATATTAATATTATATTAGTCTTAAATCGGTATTATCTCGAGTTCGACTTTTCTTTATACGTATCCTTAACCTCTTACTTTATTTATATAAAGATAGTTATCTCTATAATATATATTATATATATTTAACGCGTATTATATTCCTAAGTAGCTAGTAATATATATATTTTAATATTAGTAGCTTTTCTTTTTATAGTTAGGAATATATATTTATTAAGTAAGTAATCTAAGTATAATTAGGTTCCTTTAATAGCTCTTATAAATTAAATTATTTCTCTACCTTTAAAAATTTATATAGTTTAAGACTAATAGATACCCTTATTTTACTAATTTATAAATAAACTTAGGTTAATATCGTACTAATATCCGATATATTTTTTAATAATTCTAATATAATTTCCTAAGATAGTATATATTAAGCTATATATTATATCTCCTTATTATCTATATTTTATAAATAATAAATAAGGTTTAGGTAATAAACTTAACGCTATATATCGTTACTAATATAAAGCTTAATATTATATATTATCGGCTACCGCTATAAGCCGGTCTCTTAGCTTAGTTATTTCTAAATTAAGGGACCGGTAAGTAACTCCCTTAAATATAATATAAGCTAGCTATAAGGATATTATTAGAGTATCTTACTTTAAAGACCCCCGGTAAATATTAGCCGCGCGAAAGGGAATCTCTCCTATTAATTAGTAAACCCTTATAGCTAGTAAAAATTATCTTTTTCCTATAATATTAAGCGTTCCTATATTATAATATTCGTAATTCCGCTAAGTTATTATAGTTTTTATATTATAATACTTTTAGGGCAGCGTAATTCTTAACCTTAAAGGTATCGTAATTTTTTAGTAATATTCTTTTTCTAGTTTAAGGATTAGAGAAACGAAGAATAAATATAATATAATATATTAAATAAAGAATATAATACTTAGTAAACTTTTACTAGGTTATCCGCGAAAAATAGATAAGAAAAACTAAGGTAATTATAGAGAAGGAAAGGAAAAAAAATTTTTAAAAAAGGGGGGGGGGTATTTATACCTAGGAGGTATATACCTCTTATATCCGTAAGAGGGGTTAATATATACTAATATATTACTTATAAGAGGGGTAGGTATATACCTTATTTAATAGGGTAAATTAGTAACTTAGTATTTTACTTATAAATTACCCCGCGCCTAAGCTCCTTATTTTTTTCCTTTTTTTTTATTTTTTTTATTTTTATTATTTTTATTATTTTTATTATTTTTATTATTTTTATTATTTTTATTATTATTATTATTATTATTATTATTATTATTATCGTATATAAGAAGGTAAGTTTAAGTTAATCTTAAGTTAATATTATAATAAGCTTTTACTAACCTTAACTTAAAATCTATTATATATTAGAACCGCCCCCTCGTATACTTACCGCTCTATACGGTTATTAGATTATTATTTTAAATCTTAAGTTTAAGAATAATATTAACGATAATAATATTTTTAAAGCTTTAATTTATTAGTAGCGTAAAAATATATTAATTTAAGCTTTAATTTATATTAGCTATAAGTTAAGATTAACTTAATTTTTAATATATTTTAAACTTAGCTTCGAATATATATTACGCGCGTCTTACTTCTATCTTTTCTATACGCCCCTTATAAGCTCCTTTTATAATATCTATAATTACCTTTCGCCCGCGCCCGTAAATATTATTATTTATATTAGCGGTAATACTTATTATACCCTATTAAATATAACTTACTAAGCGTAATCTTTTTATATCCCCGCCGCCGCTTATATTATTATTTTAGGCGTAGCGCGATAATATTAAGCGCGGCGATATTAAAAAAATACCCTTATATTAAAATTATATTAGCTATATAGGTAAATAGGAGCTAGCTATTAACGCTTATTAGGAATAGGTATTTTAGCTAATAACTACTTATTACTAATATACTAAAAAAAATATTTAATATAATAATATATATATAGCTTATTAAAACTTAACTTTATATAAATTAATACTAATTTAATAAATTATCTTAGCTATTATTATTTTTACGTAAGCTTTTACTATATTTATAAGCAATAATACGCCTTTATATAAAGATTAGCGTATTAAAATAAGTTTAATAATAATCTAATTTTTATTTATATTTAAGTTAATATTTAACTAATATTACTAATATAGTAATATTACTTAGCTAGCTTTACGCGATTATTACGTATTACGCTCTCTTAAATATCCGTATTAGGAGTAAGGGTAGGGGACTTTAGTTTTAAAGATTTTACTTTTTCTTTTTTTATTATTTTTATCTTTTATTATTTTTATTTTTTATATATTACTAAATTAACTTAATTATAAAAGACTTCTAATACTAAATTTATAAAAGCTTAGTAAATAATAATTATAAAGTAATTATTAAAATTAATCTAAGGTTAATAGGATTTTAGGTTAAAATTAAAGTAAGTTTCTAAAAATCCTAAATTAAAAGTAAAGAGAAGAAAGAATAAATAATATTTACTTATAATAAGTTATTATTAAGTACTAAGATATTTAAATTATTAAGTTACTAACTAAATACTAGTTAAAATATATTTATATATTATCGAAATAATAATTATAATTTCCTAAAAGTTAGTATTTTAATAAATATTTACTATTTAAATTACTTTTCTATTTTTAATTTAAATTAAAGTTAAATAATAATAAAGCTAATATTTTAGCTTATATTAGTTAACTAAGTTTTAAATAATAAAAGGTAATTAAGTCTATAATATAACTTAGCTTTATTATTAATTAATATTAGTTAGGTATCTTTCTTAAGCTAAATAAGTAGCTAAAGTTATATTATAAATTTCTTATAATAAAGATACTAATAAATTAAACTTAAAATATATATACTATATTAACTTAGATAATAAGGTTTAGGTAACTTATCTAAATTATATAATATATAAGAATATTATATTTATTATATAATATACTTTAGCTAATAAAGTTATAAAAAATTAAATAATAATTTTACTTATAACTTATCTTTTTTTTAAAAAGTATAAAAAAATAAATATATTATATATATATTCCTCCTCCTATTAACTACCCCCTTATCCTCCTCCTATATTAACTTTATATATTATATTAATATTATACTAATCTCGGATCGGTATTATCTCGAGTTCGACTCCTCTTTATATATATCCCTAACCTCCTATTTTATTTATATAGAGATAGTTATCTCTACGACGCGTGCTACGCGTATTTAACGCGTATTATATTCCTAAGCAGCTAGCGATATATATATTCTAATAGTATATATAAAGAGAAATCGAATTTAAGATAATACTAATCTAAGATTAATATAATATTAATATAATATATATTATTAATATAATAAGAATCGAGGGTAAGAGGGAGTATAGCTAGATAAGTATATAATATATTAATCTTTTCTATACTTTTATTTAAGTAAGAAATTATAAATAAAGTTATTAAATTAATTATTTATAACTTTTTCCGCTAAAATATATTAGATAGGAGATATAATATTCTTTTAGCTATATAATCTAGTAGAAATACCTAAACCTTATTAATTAGGTAGATATATATATACGTAGAGTTCCTTATAGCTATTAACTTATATACTACGATAAGAGCGAAACGCGATACTAGCCTCCTATTCGGCTTAGGAAGGATGCCTAACCGATAAAGGGAGAGGATTAAAATAAAGCTAATAGCTAGCTAATAATTATTCTTACTTAATAAAGAAAAAGCCCTCCTTACTTTTTCTTTTATAATATCGTAATATTAACTAAAATATACCGCGGTAAGCTTAATAACTAAAGTAAAGAATAATAATAGAATAAAATAATATGTTTTTCCTCTTTTTTTATATATACTCTCTTTTTCCTTTATAATAATTATTTTATTAAAAATACCTTTATACGCTATATATTATTAATTCTAAATTATCGATAAAATAAAATTATTAAAATTAAATATTAAGCTTAATAAAGAAATAAATATTAAGTTTAAAGGAATATTTTTCGGTAATAAAAATAATAAGTTTAAAATTACTAAGATAATCTATAATAAGGTAATAATAAGGCTTAAGTTATTTAACTTTTTATTCTTAATAATAATTTCTAATCTTACCTAAACTTTTAATTTTAAATAACCTCTTTAGTTTATAAAGCGTATAGTTTAGCTTAAAGAATATATTAAGCTTTTTATATATAAGATTAAATACTTAAATATATTTTAAGTTAGTAAGAAGATTACTAAAGTTATACCTTTTTATAATATCTTAAATTAAGATTATTACGCTAATAATATTAAGTATTTTATTTTTAAAGCGTAAAAATAATAATAAATAATTAGCTTTAAACTAAGGGCTATACTTAAAATCTTAAATAAGGGGATTAAGGATAAAGTATATCTATTTATATTTTTAATAATAATTATAATACCTCTTAATACTAATAAGACTATTAATATATTATTTAGGAAGAAATTTAATTATATTATATTAAGGTTTAATTTAAAGTAAGAATTAAATAGTTACCCCTTAAAATCCCTCGATCGGTCTTAAATTATAAGATTAGATTAGATCGTATAGTATTATACGTTAGGGCAGTAGTAGTCGTAATCCCTTTTTTATTAGTCCGATAGCAAGTCTAATAATAATAATAATTCCTCTAAGTTCTTCCCCTTTTTCCTCCTATTCCTTATCCTCTAATACCTTATCCTCTAATACCCCTCTAATAAAGTAGGGGGGTATTTTTATTATAGTCGCCTACGACTACCTTCTCTATCTAAACCTCTCTATTATAACCCTCCTTAAATAGCCTAGATTAGAATAGCTTAGATAGGGGCGGTATACCCCTAATTTCCGTTAACCCGCTTAACTTAGTAGGAGACCTTTCTTCTTATCCTTAGTCCGATAGCTTCGCCTTTTTAACTACTCTATCGCCCGACTAGGTAGCGGTAATAAGCCTTTTTAACTTAGTTATCTAGCTAGAATATTATATAGAAGGGTTCGATATCGTCTATCTATCGAACTTTTTAAAGGACGCTTTTATTACTTAGCGTAATATTAACTTAATAACTATACTTAGAGGGGTTTAGATAGTATCTTAAATTAACGTAAATTAAAAAGTATCGTATATTATTTCTTTAATAACCTCCTAGATTAATATTAACTAGAAAATATCCCGTAATATTTCCTTAATAGCCCCTTATAATTAAGTAGCGTTAATTATATCTATTAGGGGTTTCTTTAATTAGATTAACGTCTAATTAAGTATCCTTATTAATTTATTATAAACTATAAGGATTATCTTTTTATTCTCCTTTATAGATATTATCTATCTAATACCTCGCTTTATTTTTATTACTAACTAAAATTCTATACGTTCGTAGCGGATAATTTCTCTTATCTTAGTTATTTATTAATCTCTCTATTCGTTTATTATAGTTCGTTACTTAGTTAGTTATCTAACTTTCTACTTATTTATAATAATTATAAGCGTTTCTATCTTAGCGCTTATTATATTCGCTAGTACTTCTATTTTAGCTTACTACTCGGTTATTAATATAGTCTACGTCTCTCTCTTATAAACGTTTAAGTTTATAGTTATTATATAGATAATCTAGGCGGCTTATAGCTACTTAGGCACGGGCGGGATCGTTACTACTAATATAGGGATCTATAGAATCTAGGCGGCTTATAGCTACTTAAGCATGGGCGGGATCGTCGCTACTAATATAGGGATCTATAGAACAGCTACTTTTATAGGAATAGATATCTATAAAGTAACTATCTTTCCTAGAGCCGTCACGGTAGAGGCAGTAGCCTCGGAGTTAATAGTTATTAGAACCTAGGTAGTAGAACTAGAAGTAGGGGTTATAATAACTTTTTTTATTAGAACTTAGGTAGTAAAACTAGAAGTAGGGGTTATAACAACTTTCTTTATTAGAACCTAGGTAGTAGAACTAGAGGCAGGGGTTATCTTTATTTATCCCTATTTAACGGATTTCGTAAGGGTCGTCTTTATCTATCCCTATCTAATAGATTTTTATAATAGGCCTAACAGAGTCGTTTAAGAGGGAATTAGTTAGCTTATCGAAATAGATATCGCTTTAGCAGAACTCGGGGTTATTAGCTTAGCTAGTTAGCTTATCGGAATATATAGCGTTTTTATTAGCGTTTTTATAAGTATATTATCTATTAACGAACGCTATTCGTCCTTATTATTAATTCTACTTATAGAGATTAGAGTATAATTATTTAATTTATCTTCTTCCTATTTATTTATTAGTTTAATTATCGGTTCTACGATAGAAATTAGCGGTATAAGCTAGGTAGCTCTCTTTTCGATTACGCGTCGTATATTTTAATTAACCTTAAACTTAGATACCTTCTTAGTATTCTAAGCTCCCGCCTTAGAGCTAAGTATAGCAATTACCTATTATTAGTTATAGCTATTTCCTTTAAGTACTAGTTTAGATAAGGCGGCTCCTAATATATTTATATCTTCCTAGCTCTTAGGCTTATCTTAAATTAGTTACTCGATATTAATAATTATACGATTATATAAATACTAAGCTATTTTAGAGAAAGATCCGCTAGTAGTAGATAAGATCCGTTTTTATATATCTTTTATTACCGTAATAATCTCTATTATTAGAGGAAATTTACTATTTTTACCCCTTTTAACCTTAGTATTAGCGAAATTATACGCTATCTTATATAACTTTTAAAGCTTATCTAGCTTTATAGGCTAATTTTTCGGCAATATATCTATTATAATATCCTATTCTAGGACCTAGAACTTTTAAATATTTGCTGCGACTATTATAAGTGCTAATTCGTCCTATATAACCCTGGCGAGGCACCAGGCCACCTAGTCTCCTTTAGCTGCTTGTTTGGCTAAGACGTGGCTATATAGAGTGCGACGTATTCGAAGAATTCTGTAACAGACGTCCCTAATTCTATGCTTAGGTACTAGTTTATCTAGGTATACCTTATATACTCGAATATCCGCTAGTAAGACGACCTCCTAAGTTCTGCAAATACTTACTTAACTTACTCGCTATTATAATATTAGATTATTCTATTAGTTTAGCTATTTTAGTTATCGTCTCCTATTACTTAGCTATTACTCTCTATAAATCTATCTTTACGGCTAGCACTCCGTCGATATCTCTCTTAATCTTTTTAGATACTATATCGCGTAAGTTATATATAGTAAGTTAAATATTAAACTATATTAGGCTTACCGTCGCTATCGATAATTTCTACTTATTATTAACGTAAAGGCGCTTAATAATAGCCTACTTATATTATTTATCTTTCTTAGCGTTTTTAGTTATCTAATTTAAAAAGTTAGTAAGTAGAATTTATTAAGTTTCTAATTTTACTTAGCTATAAAAAGCCTCCGCTTATTTCGCGTAATTAGCTAGTAATTCTCCCTTTTTATAATTAAACTTATACGCCTCTATAATAAGGGTACTTTTTATAACTAAGTCTACCTCCTTAAACTTATTTATAAATAAAATTATTAACTTAAACTAAGTACGATCTTCGTTATCTAACTTATTATACTAGTTAGTAGCCTTATTACGAAAACCCGAAAAGAAGATCTCCCTAATAATAATATTATACGTCTCTCCTTAAATACCTAATAGTACTATATTAGTATTATATTAATTAAGGTACCTTTTAGCTAAGATATTTTTCGGGTATTTAGTAAATAGCTTAAGCCTTAATAGTAAAGTTAACACTATTATAACGTAACGCCTATACTTAGGTTTAGTAATACTCCCTTATATTAGTATAAGATATATAATTATTAGACTAATCTAATCCGCTAAGGGAAAGGGATAAAGTAAATAATATAGTAAACTTTCTAATAAACTAAGCAAACCTTATAATAAACCTATATTTATATTTAATATTATTTTCTAATTTTTTACCTTAGGGCACTCCTTAAGTACGCTTTAATAACTTACTTTTACTTATAATACTTATAATTACTAAATATTTAGCGGAACTAAGTTTTCTTTTATTAAGTATATCCGTTTCTTCGAATTAAAAGACTTTTAGCGTTAATCTATCTAGGAAGATTATACGCCCCTAATCCTTTTTACTTACTTATCTTAATATTCTTCTTATCTTAACTACCTTTAGCGATAATAAAGAAGGAAAAAAAAAGGGAAGATTATCCGCACTTACGGGGTTTTCTTATATTTTCTTATCCTCTTTCCCCCTTATTTTCGCTTATATAGTCCTTCTTACTTTACTTTACTATAAGGCCGTTCTTCTAATAATAATAGGTAGCTATAGCTAGACTTATTTTAGGTTACTCCCGCTTAACCTAATTAGAACTCGCTTTACTTCCTAATTTAGCAATCTACCGAAATCCTTAAATACTTAGCTATTATTATTAAATAATACCGTCGTATTAATTCTATAGCTTATATAGTAACGCGCTAAATCCTAGTCTTATTACTATAAAATCCCTCGATCGGTCTTAAATTATAAGATTAGATTAGATCGTATAGTATTATGCGTTAGGGTAGTAGTAGTCGTGATCCCTTTTTTATTAGTCTAATAGTAAGTCTAATAATAATAATAATTCCTCTAAGTTCTTCCCCTTTTTCCTCCTATTCCTTGTCCTCTAATGCCTTGTCCTCTAATACCCCTCTAACACCCTTTTTAAGTAATATAGTTAATTTTAAAAGAAATAGTATAAACTTTAAGTATTACTAAGGTAGCTTTTTCTAAGATTAAGAAGCTTAGATTTTTTACTATTTTAATTGAATAAATCTAGGATATATATTATAAGTAAAAAGGGCGATAGTAGCTTAAAGGGATATCCTAGCCGAAGTTTAAGGAAATTACCCTTTTTACTATATTATTATCCCTAAAACTTAATAAAAAAAGCGTTTAAATATAAATACCTAGCCTTTACTATATTTTAATATTAAGCCTAAGGTATTATTAGCCTTAAAGTTAATATATATATTAATAGCTTATTAAATAAGCGTAAGATAAGCTTAAAATAGTTTAGACTAAAAGTTAAGGCGCCCCTTATCTTTAAGATCTTATTAAAAGATTAAGCTATTTAAACTTAGAATAGCTATAAGGACTTTATAATTAATTAATTAATAAAGCTATTAGTAATCTTTATACTATTAAGGTAAATAAACTAAGTATTTAAAAATCTAAGTAATTTAATTTCTTAAAAGATAAATATAACTTTAAACTAAAAAGCTAATAAAATTATAAAAAGCTTATAATTAAACTAGAAATAAGAATAATAATACTTAGAGGCTTATACCTTAAAATCCTTATCCCTTATTACCGAATTTTAAAGGAATTCTAAGTTATTACGCTTAAAATCTTAATTAGTAACTTTATATAAAAGGACTATATTACTATATTATACTTAAGCGCTATAAGGATTAAAAGATAGCTTTAGGAAAATTAGAAAGAATAGTAAGGGCCTAATATCGATAACTTTAACTAAGGCGAAGAGCTAAAGATAAAGAGACTTATAATAAGGAGGAGAATAAAAAGGAAAATAATAAAGCTCTTCTTAAGGATAAACTTATAAATAACTAAGCTATAAATTAAATAGTTTTATTATATAATCTTTTATTTTTACTTAGATTTAATAACTTAGCTATTTTAGAAAGTTTTAAAATAATAGCGGAAATTTTAGATAAGATAAGAATTAAAACTAAAGTAATTAAAGAGCTTATTAATATTATAAAAAAGGAGAAACTTAATAAGGTGAAGAAAATAGCTTTTTCGAAATTAATAAGTAAGCTATAGCTTAAGAATAAAAGCTTAACCTTATTATAATTAGCCCTTACCTTATAATATAATTTAAGAAAGTTAGTAAGTAAGAAGCTAAATTATTTAGTTAGAAGCTTACTAGTATAAAGGGAAACCCTTAAAAAAATATAAGAAAAAAATATAGAAATTTCGAAACTAATAAAGTTTACTTTTTATAATCTAGCTAAAAACCTAAGGGTTTAACCTAGCGAAAGTCTTATTATAGCTAATATAGGAAAGGAACTAGTTAATCCTAATCTTTTTAATTTTAAAGTTAGAAGAGTAATTCCTTATAAGAATTATATAAATTAAAAAGATAATTATAGCTTAATATACTAGGGGAAGTATTTCGCGCTCGATTCTATAAGATTAATTATAGCATATATTAGGAAAGCGCTAGTTAGAGATTAGCTTAAAATATTAAAGATAATTTTAATAGTTTTAGAAATTAATATATTTATTAACTTATAGCCTTTAAGGCCTATATACTCTAATATATAAGCGAAGATTAACTAAGCTATTAATAAGTATTTAATTATATAAAAATAAGCTTAAAAGAAAAAGTCTTTAAATAATATATTATTAGTAGGAAAGCAGCGTAAACGCTAAAGTCGCTATATTTAGGGGCTTAAACTTAAAAAGGAGTAATTAGAGTTTCCTTATTATTTCTCTTTACTTATAATCCTTTCCGCCTTTATATTACCGCGCTTATACGCGTTTTATTTAAGTTACGAGAAAAGGTTAGTTATTTCTAAGAAAAAAGAGTTAATTACTTATTATTATAATATACGCTTAAAAAGGAGTTTAGTAGCGGTAAAAGATATATCTTAAGAAAAATAACGCTAAATTAAGATAGTAAGTTATTAGGGGCTTATATAAGCTATAATTAAATAATCTCTTAAGTCCTTTTAGTTTTTAAATATTTTAACGCTTTAGAACTAAAAGGTAATAATAATAAGATAAGGGCTATCGCTAAGTATATAATATAGTTTAGTTTCCTTATAAAAAGGAAGAAATTAAGTAAAAATTAGCCTTTAAGCTTATCTTTATAGCTATTATATAACCTTTTACGAAAACGGGATAGGACCCGTTACTTAACCTTTCGCTCTTTATTATATATTTATTACCGAGAAGAAGTTAATAGCGCCCGCGGCGGCTTCGGCCGGGGCCTAAAGGGTAGGCGACGCGCTTATAGTTATAGATAGGGGTACGCGGGGACTAGGATAGTCCTTATAGCACCCCTAATCCGGCTAAGGATAATATAATAATAGCGTCGGAATAGGAGGAGAAGCGGAGCAGGTACGGAACCTTTATAATAGCGATATAAAGGAAGCCTATAATAAACTAGCCGCGGTAGTGCTTACCGCGGCGTTTTTTAACGCCTAAAATATTATAGTAGCTTTTAAAGCTAAACTCCGTAAGAAATTCGTAACCCCCTTAAATTAAAATATTACCTAACTTTTACCTAAGATTACTAAGTTAATCGAGAAAATAGTTACTTAAGCTATATAGAAAGTACTCTTATAAACTATCGGCCCCGATATTAGTCTAACTTAGCTATTATAAGCTTCCGTAGCTATTACTAGCAATATAGTAGTTAAACCTATCTCTAGTCGCTTTAATAGAGAAGTTACTATATCTATAAAAAATATTATAATTAATATAGATACCTTATAGCTAACCTTATAAGAGATTATACGGGCCGCGAATACGGCTTTAAAATACGAGGCTATATTAGCTACGAGATAACTTTTTAGTAAAGATATAGTAGTTATATTCTATCCGGAATATAAGAAATAAGTAAGCTTAGTTAAGTAAATCCCTATTATCTTCGGTAAGGGGGCGGTCCGTAGCTAGAAAACCTTCTTTATTATAGCGAAAAGAGTATAAGTAAGGGCCGCTTATAGCGACTAAAATATACTTTTATAGTAAATTAAGAAATATAATAAAATTAATATCGCTTAAGTTTAAATACTCCGGCCCCGTAGCGAGGGAGCTACGTATACTTATATTATCTTAGGAATTACTAATATAACGGACGCTAATAAACTTATATAAAATAGCTTAGTTATAAATATAGAAATCTCTTATATAGAAGTTTATAATAATATAATACGACCCCGATAATATTATTAATATTACTAATATAAGTATATAGCGAAATACTACCGAAAATAGCTATATTATAGAATATACGTAGCTATAGCGTACTTAGAAAAGGAGAGCGTATATTTAGCCCTCGCCGAGACTAATATTAAGAACTATATCCTTTATAAAGGGAACTACGCCTTATAGTTCTAAAACTACTTTACCGTAAAGGTATACTAAGACTAAATATATAATAACTATATATACTAACCTTATAAGTTTTAGGATTACTCTTAGCTAACTTAATCCTAAACTAATAATAGCTTTACTAAAGTTTAGTCTTAGAAATAATCGCGCGCGGCCCTTATATAATCGTAAACTATACTCCGCTTTAATATAAATAATAAGCCCGCTTTAGCACCGAAAAAGGGCCGAGGCGGGAGCGGCGCTACCCTCGGATCCCGTAGCGGATAAGGTAGCGGCAAAGCTTAGGGAACCTATCCTCCCTCTCTTACCCCTTCCCCCTTTATTATACCCTCCTCCGCCCCCTCCCTTACCCCTTTTTCCGCCCCCTCCTTTACCCTAATATAATCGTAAACCTTTACCTCCCCTACTCCTAATAAAAATTAAAACCCTTTTTTAAAATATATAAAAGCGTAATTACCTTATCTATATTATACTCCGTAGCCTTATTAGCTATAATCTTATTTATTTATAGGAATTATAATATAACTAATTTAAACGCCCTCCGCTTCTTAATATCTTACTATATAAACTTATAAACTTTAATAATTAAGTAATTCTCTATATTTATAAATAACTAAACCCCTCCCTTTAAATACTTCTTACTATACCCGATATAGCTTCTATCTTTTTCTATATTATACTTTTATTACGAATTATATTTATTTATTTACCCTTATTAGTAATTTAGTCTAGCCCCTTTTTATAGCGCGACCTTCTCTACCTTAACCTAACCTTAATAGCTACCTTTTTATATAACGATTTTAACCTCTATTACCTTTTATAGGACTACTATAAAAGGTCCTCCCCTAAAATAGCTAACTTCCTCGATCTCGCGACTAGCCTCTATCTCGGACTTATTACGCTTCTAGGTAAAGTTACCTAGGAAATATATAATAAATAAACTAATATTATTAACTTAGCTTAGGCTATGCTAAACTACCGGGCGATATATTAAGGAAACGACCTTAATTTTATCGGCTTCGACTATATTCCGTAAGTTATCTACGTAAATACTAACCTCCGCCCTAATATTATATTAACTAAAATCTAGCGCTCTTTTTACTTAGATATATTTATAGCTAAGGTATAAAACTAACTTAAGCTTAAATTATACCGCACCTTTATACCCGAAAACTTAAAAAAAGTAATTACCTTATTATATAAATAGCTAGAAATAATAGTAAAGATTATAATACTATTATATATTTATATATACCTTATAATATAGAATTAGTAAAATTAGGCGACGGCGGCTATTATAGCGGCTACTAAGTAGGCCCGAAAGTATTAAAAAGCTAATTTTACTAACTTTTACTAATAAGATTATTAGGAAATAATAAAAGTATAAAAGTCCGCGATTAGCGTAGCCCGCTATAAAGCTTAGCGCGATTTCCTTAATAATATTTTAACGAACTTAGTAATATTTTAGATAATAAAATATTAAGCCTAGCTTCGAAGCTAGGCCCCGCTAGAGCTTATATATATACCGACGCTATAGAAAAGCCCCGACTTAAACTTAATATCTATATTCTTAAATAAAGCGATTCTACTTAGCTAGTAATTTTTCCTTACTCTTACTACCTTAGCCCCTCCTCTTACCTTAGATAAACTTTTCCCTCCCTTCTATATTAAATATTCGATTATTACCGATAATATTTATTTTACCTTTTCCTTAATCGCCTTATAAAAGTCCGCCGGCCTTAATAAGATCTTAGTTAAGTTCTTAAAAAGATACGGACCCCCCCTTATCTAAGTTTTCTAAAAAATCTTTTAAAGCTATATTAATAATAGCTATTTTCTATTACGATTTAAAGCCTCTAATATTATAGTTATCTATAAAGTAAGTAAATTACTAGCTATATACTATACCTTAAGCGGGTATAGGCCGATTTCGCTTCTTAATATAATAAGGAAGGTTTTAGAAATAATTATTATTAGGAAAATAGCGTTTATAGTAGAAGCGGCTAATATCCTCTTAAACGGCTAAATAGGTAATAAGCTATAACGCTTTACTAATACCGTAATCTTTATACTTACTAAAATTATTAAAATTACTTAGGACTAAGGCGGCACCGCCTCGCTCCTCTTACTAAACCTTACTAAAGCTTTTAACTACGTTTCTTATAATAAGCTAATAGTTATTCTTAATTACCTAAGCTTTCCCGAATAAGTTACGGCGTTTATTTATTCTTATCTTACCGCTAAAACCTTATAGCTTAAGTTTAACTATAAGCTTAGTAACGCTTTCCCGATTTAGTAAGGGGTCCCTTAAAAGTCCCTTATATTACTAGTCTTTTTCCTATTATATATATCCTTATTATACTAATATTTAAATTTAGTAACCGGACTATTTATAATAAGCTTCGCCGATAATATTAATATACTTAGTATTAGATATAATAAGGCTTAGGTACTCTTTTAACTTAAGCGGGCATAGTAAATTTATAAATAATAGGCCCTTAAGTATAAAATAACTTTTTAGCCGGCTAAAAGTAAGTTAATATATTTTACGAAAGCTAGGAAAGCGAATATAACCTAGCTCTAGCTCGGTATAGAAATAGTATAGCTTATATAAGAGGCGAGACTCTTAGGGGTTTAGCTATACCGTAAACTTTAATAGAAATCTTACTTTTTAAAACTTATTACTAAACTTAAGCGCTAATACTTAGCTTTTACTAAGATTATTATATTAATATAAGGTTATATCTTATTAAAAGTAAAGGAGGTATATATTAAGGCTATTAAATTAGCGATTATATTTAGTATATTTTAGTTTACTTTACTTATATAATTAAGGGGGAAATTATATAGCCCTATTATAAAAGCGCTAGCTACGGAATAATTTAAATATTTAAAAGTTATTACTAAAGCTTATAAGGCTACCCTTTTTTACTATATTAAAATAAAAGCTTTCGTCCCCCCCCTTAACTTATACCTTACTTACTAGATAGCTTATACTTACTATTACTTTTAATATATAAATATAATAAACCTTATCCGTACCGCGGTAAAAAAGGCCGCTAGGTAAGTTAGATATAGGCGTAAAAGGCGCCCTTATTAATAAAAATATTAAGTATTATAAAACTTAGAGGAATTTTATAAGATATAGACTAGACCCGAATTAGAGGCTAGATATATATAACGCGATTTTAATATTAAACTTCGAGAAAAGTAGCTCCTCTAATAATATTCCTAAGAAAGTAAGCTTAAAAAGTATAAGTAATCTTATAGCTACCCTATTAATAAACCGCTATAGCTTAAAGCTAAGACCGCCTTATATATCTATAAGGGACTTCCTAAGTTTATTAATATAATACTTATATAATTTTAAACTAAGTATATTAAACTTAATTCCTTTTTCTAAGCTTATAAGGTTTTTAAGGTAGCTTTAAGGCGGTGCCCTTATAATAGCGGGGATAAGATAATACTATATATTTTTCTTAACTATACTTTTACTTATAAAAATAAGCTACTTCTTAATATTAACTAGCGACTAATATAAGATTAGCGTAACTTTACTAAAGCGCTTAATAATTTTTAATTTATAGCTAAATTTATATGCTAGTTTCTTTCGCTTAAATAACTATACTAATTTAACTTTATAATATTACTTTATAAAAATAAAATAGATAAGGGAGATAAGGCTTTTAGCCCTATAATAAATATATAAAGGCTACTTTATAGCGATAACCTTATTATTTATCTTATTAGCTACTTATTTAACTTTAAAGCTAAACTATCTTAACTATATATAAAATATTAACTTAACTATATAAAGCGTAAAACTAACTACGCTTATTATAGCCGCGGCCTCGGCCGCGGCCTTAATTTTAATTATAATTACGAGCGTAAATTAAAGCTACCTACTCCTTTTTTATTACTAGCTTCTCCTTTTTACTAAACGCGGTATAGTTACTAACCGGCGTTATATAGTTTTCGTTACTAGATATATTATTAACCGGACTATTTTAAATAAAATTAGAGATCTCCTTATAAGGAGGCGGCGCGGTCTTAATATAGGCGCTAGTAATATCCTCCTTAATAGCGGGGGTAATTTTAACGCTTAGGGTAAGAGTAGTTTTAAGCTCGCTAAGCTTATTAGCTTCTAACTTAAACTTAGACTTAAATTCGATAAATATTAAAGCGGAAGCGGAATTAGTAATAGGAGGTAGAGTATAAAAGATAAGAGAATAATTAATAAAAGATAGGCTTCCTTATAAGCGCGCGTTATTCTTAGTAGCGTAGCGGATATAGCGTAGCTTCTTAGTTAACTATTTAAAAAAGTTAATTACTTATATATAAAAGATACGCTATTTTTATATTTAAGCTAATATAATAGCGATAAGTTAGTTAGCGCTAGTTAAATTTTTAGTTACTTTAATAATAAGGTCCTCCCTAATAGCGGGAGGCTATAAGTTTTAAAGCGGTATATAGCTAGCGGCCGCTTATATAACTTAATTAGCGCGAGTATTATTATAACGCGCGATAGCGCGTATCTTTTTAATATACTAAATTATATTTTTCTATTACGCTTATTAATATAGGACTTATTATAAACTTAATATAACCTTAATATTACTTACTATTTAAGCGTTATAATTAAAGCCCGGCTAGCGAGTAACCTTAACTATAATACGAATAGCTTTAGCTATAATAGGATTATTAATTAGCTAGCACCTAATATAATTATTCGCGTATTTAATATAAGCTACGCTTAGATAGTTTACCTTAGTTATTAGTAAATACGGATATACGCTAAGGCTAAGTATTTATTTCTTTATACTTAATAAAAATCCCTAAAGCTAATAAGCGTATTAATATACCCCGTATAAGATACCGCCTAAGGAAAATTAAGTTTAGTAAGTATTTTACTCCGGTATAAGTTAGCTACGAACTAGTTACGCGCGCTAAGGATTACTTATATAATTAAAATTATTAAAAAAATAATAAAATAATAATAGCCTGCTTATATTAGTAAAAGCGACCCCCCCCTTTTTTTATATACCCTTAGGCCTTAAGTTACTAATTTATAAAAACCGACTTCCTAATTAGGAAAGCTTCCTAATTAGGAAAGCTTAAAAAAGAGGTACGTACCTAAGTATATACCGTATATAGAAGAGGTACGTAGCTATATACCTAAGGGTTAAGTAATATATACTTAGAGGCCGGGGAGGTACGTACTAGCATATATAGGCAGTATATACCGCCGCTACTATTATCTTTTCCTTATCTTATCTATCTTTCCTTATCTTTCCTTACGTTATATAGTATTACTATAACCGACGGTTATTTTCTTTATATACGCAAAGCGCTTAGCCTAGCCCCGAGCCGGACGCGGTCCTACTATATAGCGGGGGGTTTTACCTCTTTTAGGAGGGTTTTTCCTACTTAACTTACTGCCGAGGTTCTAGCAGCTACTTCTATAGCCCCTAAAGTATTATAATAATAATATAGCTATTATAAAAGTTATATATTATAAATTAAGTCTTAGAAAGGACTTATAGTAAAAATTTTACTAAATAGAATTATAACTTTATTTTAAACCTTATATTTTTATACCTTAAATTACTAATTTAAATACTTATTTTAAGATCCTTAGCTTTTAATTAAATAGTTTATATATTCTTCTCTCTTTCTTCTTTTATTTTTATATAGAAAATTAACTTTCTATTTATTAGAATATATATATTGCTAGCTGCTTAGGAATATAATATACGTTAAATACGCGTAGTACGCGTTATAAAGATTACTATCTTTATATAAATAAAGTAAGAGGTTAGGGATATATATAAAAAGGAGTCGAACTTAAGATAATATTAATCCGAGACTAGCGTAATTTTAATATAACGCGTAATATTAATATAATAATAATTTTTAGGTAATAAGGAAAGTAACTAAAATATATATATATAATATATTAATTTTTCTATATATTTTTAATAAGGTAATTATAAATAAAGTTATTAAGATTAATTATTTATAACTTAATTAGCTAGAGTATATAAAATAAGAGATAAATTTTTTTTTAGCTATATAATTTAGATAAGTTACTTAAACCTTATTATTAAAATTAATATATATATATAAAGTTCCTTATAATACTTAGTTTAACTATTATAATAAAAATAAAATATAATATTAGCCTCTTATTTACCTTAAGAAAGATACCTAACTAATATTAATTAGTAATAAGGCTAGGTTATTTTTAAATAATTTTACCTTATTACTTATAATTTAATTAGAAATAAAAAAGTAATTTAAATAATAAAAGATTATTAAAATACTAATATATATAAAAGCTATAATTATTATTTAAATAAATTATTAATATACTTTAACTAGTATTTAGTTAATGTTAAATAATTCGAATATTTTAATACTTAGTAATAACTTACTATAAGTTAATATTATCTATTCTTTTCTCTTTTCGGATTTAATCCGCAGTTTATAAAACCTTATTTTAATTTTAATATAGAGTCTTACTAATCTTAGATTAATCTTAGTAAATACTTAATATACTTAATTTATAATATTTTATAAAAGTTAGGGAAGGAGTCTCTTATAAATAAATTAATTTAGTAAACTATAAAAAATATAAATAAAAAAAGAAAAATATAAAAATAATAAAAATAAACGCTAACTATTTTTTATATAAGGGGGGCTAGTATTATAATAAGCTTTATTAGCTTTATATATAATATTAAAATATTACTAATATTAGTTAAATATTAGCTTAAAACTATTTAAGGTTTAAGTTATTATTAATATACCTCCGCTTTTTAGTTAGACTTTAAAAGGTAATTATTTATTATAAAAGTAATAATCGCTTAAGCTATATTAGCTATAATAGGAAAAGTCTAGCTAATTAATATTAGTTATAAATTTAATAAATTATTATTATTAATATAAAGATATATTAGATTATAATAATACCCCCCTATTATATAAGTATAAGAAGCGTATACTATTAAAAAGTTTTAATATTAATAAGCGTTTATAAATAGTAGCTATTATATTAGCCGCCTTATATACTAATAATAAAAAATAAACTAGCGCGTATTATTATACTTATACCCGCGCTTTTACTTAATAAGTATATCGCTATTTAACTTTAATATATTAATATAATAAGAGCGCTTAAGCGTAATTTTAATCGCGCTAGTAAAATAGAAGCTAGTTTTCTTATATAACTTAAGAGTAATAATAATAGCCCGCGGAGGAGAAAAAGCTATTATAATATATAATATATTAGTAAATAAGCTAAGTTTAATATAAACTTTAAAAAAAATAAAACTTACCTTTATAACTTTTAATATTATAATAAAGCGTACAAATATTAATAAGATTTATATTATTTTTTTATTATTATTATTACCTTTATTACTTAAAGTAATAAGGTTCTTCTTAGCTATAACGCGCTTAGAAGGTAAAATAATCTTATATATAAAGTAATAAAAAGTAAAGCGCTATATAAATATAAAAGTAAACTTAACTTAAAATTAATATAATATATTATAAACTTTAACTTAAGTTTAAGCTAAGCTTACTTTAATAGCTATATAATTATAATAATAATTATAATAATAATTAATATAAAAAAAGAAAGAAAAAAACGCTTAAGCGCAGAGTAATTTATAAGTAAGATTATTAACTTATTAATTTACCCTTTTATACTAATAATATATACCCCTTTTTATTTATTTATTTATTTATATATTAAAAGCCTTTATAATATTTAAAGCCTCTATAATATAATAAGTAAGAAAAATCTCTTAAAATAAAATAAAACCCCCTAACTATAAAAAAAAGCTTCCTATACGCTTATATAAAAATATAATAATAGCTAATAATAATATAATATAATAAGCTTATTACCTAAAAGTAATCTTAAATAATATAAGAAAAGTAAAGTAAGGAGAGGAATATAAAGAAAAGGAAGATCTATATAGCGTAGGGCGGAAAAAGTAAGGCGGTATAGCGTAGCGCGGGGTAATATAAGGTAATATAAGGCGGTGCGGGGTAGTATAAAGTAAGGCGGTATAGCGCGGGGCGGAGGAAAGAAAATCTAAGGGGGGGTAAGGTAAAGTAGCGGGGTAGCCGCTTTATTATTTATTAATAATTAAAAAAGGGGGGCTATATCTTTTTCTTTTCTACCTCCTTTTTCCTTTCCTTTTTTCTTTTTTTATTATTTTTAAAAGAAAATATATTTTTAACTTTTTTTTTAATTTTTCTTTTTAATTTTTATAATATAAAAAAGGTAATAAAAGTTATATAGCTATATTTATAAAATAATAATAATAAATATACTTAAGATTATTTATAATAAGCTTTATAACCTCTTTTATATTATATATATAATTTAACTAGCTAATTATAAGGTTTTATATTAAAAATAATAAAATAAATAATATTATATAATATTAGCTATATATAAAGCTAATAAATTATATAAGCTTATAATTAGCTAATTATTTTAATTATATTAAAGCTTAATATAAATATTAAAAAATAAATAAAGTTAAAAATAAAAAGTAAAATTAAAATTAAAGCTTAAAATATTAACTAAGTTATAAATATATTTAAAAAAATTATATATTACTATAATAAAAATAGTATAAGCTTAAAGTATATACGCGCCTAGTATAAGGCGCGATCTAAAAGAAAAAGGTAAGATATTAGCGGCGTTAGATTCGCTATTAAATTCGGAGTAGGGCTATGCTTAGCTAAGTTCCGGCTAGGGGTAGTCGCGACCGCGGCGGAGGAGGAAGAAATTTTTATAAAAAAACTAAAGTTATAACGCGCTTTAAATATAAATTAGATTTATCTATATACTAATTTAAAAATACTAACTTTAATAGAAAATATATTAAATATAATTAAGGATTATTATAGGTTTTAGTTAATAAAAATAAGAAAAAATTATATTATTAATTACTAGGTATCGTACTAGCTAATATATTTTACGCGGCTTAAGCTATAATAATAGCTTATAAGGAACTTAAATTAAATTAAATCTAAACTTAAATTAATTATATTATATATAAGGAAATTAAAAATATTATTACTATTACCTTCTATAAATTATTTTATTTAAAGATAACGAAATAAGGAGGATACCGAATATAGGTATAAATTATATTAGCTTTAATTTTACTATATAATTTAGAAGAAAAATTTCCCTTATATTATAAGAAGAAAATTATTATTTACTTAGTAAATATAATAGATAATATTATAAATAGGATAGCGCGCGATATCGTATAAGCTATTAATACCGCTATTCGCTTTAACTTATACCTAGCTATACGCTACCTTAATAGTAAGGATATTAAACTTATTTTCGATAAGGATATAGCTACTTTTACTTAGGACCTAGGCTAGGTTATACTTATTTTCAGCGAAAAAGCGACTATTATAGATAAGATCTATAACGTTATTACTAAGAGACTTCCTCTAAACCTTACTATTAGGAAATATAATAACTTTCTTAATAAGATAGCGTAAGTTAATAAAATACCTATAGCTTATTTATAAGCGCTTAAGCCTTAGCTTAGATTTACTAAAATAGTAGTTATTATTAGCTTTAAATTATTAGTTAATATTAATAAACTTTATAATAATAAGCTAGCTATTAACGCTTAAATTTTTTATATAAAGCTATTTTTAGATATAGTCCGCTTTTAATAATATTATAATTATTATTATTTTAAATATATTACTAAAATATATAAATACTTATCAGTTAGGTATCCTTCCTAAGCTAAATAGGTAGCTAGAGTTATATTATAAACTTCCCGTAATAGAGATACTAATAAATTAAACCTAGAATACGTATACTATATTAACTTAAATAATAGGGTTCGGGTAACTTATCCGGATTATATAGCGTATAGGAATATTACATTTACTATATAATATATTCTAGCTAATAAAGTTATAAAAGATTAAATAATAACTTTACTTATAACTTATCTCTCTCTTAAAGAGTATAGAAAAGTAAGTATATTATATATATATTCCTCCTCTTACTAACTACCTCCCTATCCTCCTCTTATATTAACTTCGTATATTATATTAATATTATATTAATCTTAGATCGGTATTATCTTAAGTTCGACTTCTCTTTATATATATCCCTAACCTCTTACTTTATTTATATAAAGATAGTAATCTTTATAACGCGTATTACGCGTATTTAACGCGTATTATATTCCTAAGTAGCTAGTAATATATATATTCTAATATTAGTAGCTTTTCTTTTTATAGTTAGGAATATATATTTATTAAGTAAATAGTCTAGGTATAATTAAGTTCTTTTAATAGCTATTATAGATTAAATTATTTTTCTATTTTTAAAAACTTATATAGTTTAAGACTAGTAAATACCTTTACTTTACTAATTTATAAATAAACTTAGGTTAATATTATACCGATATCTAATATATTTCTTAATAATTTTAATATAATTTCTTAAGATAGTACGCGTTAAGCTATATATCGTATCTCCTCGTTATTTATATTTTATAAATAATAAATAAGGTCTAAGTAATAAACCTAACGCTATATATTATTATTAATATAAAGCTTAACGCTATATATTATTAGCCGCCGTTATAAGCTAGTCCCTTAGCTTAGTAGCTTTTAAATTAAGGGACTAATAAGTAACTCCCTTAAAGATAATATAAGCTAGCTACGAGGATACTATCGGGGTATCTTATTTTAAAAACCTTTAATAAATACTAGCCGCGTAAAGGGGAATCTCCCTTATTAATTAGTAAACCCCCGTAGCTAATAAAAGTTATCTCCTTCCTATAATATTAAGCGTTCCTATATTATAATATTTATAATTCTGCTAAGTTATTATAGTTTTTATATTATAATACCCTTAGGGCAGCGTAATTCTTAACCCTAAAGGTATTATAATCCCTTAATAATATTCTCTTTCTAGTTTAAGAACTAAAGAAACGAAGAATAAACGTAGTATAATATACTAAATAAAGAATATAATACCTAGTAAATTTTCGCTAGGTTATCTACGAAAAATAAATAAGACTAAGGCGGTTATAAAAAGGGAAGGGAAAAAAATTTTTAAAAAGGGGGGGGGGGGTATTTATACTTAAGAGGTATATACCTCTTATATCCGTAAAAAGGGTTAGTATATACTAATATATTACTTATAGGAGGGGTAAGTATATACCTTATTTTAGTAAGGTAAATTAATAACTTAGCACCTTACTTATAAATTACCCCGCGCCTAAGCTTTTTATTTTTTTCCTTTTTTTTTTACTTTTATTATTATTATTATTATTATTATTATTATTATTATTATTATTATTATTATTATTATTATTATTATTATTATTATTATTATTATTATTATTATTATTATTATTATTATTATTATTATTATTATTATTATTATTATTATTATTATTATTATTATTATTATTATTATTATTATTATTATTA
>PDHQ01000078.1:0-64760 GCA_003339415.1 Ophiocordyceps camponoti-saundersi (nom. inval.)
GGGGGGGGGGGGGGGGCGGGGGGGGGGGGGGGGGGGGGGGGGGGGGGGGGGGGGGGGGGGGGGGGGGGGGGGGGGGGGGGGGGGGGGGGGGGGGGGGGGGGGGGGAGTGGTTGATGCTCTACGCCTGCCTTCAAAGGTTCGTTGCCCCCCCCTTTTCTGCAGTCTTCCCCTGCTGTTTCCGCCCCTAATCTTCTAATATTGAGCATCGCCAGCAATGGTTCCCCTTCTCCGACTAGCATATACTTCTTCAGCATCTGATATATCTGTATGTGCTCGATCCTGGTCTTCTGTCGTTACCCATGGACCCTAGGGAGGATGGCGGTGATGTCGCCCCTGGGAATGAGCCCGCGGCAGAAAATTCCGAACCGAGCGCCAACTTGCCCTCGCACGACTTCACTCGCACGCCATCTGGACAAGATGTCGCCGAGGCCCTTGCTACGACGCGCGACGCTGTAGAGGGCTCTGGAGTGATCGACCCGGAGAATCAGCCTGTGGCGGAGACTCTTGGAGCTCGGAACGACCCGGAGAATCAGCCTGTGGCGGAGACTCTTGAAGCTCATAACGACCCTCCTCTCACTCCGAGAGAGTTGGTTGCTGAATTTTCTGATACGGCTACTCTCGATTTTTCGTCTCCCGAAACAGTCCCCGATGACACCTTCCTGACTTCTTTTGTTGAGGATGAGCCTGAAGTGACGGCTGACGGGCCTTCTGCCGTTGAGTCGGTTGTTCAACATGGCGCGGCCTCTCGTGATGCTCCTGTCGCTGGCCCCCCTGTCGCAGACGCTACTCCCGTTCGCCATCGGCAATATAGATGCGCTGCTACCATCACCTATACAGTTGACGCACAGGATTACTGCACAAACGAGGCTCGCATCGCTTGCAGCAGATGTTATCTCATTGCAGTGAGTTGGCCTGATATGCGGGTGAATAGGGGGGAAAGGGTCGCGAGAAGCTCACACGATTTTCTGTTTCCACGCAGTATTGCAGTGAAAGATGTCGACAGCGCGACTGGTTTCGATCTCACAAGGATGACTGCGAAAGGGGTTTTACTTCCCAGTCGTCCGCGTTGTCCGTGTTGGCCGCGATGCCCGACGAGCCCACAGAAGTCACTGACTGTTTCGAGCCGGCTGAACCACCCTACTGGCGCTGCTATGCCGCCACTGACGTGCTGCAGCTGGAGAAGAACGAGGGTATCAACTTCCAGGAAATCCTCAAACTTCTCTTCGCTAGTGGTTTGTCTCTCGATCTTGTCGGCTGTGACCGCGCTGACGGCTTCCCAGCTTCCGGACTGCGGCACTTCATCTACTCTGTCTGCCAGCTGCCCGAGGCGGCGCAGCCCGTAATGAATGTTTGGTTCGAAGAGCCTGAAACCGTCTACTTCATCCGCTCCTTTCTCGCATTGCAACTTCTCACCGCTTCAGACTTCGACCCTAAACTCAACGCAGAGGCCGTCATTCACATGTGGTACTCTTCCAGGCTCCCTGACTACCTGCACGCTCATATCTGCAATGTCGTGAGAGCCCAAAGCGGTTATGCTTTCGATGACAATAAGACCTCACTGAAGTTCACCTCCGATGATGGGATCGATGGTGTAAGATGGGGCGGTCATGTTGCTATATTCGATCGGCCTCGATGGACACAAGTGCGGGAATTCCTCCACCCGAACCCGCTATACAGCATTGCCTCAAAAAAGGCGAAGCGTGAAGCGGACCTACGAAATGCCGGACAAACGAATGTGATTCTTTCGAAGATGACGCTTTCACGCCGCCTGGGCTTCGAGCGGTGGATGAGTGACGGCCTTTTACTACCGTACGGTCAACCTCGTTACGGTGGCATTTGGATTGATAACCCGTGAGAAGTTGACCTGAGTTTCTCGCTGTTTCTCTGCTGACGACAGAGGCAGCATATTTTACAACTCGAAGGCGAAAACCCCCCCTCTCTCCTCGTCCGATCCCTTGTCAGAGTGGCCGATGATGGAGCTCCTCGACTTTCCCAGCGGCCCTGCGCTTAACGACACCTACGGCAAGGCCTTCTACTACCTGAGAGACCTCCTGATACGCTTTCAAGAACGCTTCGCCAATCTACATGCGGCATCGCAGCTCTTTTGCGCTAAAAGTGGAAAGAGCTTCCAACTTCTGCATATTGCTGGCTGCTTCGACCGCATCGAGGTCGGGCGGCTTTCCCGGGGGACGCGTGAATCGGGCTGACAAACTCTCCAGGTCGGTGACAGTTGGAACGCCAATGCCTTGAGGTTGACTTTCTGGTCGCACTTCCTAAGACACGAAGACGAGAACATGTTTGCGACTATGTTGGTGTTGTCGGATCGTTGCGTCACCCACAACTTAGGCCTTTTGCAGGACGAACTCGACCGGGAAGGGAATGAAATTCACGTCCCGAGCCATACAGCTCTTGATGACCTGGCGCCGCCAATTTCGGACACTCATGATGTCGAGGGGATAATGCGCCGCGGCCTCGGTCTCTTGATGTGGCGCAACTGGGACAAGCACGCGACAGCTTATTTCGAGTTTTGCCGTGTCTTTGGCTTTGAAGCGGTCGTTGATCCGAAGCCGGACGAGGAACCGAGCAACATCCTGCAAACGGGCCTCCTCGGCGTCTTCATACGGAAGAAGCACCTGATCACGCGTCAATGGCCCAACCGACTCGTCCACAGCAGGGGGGCTCGTCCAAGCCAGCGCGACTTCGATCGCTACATCAGCTGGCCATGCTTCAGACCTCAGCGTTGGCTAGAGTGGAAACGTGTCTCCGACGTGAGCCAAGCGGCATGGCTGAAGTGGCAAAAGTATTACAGTGAGGTGGCGTGGGATGAGTTCTTCTGCGCCGTGGAGGACAACGTTCTCAGCTAGAATCTGATGGTGGGTGAGCATGTCAAGCGGATGAAATGTTCGAGGCCTGTTGAATCGACGCCTGTTGAACCGACGCCTGCAGACCCGCCAAAGGAGATTTCGCTTGACTGGTTGGAAGAGACGGACGATGGGCAGGCCGGCAAGAAGAAGAAGAAAAAGAAGAAGGGCAAGGGTAAGGGTAAGAGCAAGGACAAGGGTAAGGGCAAGGAGAAGGTTGGCGATGACGACGTGGCTTCGGTGGTGGGCGAAGAGGCTGGCCCGGCTTTGGAACCGGAGACGGAACCTCTGCCCGAGGAGAGCGAAGCCGTTACCGAGGAGAAAGCGACTCGCGACCAGGATCCGGGACTAGTAACGGAAGCACAGCCCAAAGAGAGCCAGCCTGTTGGTGCCGAGGAGCAGGTGACTCCCAGCCTGGCTGCGAAATCGATTCGCGGTGTCGAAGACGCGTCGTCAGCGTCCGGAGATAAGAGGGGCAAAGGCAAGAAGGGGAAAAAGAAGGAGAAGCGTCGTGCTCTTTCCCTGCTGGCCCTGAAGGTCGGCGATGACTCCCGGGTCAGTGAAGACGCTGAGCCGGTCGCGGAAGCGGAGACGGAACCTCTGCCCAAGGAGAGCGAAGCTGGTGCCGAGGAGAACGCGACTCCCGACCCGACTCCGGGACGAGAGACGGAAGTACTGCCCAAGGAGAGCGAAGCTGGTGCCGAGGAGCAGGCGACTACCAGCCCGGCTGCGAAACCGAGTCGCGGTATCGAGGACGCGTCGTCAGCGCACGGGGACAAGAGAGGTCAAGGCAAGAAGGGGAAAAAGAAGGAGAAGCAGGGCAAGAGCACGAAGAAGGTTGGCGATGCCTCGCTGGCTAGTAAAGAGGCTGAACCGGCTGCGGAAGCGGAGACGAAAGATCTGTCCCAAGAGAGTGAAGCTGGCGTCTAGGAGCAGGCGACTCTTGAGCAGGCGACTCTTGAGCAGGCGGCTCTTGAGCAGGCCCTACTATGGGACAACAGTGATGAAACCGCATGGTCGCTCGTCAAAAGAAAATCGAAGGTCACGAAGGCGCAAGGGGGGGAAAAGAGCCACAGGAGGGGCAAGGGCAAGAAGAAGGTCAGCGATGCCTGGCCTGTTAGCGAAGACGGTTGGCCGGCTGCTCAAGCGGAGACTCGGGACCCGTCTCAGTTGATACATGGCGGCGTCGAGAGCGCAACTGCTGAGGGCCAAAAGGGGGGTCCGAGCAGATGGAGAAGTGAGAGCAGGGCCGAGACCAAGGGCAAAGGGAAAGAAGTTGAGGGGAGGATGGACGCTGTTGCAATTGTCTCTTCGATGGTGATCCCCCGGATTGTGGTCGAAGACTACGACGCTGAGCTTGCTGGCGAAGCGGCGATTCCAGTCACGTCTGAGGAGATTGGACCTTACGCTGAGGCTCTGGTGGCCGAGGACCAGGAGCGCGAGCCGAGCCGGGGAAGAAGCAGGGTCAGGCGCAGTACCTACGTCCGGCCGTATTCGGAATCGGTTCAAGCCAGGAAGCCGGAGCGCACCAAGCGCACGGAGAGCGACCCGGGTCAAGTCTGGCAGCTCCGGCAGCAGCTTTGGGATCTGACGGGCTACATGGAACGATACCTTCGCTGCGCCTCTCAACCGCATCCGCGCAAGAGGACGGAGAAGCCGAAGCGCAGGCAGAGCGCTGCAGACCCGGAGCGGAGAGATTGGGACGATGAGGTTGGCATCGACGATACCCAGCTAGACTTGAAGCGGCGCAGGGGGAAGGAAAAGGGGAAGCAAGAGGAGAAGCAGAAGGAAAAGCGCGAGGCGAATGCGTGGGATGTGCCGAAACGACTGAGGAAAGGTATCCTGGGTCCTTCTCCTTCGCGTCCATGACTTGTTGTTTATGATCGGGGATCTGAGCTTCTTACTCGCATGGCATACATATATCAGGGAGGGGGGTTTTAATCTCATAGCGGTTCATTGTTCTGTAGCGTTTATAAATTTGCAGCAGTTTTCGTTGTTCTGTCGTTCACCTTGTTCTTTTTGCTTGTGGAGGGTTTTTGAGAAGCGGTTGGTTTACGGTGATGGATGGGGTTGTGATACGATCTGATGGTGTCGGAGTTGATGAGGGTTGGGCGGAGTGGTGGTGGAGAGGGAAGACGTTGTCGGTTTCGAGGCTGAGAGGGAGGAGGAAGGCTGAGGGGATGAGGAAGGATGAGAGGATGAGGATGTGCTTCTCACGTGGCGGGTTTGGGTGACGAACTGTCGGATCAATGGGTGAGGAATGCTGAGTGACGACGTCTGGTGTGTATTATTAAAGGGGTTTGAGGTATAGGGGAGGTGAATCATGTTTGGCTGTGATGAGGGGGGGAGGGAGCATGTGTGTATGTGTGTATGTGGACTATGGACTATGGAGTATGGAGCTGGTGGCAGTATAGATAGATGCCAGTAGAGATGCCAGTAGAGATGCCAGTAGAGATGCCAGTAGAGATGCCAGTAGAGATGCCAGTAGAGATGCCAGTAGAGATGCCAGTAGAGATGCCAGTAGAGATGCCAGTAGAGATGCCAGTAGAGATGCCAGTAGAGATGCCAGTAGAGATGCCAGTAGAGATGCCAGTAAAGATGCCAGTAGAGATGCCAGTAGAGGTGGTGTCAGTAGAGAGGTGGGAGCAACTCTTCTTGGACGGTAAAGACGAAGGAGGGTTTGATACAACTCATCCGCCCATCTCACCTCGCCATATCATTGTGTACACAAACTCTCAACACCTTATACAAAACGAGATAAGCGAGAGAAGACCGGTGGCTGACTCTCCTCCGGCTTCAATTCAACGGCTCCGAGACAACATACATCCATAGGTACAGTTGTGGCGAAGACGGAGGGTGTGATGTCTCAGACCAAGACGACTCTTATGCCCTGATTATTGCCGGGTCCGCGTTCCATCGCCTCATGCAGTTGCTGAACTAGTCATGGAGCAGTTTAGCAATGAGGAAGCACGCGGCGGGAAGGGTTCAGAATGAGGGTGTCGGACTTGGGAGGTTGAGTCTCCTCTGCTTATTTCCAGGATCCGCGGTACCGGCTGGTTGGAAGGGTGTGAGACAGTTGAAGGAGAGACTTTTTTTTTTCTTTCCGCGGCTTCGGGATGGGGATGGATTTTGGCTTATATGGGTTTAGTCTTGGAGGTGAGGGTTTTAATTAAACTAGGGATTTTCTTTATACGCTGGCTTGGAGCTTGTGTTTGTTCCATTGGTTGTCATGATGCTTGAGCTCATGGCTTGAGGATGTGGCGGGATGACATGTGGTGGTTCAGAAGAAGGATGCAGTGTCGTTCATACCTAGTTATTGCCGTTGCCGTGTTTCATTGCTTGCTTGCTTGCTGGGGAGGTTAAGAGTTGCTGGAGCTGATGGCAGTAGCAGCAAGTTGGCTAGGGTTAGGTAGCAGCTTGAGAGGGGGATGCCGGGGGGGAGATGACTTATGCAAGGGGGGGTTCAGACTGGGGATTGTTAAGCATTGGTTTACTGCTCATCAACTTGCTGTGTTCATTGGAGACGGTGGCAGTAGGTTTCGAGACGACAATATGGGGGTTTCGGACTTGTGAAGCTGGTGTTTTCCCTTGATTCCCATCTGTTTGCGTTCCGGCATGTTTTAGCATTGTAATCACGAATGGTGATTTGGAGATGAAGATTCGTCTATATTTAGTTGAGAATTGACGTTTGTTAGAGGTGATGGCTTAAGAGAGAGTTGAAAGAGAGAGAGAGAGAGTTGTGTAGTCCTTTCAGAGTGGTGTTGTTGGAAGCTTCGATTCGTAGACAACCGTACAGATAAACAGCCTCTGTCACGATGATGCTGCTGCTGCTGTTGCTGCTCAACTTGACCTCATCTCACGAGCAAAAGTCAATGACAGAATAGCTGTGCAAACCTTGTTTTACAAGCCACCCATTACGTGCCCTTCTTGGAATCCAAGCTGAGCATCACAATGTATGTATAGTATGTACACATAGATATCACAAGTCGCCTCAACGTCACACGTCATAACTCTACACCGGATTAGTATTTAAAAAGGATGTCTCGAAAGCCCGAAGCTGTCGAGTCTTAGCCTAAAATCCCCTGATTACCTGCCCTGTCTCACGTATATACTAGCTCGATTGGTGACGAGAGTTCTTCCCTTGCCCATCGTGGAAGACTCCTGTTGGCACGTTCCTACCGAGACATTCTGGCACTTGTTTCTTGGGCTATGAGGCGTCTATTGGTGGCGTTGAGGAGGGGGGAAACTAAGAAATCTTGTTGAAGGCGGCTTCTCCGTGATGCTGTTGGCTTTAAGTGCTGAAGAGGAGAGGAGAGAGGTTAGAAACACTCGCATATAAGAGACAGCTTCGATCCGTTGGTACCGTGTCAAGAGAATGAGCATCATCATCTCCATCCTCAACTTTAATAATCAAGACGCGTGAAAGAAAAAAACACCAACGATGAGAACCTATCGCAGAAGACATGAGTCGGACCTTATGCTCCGGCCTCTTTCACGACCAGGCAGCGAATCCTGCCACAAGGAGGCAGAACAACGCAGCCGGTCGATAAGCCACGACTGGACTTCTTCCTACCCGGACGGCTTGAGGGCGCAGTTTGACGTGGAGAGGACGGCGGAGCGGATCCTTCGCTCGTTTAACCTGGCGCCGATCCTTGCGGATCTTGTCCAGAGCCAGAGCCGGAGGCAGTGCGTCTGCTTCGTCTTTACTGGGTCTGGGGCGCAGTGGTTTTCGATGGGGAGGGAGTTGTTGGCTTATCATGTCTTTCGGGATAGTTTGGCTGCTTCGGCTGCTTTGTTGAAGGAGATGGGCTGTGAGTGGGATCTTATGGGTAGGTGGTTTGCTCGTCTCCCCCTCCTTGGTGTTTACTTGAGATATTGAAGTTGACTCCCTTCTCAGATGAGATGTTCTTCAGTCAGAAACCACGGATAGACGAACCGTCTATATTTCAACCGGCTTGTACCGCCTTGCAGGTTGCTCTCGCTGATCTTCTCGACAGCTGGAATGTGAAGCCTTCTTTCGTCGTTGGCCATTCAAGTGGCGAGATTGCGGTACGTGGAGTGACGACGGACTTTTGGTCCTCTCTATCGCTTCTACGAAGCATATATATAAAAGAGACAAGACATCTGACCATCTTCCTATACAGGCAGCCTATGTCAAGCGTGCCATCTCGAGAAGAAGCGCGCTCAAGATTGCCTTTGCTCGCGGTCTCGTCTCGGATCGAATGACGAAAAGGGGCGGTATGCTCGCCGTCGGTCTTGGCGAGAACCAAGTCCAGCCGCTGGTTCGCAAGATTCAGCGGGAAGGCTCATACGTTGTCGTCGGTTGTGATAACAGTCCGGAGAGCGTGACGATATCAGGTGATTCTGATGGTCTGGCTCAAGCTCAGCTTCTGCTTGAGGAGCGCAACTTGTTCAACAGACGGGTACGGGTGAAGAACGCCTATCATACTCTGCATGTTGATGAGGTTGCGGACGAATACCTCGATGCTATGGCCGGGTTATCCGCTGGACAGCAGACGGGAGAGAAGGAAGGCGATATCGAGATGATCTCGTCCGTTACTGGTGAAAAGGTGGAAAATACGAGGCTGAGAGAGCCCTCGTACTGGGTATCGAATCTGAAAGATCAAGTCAGGTTTAGAGAGGCTATGAATTCCGTCTTCAACTACGCCACAGAAAGCAGCAGACGAGAAACATGCCTGATGGTGACGGAGATAGGACCCCATCCAGCCCTCGAAACACCAATCCAGCAAATCTTCGACCACAGCCGGAACAGGGAATCCACTCACCTCGTCTACACGTCGATGCTATCGCGGAAGCAAAACGCCGTTCGAACTGCTTTGGACACGATGGGTCAGTGCTTTCAGCTAGGGGTGTGCCCACGACCTGTTTCCGAGGGGGGACAACGGTTTGAGTCGTTTATATGAGGGTTTTGGAGTTGTGCGTGACTTGAGGATGTGAGATGTGTTGTTGACGGGTTTTTGGGCTGCTTATAGGTTGCTGCTAATAGGCGGTGATAGATGGTGTTGTGTTTATAGATGATGATGTCGAGTATAACTGAACAGAGCTATTATTTTATTAGATGGTATAAAGAGAGACGGGATAGGAAGATGGGGATAGAGTTAGATGGTTAGATAGGAAACAAGTACAACCTGAATCCTACCTTGGGAAACTTGAGCTTACACTCAGAGTTGGGTATTAGAAGCAGGGCTCTATCTGAGTTGAAGCCTACCCTTCTCTTCAACTCGACATAAGTTCTTCCCTTATTCCTATACAGCCCATCACTTTCCTCTATCAGATATCCTAGCCAAGATGTCAGCCCGAGCTTGAACCGGATATCTCAGTCCAAGTCTACCCCTGTCTTCGCAAGGTCAGCTGTTTATAGATCAGACCAGGTATCACCTCTACCACCCGCTCTTCATCTATCCCGTCAATCCCGTCTGCACAATCGAGATGAGCTTTGTTCTTTAATACGGAAACTTTAGCGATTGGCTCACTCGAGTTTCGGTGATCGGCGGTATAGGCCCGTGACATGCGGCCGAGTTTCGCTCATATGGTCCTGCTGATATGATGATTTCCCCCAGCTGCTTTATCTGCAGATATATGAGACAGGGAAGGGTATATCGATTGCTGACATTAGAAAGTGTCGATACTCTCTGCTTCTGTATAGCTAAAATATGAGAGATAGGGATTGGATAACTGACACGAATATGTAGGAAGAAAGGGGTTGTCGTAATGAAATGTAAGGGGGGAGGTTAATTTATTTATCATCTCAGTTAGAGATTTTCCCTGCCGTCTTGGCTTGTCTTGGGATGTTATGCTCACAGCTATGTGATGAAAAGATCTCCCATTCTCTCCTCCACAACTTCAAAAACCCTGCCTGTTCTGTCTCAGCGGAGTAGCAGACGTAATATGACGTTCGCCACCCGTCCTCTACAAAGAAGAACGGCTCAGAGATGAAAATCTCCCTGGAAATAGGCAGTGTGACGAGCTCGTGGCGGTCAGCATGTTTGTGACTTGTCTCTGGCATGTAGATGCAGGTCAGATTATTCTCCTAGTGGCGATGCAACGAAGCTTCTCACAAGGATCGTGAATGGCTGGCAGGAGGGTTGTCGATGTGTGTGCTGACTGAGTTTATGGTCTTAACTGACCAAGTTGAAGCCTGGAAGCAGATATATAAGGGGTCAAGCTTGGCCCTTCTCAAGGGGAGTCTGTGTTTTGCTGCAGCTACGTTGTTGTTCAGGCCAGTATCTACAGACGCAGCAGAGAGTCGAGAACTCATATCTTAAAACACACGTACGAAAACTCCTCGTTAAGATCCCTTCACGATAATATACTGAAGCATCATCTTAGCCGCATTCCCAACAACTCACCATGAGAATCCACGGCAACGCTCTGGCCGCCCTGGCCATCTCGCTCCTCGTCAAGCTCGCAGCCAGCGCCAGCGAAGCCGAGACGTTCCTATCCGAAAACCCGGAAGTGCAGATCGGTCGCAAGGCGCTCGAAGAAGCGCAGGCCAAAGTCGGGCCCAACACGTTCGGAGTAGTGACGAAGCCGGTGGAGAATCTGGTGATGCTACAAGAGTTCGACGCCGAGACGAACGAGAGGCTCTTTGCCGTCGCTCTTCTCGACGATGAGAAGGCGGAGAAGTACTATCGTGAGAATAACAAGGATGGAGATCTCAAGGGGAAGCTTATGAAGAGGTATGATGCTTCGGGTCAGGTTGACAAGTGTGGTCGCTCTGTCGATCCGGCTCAGCCTCTTGTCATGTTTAAGAGGGCTTCGCGATGTGGTCAGTTTTGCGCGCGGAGTCATAGTTGTACTGCGGATGCGCGATGCCCGTCTTGTCGGTATGTCGGCGGACGGTGCAGGCATCAGCTGAGTTGTCAGCCGAGGGGACTGTAGGAGACGGCTTGAGTGTATGTGTATAGTGATAATCGATGTCAACTGGGGGTGTAGGAACGTATGATGAAGATTGGCCTTTTCTCTCAGTCTCACGTCAAGGACAGACAACTTAGCCGGTGTCGATACAGGCTCTGCCGTTGATCAAGAGTCATGATGAAACGTGACGTTACACGAGGTCTATATAGGCATGTAGTATGAGTATATATGAGTTGGTCTGGACAAGGGAGGGGGAAGGGGGAGGGTTGTAGGAAGGCATCAACTTTGAAGACGTATATATATACGGACTTGTGCTCATCATATAATATGTCTTTTCCATTGCCTTGTCTTGTCAGGGAACAGGCAAAGGGTGTGATTCATGCTGATTTCCGCAGCTGCGTACATATGTGAGGATGTGGTATGCATATGTATGTGCGTGTAAGACAGCAGCCTACATACATACATGCATTCCTACCTGCCTGTAGGTGGTAGGTAATAATATTAATAGGTAACCTGACGTCTCTCTGTAGCATCATCGTTGTATCATAGTTGGTTAGTATGTGACAGAGACGTCGTTTGTATGTATGTATGCAATCTTCTTGGAGGGAGAAGGGACAGAGAGAGGGGGGGGGGAGAGTGAGGGAGTGAGGCACAGCCACCTGTAAACAACGCCACCTGTTATGTGATGAGTAGTAAATTTCACATCCATCATATGCTGACCCTCTCTCCTCTCTCCTCTCCCTCTTCTCTCTGTCTTTTCCCCTAAGAAGCAAGCCAAGAGAAACAACTCATCAGTCGTCTCCTCCCTCTCTTCAGCATCATCATCATCATCATCATCATCATCGCAACTCACAACAAACCTCACTCCCTCTCCTACACCAAAACTAAACCCCAAAACAATGTCAAAGACCGAAGAAACCGAAGCCTTCCTCGCCTCCAACCCCGACATCCAAATCGGCCGCGACGCCCTCGAAAAAGCCGAGGAAGAAGCCGGCGACGACACCTTCTCCATCGTCAACAAACCCCTCAGCAACGTCGTCCTAATCCAGCACTTCGACCCCGACACGCTCCAGCGCTTATTCGCCGTCGCCCTCGTCGACGACCAAAAGGCAGAGGATTACTATCAGCGTCAGAAGCAGGATGGTTTCGAAGACGACGAGGAAGAAGACGATTCCAACGGCTGTCCGGAGTGCGGTGCCGGGTCGGAACGGGCGAATAGGACGGGTCCCGGACGGTTCGTCTACCAGCGTATGGTTACTTGCAGTCAGAGCTGCTCCAAGGCTCAGGTTGGACGGATGTGGCCGGCGTAGTAGCAACTCAGTCAGTTAGGCGATAGACCCTATTCTGTTTCTAATTCTTGGAGCTTATCCTCTCGTTTCCTTATCAAGTTGTCAACCTCCTTGCTCTTCTGCTCCTGCTCCTCGGTAACCAGATTATCCAACTCATCTTCCTTCTCCTTGAGAATCTGGTCCAATCGCTTCTGCTTCGGAGTACGCATAGCCTGAGCCTCTTTAAGAATCACCTTTATCCTCTCCGTTTGACCAACGAAATCATCTCCCATCTTGTTATCAAGATCGTCAATCAGCCTTTCAGCTTCCTCGTACTTGCGGATCTGCGCATCTGTCGTGTTGGCGTTTGCAATCCGGAACGCCGTCTCGACTTCCATGTCTTTCTCAGTCTGATCCTGAGTGAGAAGCAACGAGTACAATTCTTCCAGCGTGCGCAGGATGTCGTCTTCTATCTTGTTGATCTCTTCTCTTAGCTGTCCCCAATAGTCTTCTCCTTGATAGAACAACTGATGGCTGATGTCGCGTTTGTTCATTGCGTTGGCAGCCGAGAAGCCAACGGCAACTGTTTATAGTTAGCAAACAACGCGTCGGGTCGGAAACAGATGAGAGCTCACGATAGATGACAACAGCTGCGGGAACGCGAACCATCTTCGACGACGACTGTGTTGACACGGGTAAAGGAACGTTTGTTTGTACTTTAACTTGGTCAACTCTTAAAGGCTCGTGAGAGTGAGAAAGACGGAAAGGAAAGAGACTGCATCTATATAAATCCTCGGATCAGTAAAGCCGTGGCCGGCTCCGGCTAGCAAGGGCATCCATCGCCGTCATAGTAGCAGGTGGATCGATAGCTGCCTAGTCAGTTTCAAAACTCTGCGATATTCAGCCTCGCCTCGCTCATAAATATGTTCGTCATCTCCTTTCGCACGAGTTAACGAGTCACAGATCCGGATTCTGCCTTACCGCTTTATCCTTACTAGGTCTATATAAATCCTCGGATCAGTAAAGCCGTGGCCGGCTCCGGCTAGCAAGGGCATCCATCGCCGTCATAGTAGCAGGTGGATCGATAGCCACCTAGTCAGTTTCAAAACTCTGCGATATTCAGGCTTGCCTCGCTCGTGATCATGTTCGGCATCTCCTTTCGCGCGAGTCAACGAGTCATAGATCCGGATTTTGCCTTACCGCCTTGCCCTTTGCTCTAGTCCCTTCTTATTCGATCTTACAGTGACGAGGCTGAGCTTCTAGCAGTAAGCCTTGCCGACCCCATGGGTGAAGCTAGCCTGTCAAGCTCCCCCGGATGAATGCCCTCCTACAGGACACGGGGAACCGAGTGTCGTTGAACACACCTCGAGTGTCGTTGAACACACCTCGAGAACCGTCAGAAAGTAGCATCACAGGCTGAATCTTCCTCCATTAGCGTAAGGCATACCGGCCATACTAGACATGCAAGCACGCCTCGACTTGAAGCCGGGAAAGGAACATTGATTTACATAAATACCGTCTGAATCATCGTTGCTTAACCGGGAGAATAGAGCAAGTCTTGACACTGATCTGAACCATCTACACCAAAATCATGGAGCTTTCCCGCTTTTCCCTGTTGATACTCTGCTTGATGTGTGCAACATGTTTTGGCCAGGGGAGGGAGAAGTCTTCCGGGTCAACGGCAGCAGCAAGAGAAGCTCACAGGCTCAAATCGTCAATAGAGCCAAAGCTGACATTCGGCAATGTGGTTGGCGACTACAGGGGAACGCCTGGAGATATCGCGGCCAAGTTGGAGAGCAAGGAGATCGCAAGGGGCTATAAAACCAGATCACCAGAGGTAGTCGACAAGGCGGCATCGAGGGAAGCCAGAGCTATCCTCCTCGAGAAAGTCAGGATGGGCCGAGCTGGCGAGAAAGCAGCCGAGCGCGAGATGAAGAGGCTGGCGAAGCGTCCCTGGCAAGGCATCGATCCTGATGCCACGGGGGTTTGGGGTCCCCTCTGCAAACGTGGTAGCACGTTCTGCAATACGTCAGGACGTCGGAGAATTTCAGCCAAACCGAAACCGATTGGACCGTCCACGGGATCTTCAGACTCTTCCAGGGGAACGTCCACCAAGTCTAGAGGAGACTCTTCCAGGGGAACGTCCACCAATTCTAGAGGAGACTCTTCCAGGAGACCATCAACAGGGTCCAGATCCTCTTCCAGAAGCGGCAAGGGTAAAGGTCCTCCACGAGGCGGTCGTGCAAAGGGCATGGTAGGACTAGCCTTGAATGCTGGCTTGGGTGATGCTGCCCACGACGTGCTTCAGAAGCTACGGGAATGGGACCATCCAATAGGACGAGGCGTCAAAGCCTTCGACGACGGGATAGCATCAATTCAGAGGTGGATAGGAGGAGAGCAGCGGGATGATATCGATGGCAACCAGTTGAAGAAGGACATTATTGACGCAATCGGAAGCTGGTTCGCCTATCTGGAGAGGAGGTTCATCCCCGGATGGGACAGATACCCTCCTGTCAAGAAGCCATCTCAAGGCATCGATCAGAAACAGGCTGAATCATACGACGACCTCGCCTCGGTTTGCGAAGTCGCGGTCGAGGAGAAGCAAGAAGCCGGCAACAGCAATCCAGCTCAGCTGGTAGAGTCATGTAATGCCTATCTCAAGGAATACGACAACGTCCCGTCTCCGCCCGACCCGGAGAAGGCGGCAATGTCAAAGTTACGAATCGTGTACTTCGACCGTCTATGGACTCCTCCTTGTGACAAGACAGACGAGGACCGTAACAAGACCAAGGCCTGCATAGAAACAGCGGACACGATGCAAGCGACGAAGATCCTCGCCGACTTCGAAGCTTGTCAAGAAGACTTCTGGGATCCCCTCGTCATGATTTGCCAGACGGCCGAACAGAGAGACAAGCAAGAGAGGCCAGATGAGGATCCCCAATCATCGTCAGAAGGACCGGAATTCACAGCCTACAAGAACCTGAGAAAAGAATACAGGCAGAGACACGAGTGGGTTCGAACATACTGCAAGGGAGAAGGCCCGAACATACTCTGCCCAGGCGGAAAGACACCGAGTCAGTTCCTCACCGCATTCCTAGCCTGCGATGGCCAAGAGGGCAAGGTCTGGCGCCGGCGTATAGGGAGGTGCGGGAACAACAAGTCGGCCAACGAGCGCAAAGTGACAAAGTGAGTTTCTGGTGTGTATCCCGCCTTGAGGAGGACGAAGGGGTTGTCGGTGCCTATGTAGAGAACGACTATGAAACAACCGAAGCGGATAGAGATTATATCTTGTATTAGATTACACAGAAATAGCACTCTACCGTCTACAGATGATGGCACATTGACGGCAACTCTACTTACAGTTTTCGTTATAGAGTTAAGCAGTTTCTTCGTTAACTTGTTCTCTGAATACTTGACATAACTTGACATATATTTTAGGTAACAGTTTAGCCACTTGATCTCTTGTAGAGTTAGGCAGCCTCTTGGTTCTCCCTACTTTCGTACCTTCGCGTAACTCGGGTTATATTTAGGTAAATGCAAGGTCTCTCTACCTGTTCTGTAGAGTTAAGCGGTGCTCATTCGCCGAACTCTTAGGCGAGGCTTTCAAGTAACCTAATAGTTATATTTAGGTAATATTCAATTCTCCCAGTTTCTAGAAACATGTAGTGTTGAGTTGACCGATATCTTTACTTCCTTCTCTTTAACTACTAGGCAACTCAGAACTCGAGTTGAGAACAAATCTCGTAATAGATTCGCTCTAAAGGGTTAACAACTCTCTGCTTTTGCTATCCCTCGAAGCTTGAGGTTAAAAGAGCTTACAATGAGGTAATGAAAATGTCTTTCAGTTTCTGTTTCGGCTGTAGATTAAGCCATCTCTTCGCTCACCGTTCTTCACATTCAGCTCCCCCTTACCATGTGTAAACCATCTGTAGAGAACGAACACAGCTGAGAATGCAACGACGATGCTTCCTCTCTAAATACCCACAGCTCTGTAAACAAAGAGAAACGTAATGATCGGATCGTAGCACTATAAAGAGAGATGATATAAAGTCAAGGCGGCAACCCTCCAGCGTTGTAAACCCTATACGTCTAGTTGCTATATCCTTCATCTTTCGGAAACATGTCGTCCGCTTCGCTCAAGTAATACGCTAAATCGTTGCCGAACTCATCCGTCATTTCGCGCGACTCGTCCGTCAGAGCCTTGTCGCCCTCTTCTTCCAAGTCGTAATCGCAGGCCTTGAAGACCATGCAAACACTGCCTCTGCCGCATCCTATACCATCACCCGTTAATATCTGTTACGACCATCCCGTCTGAATGCTATCGACGTACTAAACGTTCGAGGCTCTGGACATGCTGGGTTGAAAGGCAGCCTTTCTAGTTGTCGGTATTGCCGCCACGTCTTTCAACAGAGAGCCATGATTCAGCAACGATATACCCTTGGCGGTAAACAGGTATGTTGGAAAGGCATGCTTACGAGAATCTCATCTTCAGGCCTTACCCAGCTCCAGCCTCGAGCCAGATGAAGACAAGCGAGGACGACAACCAGGGCGAGCATCATTGTCTAAGTACTGAGGCCTTTCTCGTTTCCCTTTAGTCTTTCGAGAGTTCTTGTATGCTGGCAAAGATCTCTCGTAGACAGAACAGGTTCCCCCCCGGTCGTTTTAAGTATTTCGACTCTCTGCCCTTGAGAGGTTGCGAGCTTTCCGGTTGGCAGAGTGCTCGGCGGCGTAGACCAGAAGGCGCACTGACACTGACCTCAATAGAACTGGACCAAGTTATGCGGCCATCCGATATAGCCGTTTGACCAGGGTTATTTGACTATTCAATACTTGGTTGACACCAGTTAAGTGACGAGACTGGCCGTTGCATTTCACCTATAAGGGCCGAAGCATGATATCTCTAAAATAACCTGGCTGGCTGTTCACTCTCTCTCTCTCTCTCCTCTAATGACTCCGAATCCGACGGAAAGGGGTTACTTCAGAACGGGAGTTTGCCGATCGTCAGATGGCTCATCTCTAGTGACAACGCATGTATCCGTACTGCTACTGCCCGTCGTGGAAATCTCGAGCACGTTGCCTTGGCCAGCAAGCCGTCCGAGATCCTTGTGCTCATCACAATGACATGATGACGGTGATGGTGATGACTCCGACAGCTGTTGCTTGCAACCAACTGTAGGCTCTGGCGTCAGCTCGGCACCGTAAACAGTCGTCAGATCTACCAGAGTCTCTCCGTCTCTGGTTTTGGGAACATCCTTGGTCAGGCCTGTCCAGGTGCCTGATCCTACGCCTTGGTAGGCGGCGCGCTGCAACTGAAGCGTCTCGTTGGCCGTCCACTCGAGATAGGTGTAGTGCGGCTGACCGTTGCTACCCTTACGACGACGAGCCAAGGCCGCGAGCAGGGGTTCCACCGCATGAGAGGCTGCTATGATGAGCAGACCGAGGAGATAGGTCAGGCAGAGCCCAAAGAGGCTGAAGGATGCGAACTGGGAACTGATGATTTTCTGCATGAATGATCAGCAGCTGACAGCGGCTGATGCCCAGGAAGACGGAGGAGAGAGAGAGATACCTGGTTATCACACATTTCTTGAGCGTAAGAGTTGGTCGGACGAACAAGGTAGTGATCGAGATCTGAGTCTTCCGGTTTCGAGGCTATAGAGACAAAGGACTCCTGAATAGATGCGAGCATCGTAGACCACCAGTGAGTCACATCCTTCTGCCACTGGTTCTCCAGCTTCTCGAGGACAACGCCGCCATATAGATACTGCTTAGACTGCAGAGAGTTGCTCGGGATGCTCGAGACGCTGGAAGCCAGAGAGGAAGCGCCCTGAACTATAGAAACGATGAACCAGACGAAACGGCTGGCTATCGGCCCCTCGGGCTTGACGACGTTTGCAGGCATGGCCACATCAGGCGTCGAGTTGAAGAATTGCGCCGCCCCAGCAGCGGCATCGACATAACTAGCCAACGGTCCGCAGCGACGAGAAGCATCGCAGAATTGGGCCTGATGAAGACAAGCCATGGGGGAAGCAGCCTCTTCCGCTTCGTAAAGCACGACCCGTCTGTTGCCATCGTGCTGTCGATATCTCCGTCCCGGAACTGTACCTCGATACCAAGCATCGGGACTTTGGTCGGTGAAGAGAACGCCGTTGCCGGAGAGGAAGACGAGTAACATTTCCCCGTCGGGTCTGAACAGCTGAGGGATGGGAACGAATTCGGAAGCTCCATTGTCCATGAAGGGGACACGATTCACCATCTGAAGGTGGAGTGAACTTTGAATGCCAAGTCAGTCACTGCCTGGAAAGGGAGGAAGAGACGAGTCAATGCCAAGAGAGATGGAGAAAGAGAGAGAGAGAGAGAGAGAGAGAGACATAAGCAGACAGAGACAGGTCATATAAAGCAACCCTCTCTTACCGTAGACGAAAAGTGGCCCCGTCCGGGTTCTGGTACGAGTTGTCGGCTTCTCGGTGATACTGGTTATACTGGCTCTCGACCTGCAGCGTAAAGTTCCTCGGCACCGAATCCAAAGTCCGGTTGAGGCGGGAGAGGAGACCATAGTGGTACTGAGTGTAGTTGTTATGCGTCGTCCGCACTTGGCTGGTATATCCCTCGGTCACCAGCGGAGCACAGGTGAGGACGGCCCGGTACAGAATCCTGTTCTCCGGCCGAGAGTTGATGCCCAGATGCTCTTGGCTGTCGAGGTAACCGGTGTCAAGCCGCAGGTTGGACGTGTTGCTTCGACAGATGCCACCGGAAAAGGGGCAGGGAACCTGATCGTCTACCGTAGCAGGAAGATGATTCTTGACAAAGGTTGAGCAGGAGAACATGCCGGAGCTCTTGGCAGAGTAACACTGCTGCGCGTAATTCGCCGCGTTCTCCAGCTTGCGGACGAAATAGGGGTATAAGCCGATGGCAGACGATGTCCCCGTGTTGTTAACCTCGTACGTATCCATAAGATAACCGCAGTGACTCCCGTTTACCAGCACCGCGTTCCCCAGCCCGGATGAAAGCTGGGATGAAAAGCCGCCGGCGATGGTGAAGGCGCTGATGGAGACGACGGCGCACAGAGCAACGGGCAACATGCGCAACACGCTCCGCCGAACCCCCTCTTGGCGCCAACTCCAACCGAGGATGGTGAAGGCCCAGAGACTGGAAGCGGGCGTGACCGAGTTACGGAGCAGAGCCTGTCGTTGGTGGTGGAAGGCATCGCGCGGTGCGGGCGTGGAGTAGATCCTGTGGAGAAGCAGACGAGCGATGCGCCAGAAGCAGGTAGAGACGAGGCCGATGAAGAAGGCCGTGAAGGCGATGAGGAGGGAGCCTTGTTCTCGCTTGACGGTCAGGGTTGCGCCCATTACGGCGCCTCCTCTGGACCAGTCCGTCCATGTGCCGAGATGGACTCTGTACTGAACCTGGGAAGAGGCTCCAGCTGCCCAGACGGAGGAGTTTGACATGACAGGAGGATGAGTCTTGTTCGAAGGATGAGTAAGAGTATGTTTCCGTCTTGTGTCTTGTGAGTTGTGTCCTACAACGGCGGGTTATATAGGACCGATATATGCCCTTTTACGCCGGCGTGACCGGGTTGGGGAAGCATGGATAATCCTAGTGTTGACAGGACCCTGTTAGAGATGCGACTTTAGGGTCTGTTAGCTTGGGGGCCAGGGCGCGGAACAGAGCTTGGTTGGACGAAACTTGGCTCGGGGGTTCTATGGCTGTTTGTACGATGGTTGAGGAGCTATGAATGAAGATGCCGGGTTGGGATATAACTTCGATAGGCTTTATAGAGCATGTCATATCTCGATCGTAGTTGTCGAGATGGTTGTCAAGGGAGAAGTTACAGAGTCAAAACCGTGTTGTCGTTGCTTTGCTTCGGGGCCATCTCAGGCTACACTGCCGATCTTCTGACTGCAGCAAGCTGCCAAGACCATGCCGCAGAGCCCTAGTGGATGAATGTTACAGCGACACGGCATAATTAGCCCCCTCATCTTGTCTCGGTCGGTTCCATTGACGAGTGGCGTTGCCGAAAAAACTCGTATTCTAAATGGCTGATGCGCGCTCTTGCTACTCTCTCACTCAACTTGACGATGGCTTCAACTTCAACTTGTGATACAGAGACTACGGTAGAGATTTCTTTCATCGTGTGGAAAGAGAGCGATGTGGCTAATCCTCCTCCAACTCGGGATAATGCCTCCAGATGCCGCTCGAGTATGTCGCTCGACGGTCGCTGGACAGATAGGCTTTGATCCGAGGCCGTTGCTTGACTGCTTCGTACAGCTGGAAGACGTCGTTGTACTTGCCGGAGTCTTTCATCTTCTTCATCGTCTTAGGGAAAGCGTAGTTACTGCCATCGATTCCCTGCCATCTCTCATCAGCTTCTGTCCACCGCACATAGAAGATGAAGACGACGAACCTGGAACAAAACGAGGTCGGCATACGTCAGTTTCCCTCCATACAACCAAGGCCCCTCGCCGCTCGTCTCAGCCCGAAGAAGCTCCTGCGCATAAGCCAAGAACTTGGGGAGCCTCTCTTCCCTAAACGCCTTGCTACGACGACGAGCCTCAGCCTTTTGACTCTCGTAGTATTCCATGGTGGCGACAGGATGGTGCGTCTCGTGAACCTCGTTGACGAAGCCGTCGAGGAGAGTCAAGACGATGCCGTTGAGATGATACATGCCGTCGTCGCCTGTGCCCGGGCCGAGGCCGAGTTTAGGCGCCAGATAGAGTAGGATGTTGGGCGTCTGGTTGAGAATCATGGTTCCGTGCTGGAGGATGGGAGGCGCGAGGAGGGGGGGTGTGTCTTTTCCGCCGGCGTTTTTGGGAGAGAGGCTGCTTGTTACTGCTTCCATGGCGTCTTCTGTCGGGCCCTTTGCCGTGTCCGTGTAAGAGACGTTGGCTTCTTCGAATAGGAGGCGGATTAGTTCGCCGCGGCCGGGGATTCCGGGCCAGTAGATAAGCTTGTATTCGCTTGAGGCCATGGTATGAGAGGGTTTGGATGGTTGTAGAGGATGGTTGAATGAGGGGGGGATGAAGTCATCGAGAGAGAGAGAGAGAGGGGTAAGTTGGAGCCGAGGGGTTGTATTTGCCTAGCATGTTCAGTATGGCGTGAGGGTAACAGGGATGATAGGGAGGTTACATGCAACGGAGGATGCCGTAGGGTCACCTAAGAATCATGATGCCTCTTTTATCACCAAGGACATGGCATCGAATGACTGTCTTCTTCCCTTTAACTCTCATATGACAACGCCTTCGACAACATGAGCTCGTACATCTCCCCAAGTTGCTCTTCATCGTAGGTTCCAAAGACAGTCTCCTCTCCAACAAGGCATCCACTCCCACTGGCTTCCTTTCATCACAGCCAGATGCTTCTTCCTCTCTCACTTTTACCTATATCCGGCCCCCCTTAAGCAATGACTTTTTTTCTCTCTCATCCCTTCAACTTCTAAAGCCAAGAGCCAAGAGATTAGAAAAAGCATGTGATGCCAGAGGAGAATGGCCTAGATCAGGCGTCAAAATAGACGTCAAGGGCAAAAAAAAGCCTTGCATAGTTTCAAGGGAAAGCTTGTTGTTGTTGTTTTTTATCTCCCTTAGAAATGACTGTCTTTCACCCTTTGCGGATACGTTGATAACGGCTTGGGATGAGATCGTATGTCACTGAGGTGTTGCCACGAGTTAAAAATTGCCCGAGTCTCATGATGATCCCGAGACTTGGCCTTTGGAAACGACGCAAGATGATGGGATTTAGAGGAAAAGAGTCCACTTACTTACAAAGACCATCCTCTTCTTCGTCTTGGTCGATAAGCTCAAGCTCTGAGAGGCGAGTATTCCTGGAGCTTATATTCAGCTAGTTGTCGCCAAGGGCAGATACCCGCCTTTGTTCTTCGCCACCGCCCTCTCAAGGGGGTCGGAGAGTTGTTTGGGTGACCGATACCCGTTGTTATGAATGGAGCGGTGGTATAATTACGGTTGTCGAGTTGTGGAAAGGTGCCCTCGATCAAAGACGAGGAAAACAGCATCAACAGCAACAGTGACAACCGCAGCAACAACAGCAACAGCAGCAGCAGCAGCGACGGTTACAGTAACAGCAACAGCAAAACTAACACATCTACACTCCCTTTCAAATCAAATATGAAGCATTCCCTCCCAACTCTCCTCCTCCTCCTCCTCTTCGACGCCGCAGCCCTCATCTCAAGTCTCGAAGTAGACTGCACCAACCTGAACTGCTACCAAGACATGATCCAGATAGCAGGCTCGTACGAAAAGCTCATCTCGCAGTGTCGAGACGGAATCTTCAAGGACTCAGCGCCCCGAAAAGCCTCGTGTGGGAAATCCTGCCCAGTCAACAAGTGCAACCAAGCAGCATCAGGCTTGAAAAGCGAAGAGGTCGTCGTCTACGCTCATCAGTATCAGCCCATCTGCAGCTGCGTCAGACAAAACGCCATCCCATCTCATTGCTACAACATCGCCTGCTATCGTGAACTTGCTGCCATGGCTGGCGAGTCGGCGACCAAGTTGCGCGATCTCTGCTTGAATCTCCTCGGCTCGTCGGCTGATATACGCCTCCCTCGGGACCTTGTCGTCTCCAGGAACTCGTGGGATACAGAGTGTGAAGCAAAGGTGAGCTATGAGGTGGGTTATCTCACTCCCGCTCAGTACACGGCTGCTTGCGAGTGTGGCGTCAGCTCGGAATGGCGACGACGGCCTCAGTTTGGGGATTATTTACCTTGGCATAACGAACCGATTTACATCGACGTCTTTATCCATTTCATTATACGAAGCATTGAGAATCTATCTTCGGTATGATGGCTTGTCTTGTGGTTGATGAGGCTTACCATGTTTACTTACCGTCTTGCCTACCTACCAGTTCAACCAACCCGGCGTCATAGAAGAGGCCTTTCAGTACAGCATGACGCCGACGCATGGCCTGAATGTCACCTTTACCATCAAGTACGTCCAGATCATCGTCCACAACGACTGGGCCGTGGGAAGAAACAACTCGAACATGCGGAAGCGACTTCATATGGGAGACAACAGAGATCTCAACGTCTACTTCATCGAACAAGTAATCAATGATACAGAAAGAGTCAGTCCCATCGATCCGAGCAGGAGAGTCTATTGCACTTCGCCTCTCGGATATCCGAGATGGGCAGCCGAAGATGTCGGTTTCCCTCATCAAGACGGCTGCATCATCGCCCTCGACTCTTCCTTTACTTCCGAGGCAACCTTGACATCCATCTTTCAAGAGCTTCAGCGCTGGTTCGGCTTTTGCTCTGAAGACGGCTCGTGAGTCTCAGGAACCAAGACTGTTGTCCACGCAATGATAGACATACATGCGCTTACCATGTTGTGAGAGATAAAGGAAATGTCCCACCAGCCTCAACTCCAATGACGCCAGGATGATACACACAAGCATAGCCCAAACACGATTCCTACCACTTCCAAGAACAACGTGGAAATTCGACAACGAGCGAGTTCAAAACCCATGCGAGAATCACCGATGCTTTCGAGAACTACAGTTTCTCTTCGGAAGCGTCGACGTCCTCGCCGCTCACTGTCGTCACGAAGAGCTGACGAGGTGGAACCATAAGAACGCCACCGAGGACATCGTGATTCGCAAGCTGGATAACGGCATCGTCCCCAGCGCAAACTGCGGCAAGCAACAAGACTCGAACTGGGTCGTTTCCGGATCGGAGTATAAGCCTCTCTGCGACTGTATCAAGGAAAGCAGGCTTGCGCCGAGATTGACTTTCACCAATGAGACGTTGACGGGGGTGGCTGACGATAGGCCTCTCTACGTCGACGTCTTTGTACATGCTATAGCCTCTTCTAGGAATAGTCCTATGGCGAAAAGGGTTGTTCAGCTCCTCTCCCCGGTGGCTTATGAGTTGCTGAAGAGGTTAAAAGAAACAGTGAAACTGACTCTGATACAGTATTTCCGCATCGACCGAGACCTCGAAAAAGAGTTTGACAGTATCAACGCCTTCTACAACGGCACCAAGATCAACTTCCGCCTCATTCAGCTCGACCTGCGAGTCAACGAGAGGTGGGCTCAAGGTAAAGACAGCGCAACGATGAGAGAAAGGCTCTACAAGGGAGGAAGCCGAGATCTCAACCTCTACTACATAGAAGCGACCGACCTGGAAAACGTCATCGTGACGAAGAAGCCGCTTACCGTCTACTGCTCGTTCCCTTACTCTTCCTGGTGGGCCTATCTCGCCTACAGCGAGCCCGAGCACGATGGATGCATCATGGCGTTTGGGGCGTCGCCTTCGGTTGCTGCCACGGCTTTCCAGTATTGGATGGGTGTTATGGATCCGAGACAGCGGTCATGCAGGTGAGTTGCTTGCGGATATATCAACGCACCTGTAGAATCTCTTTCTGACAGAGATAAGTGACCCTTCTTGCGGACCCGAGTTTACGGAATTGGATAAAGAGAACATGTATCGTCTGCTGGCGCTGAATCGCTTCGTCCCCTTGGAAGCAAGACGGTTGACGTCGTCTCGGAGAGCTGTTGAAGGGTTTTAACGTGGCTGTGATGTCGGAAACGAGCTGATGCTGTAGTATTTGATAACGGCAAGGTGGGATTTAGTTGTCAACTGTTTGCTCTTCTTCTCTTTTCCTTTGTACGTAACTCGATGTCAGTTTAGAGAATAGAGAAGAGAGCTGCTAAGAACTCAATCAAGCATGTTGTCAAGACTGTTTCACCCGTACGAGAACTAACTTTCTGACAGATACCCTTCTGGTGTGCTGAAGATGGCCACCGGTCATCCCGGGAGAATGTTTACCGCTGAGGTATTTACCTATTCCAGTCTTGTCCCAGGGCTTTTGAAACGGTTAAGGAACGACAGCTTACGGCCATGGCATGAGTCAATTACACACAAGTCCTCTCTCATAATCATCAACCTGATTCAAGAGTCGATATGTCATCAATGCTATGCCGTTTATGCGATCCTCTTTCCGGATTCATGTCTATGCTACTTCCATGACAGCGTCTGAGAGGCTGCGGTGTAAATTATAACCACATATTAAACCACGAGAGAATTAACAACAGAAGAGATTGCAGAGATGAACCGAGCCTGAGCTGAAAACAGAAGCAACTTTCCCTCTTGCCCAGCTGTAAGCATAGCCGTGCATTATCTCGGACTTGCTTTCCGACGCCAATGTTACTCTTCATTACGTGAAGTCCGAGTTGCCTCTTGAGCCCAAGCAAAGTCAAGGTTCCTTTTCAGGTTTATCATCATGACTGGAAGAAAACGACTTCGAGATGGCCCAAGGGAGAGGCTTAAAGTCTTTCGACATGGCCCTAACATGGAAATCTTTTCCTCGTCTCTCCCTTTCTATCGAAGACCTACTTCCCTTCATTATGAAGCCAATCCTTGTTTGTCTGTTGTGTTTTAATCCCATGTTCGTCAACGCTCAGTTGGAGAAGCAACTCCAAGACATCTATCTTCGAAGGAGACCTGTTTTACGAGGTCAAAACGCTCTCTACTCCGAGTCACCGCCTGTCGGCCTGATGGTAGATGCTGCTAAGAGGGGTGTTCACCGGTTTGGAAACCAGGGCGTGGACTTTCGGTCAAATACCATAGTCTTTCCAGGCGGAATCTCGACCATAAACCACATTCCCTTTACGCTGGAGACGCTGGGGATTCCGCATACAAAACAGGGATCAGTTGACGGCAAGAGGAAGACTGGAGTTGATAGGGTTCCGGGCCAACCGCTGGGACCGAGTAAGAAACGGTCTCGACAACCATCTTGGTCGGCATCGTTGGCACGGGACAGAGTCCAGGACATATTAACATCGCTAAAGGACAAGTACTATGAGGTGAAGCAAGTCCGAGACGAGGCCGGTCAATGGGGCTCTATAGTTCGAACTCACAAGGCTTCTGGTATGGCGGATGCTATCATGGACGAGGTCACGGACTTGGTGCTTCAAGCGTCTGAAGTCATTGACTCGTGCCGCGACCTTGATCACGGGATTTTCACTTATGTCTGGTGCTTCTTCAAACAGATTAGGGGCCTGCGGGCAGAGATCATGGCCCAGGAGGCACTACAGTCTATCGAGCATTACATCACAAACCGCTGGACAGAGAGAAGACAGGCCGCTCACGCTATGCCCAACATGAGACGAGAAGCAAAGAAAGCAGCCGAGACGGCACTCGAGGCCATGAGGGTCGCAGACCGTCTTGGCGGACACTTTCTGCATCAAGTCAACCGATACCAGTCGATCCAGCGAGTCTTCCTTCGAGAATTGGACGAGGGAGATGGCGTGTACGATGACGTGGAGGAAGTCATCAGATTCTCCGGAGCCATCTTCATGCCATCCAAGGAACAGGCTCGAGACGCCTTGACGCGGGAACTAGACGTGCTCGAGACAGAGCTCAAGGTGCTCGAGGCACCGATGAAGTCATTGATATCGAACGCGGTCCTTTTGAAACACGATGTAGCAAATGGGTTGAGGATGGCAAAATATGCGATGCAGACCATCAATAGCTTTTCCCCCTCAAAAGACGCGATTCGAGACGAGAAGGAAATCGAATGGCGGAAACAGCAACTCGTCGAATTAGAAAATCACATCTACGAACTCACAGAGGCAGACGATCAGATCCGGAAGATAGAACAGAGCCTGGAGATAATGGCTCAGACGGACGTAGAGTCGGGATCGTCTAAACTGCCGGAACTGCTCGAACGTCTTGCTCGAGCTGCTGCCGGGCTGGTTGGGAGGAGAATGCTGGAGAACACTCCTGTGGTCCGCGGTCTGGTCATTGCTGAAAACATGCAGCGCACAGTCGAAACGGTTCATTCTCTGTCCAAGGGGGTGAAAATAACGGCCAGGGTCTCGTCGGCCGAGGATGATTCGTCTTTCACAGGGATGAATGATCTTCTTAGAGATAGTGTACTGAGAGATGGCATCGTTCTTACCAAGGCAGCCAAGGCAGAAAAGAAGCTCAAAAAGGCGGCGGAGTCGGTCACGGTGACTGTTCCGGAGGATATCGCCGACTTGGCCGCTACCAGATCACCGACCCGAATCATCGCCGGCATCGAGGCCGTCGAAAGTACAAGCGGGGGAGTGAAGAGGTCACTGAAGGACTTGCTAAGCGCGCTGAAGAGAATCAAGGTCTCCAAACCACTACCGGGAAGAGACGCGGGAAAGAGGTCCAACAGGTTCATACTACGAGACATCGAGATGAGGATGGAACTGCCGAGAAGACTTCGAAAACGAGAGGTTTCAAAAGCGGGCTTCGTGAACGATACTCTGGATACTGCTTTATGGGAGCTGTTTAGGGTGGCGGAGGATTTGGAGACGTTGCTTGAGGAGTTGAAGATTGGGGTTAGGGTTGAGGAGGAGGTGCTGCCGACTCTTTCGGCTGCTGTTGTGGAGGAAGCTGAGGCCTTGTTTGTGAAGAGGTTGGAGGCGGTGGGGGAAAGTGTCTGAGAAGCACGTATTGATTCTTCTTGAGTATAGAGGTATAGGAGTCAGTCCTATTACTTTCACTGGTGCCTAGCAGATGGCTATAGCTTCTAGAATCCAAGTAGGAGAACTAATAGAAGCCATTGACGTAGAAAACACAGCCTGAGACTCGGCGTCACTTGAAGGGGTTAGATCAAGGGATGGTAGTTGGGGGATAGACTCAAACAGTTGTCCTGAAAGGGATTGTTCGACACATCGGCGATAATCCAACAGAGGGAAAGAAAACCACGGCGTTTCGCCAAGAATATCACCTTGGAAGATGGACAAGGCCGAGTTTGATCTCAGCTTCTACCGCGTCTCTTGGCTGTGTCTCAGCAGCGCTTCACCAAGGCCTGAGCGAGCAAACGCAGACTGTCTGTTTGTAAGAATGATGAGGATTTGTTCTGAAAGACGGAAAGAAAGGCTATAGATGGCGATGATGCATAGAATTCGTCATCTGACGCTCTTCTGGTTACGGAGGTATCGTCGCTTGACAGCTTCAACGTTGGGGGTTGCCGCAGAAAAGGGGGTTTTGGCGTATCTTGTCGTCTTTCGATTTAAGCTGCAAAACCGTCATTCCTCTCTTCTCTCTGCATGACTTATTCTTGAGAGATGACACGCCTTGTTTTCAAGGGGTGACATGGCTCAATCCTGAAAACCCCCCCTTTGTCGCGATCCTAGAAGAGCATGGTGAGGTTACCCTACTAATATCCCCCCTCTCTATCTATATACCTATATATGTATACATATATCTTCATCCCTAAAATAGAAACGTCGAGTTAAAGAACAACTACAAACATAAATCTTGGCGAATCATCATCATCATCGAAAGAAGAAGGAAAAAAAAGGCGCGGCCAAGTCAGGGGCGGATCTTCACTTCTGATACGTTGGGAACCCCACCCCCTGTTTGCGGGAGAAGAACAAGGAGATGCTCAACTAGAAGCGATCCCGCCGCTAAGTGTCAAGTTCTAAACCCATGTTGGCTTAAGCTTAGCTATATATCTCTAGTCATCGACATGTGAAACAGTGGCGTGGTTGTGACAGGCGGAAGAAGAAACATGGCTCTTGTTTCGCGTTGCTCTCTCACAGTTGCATCGTCTTGGGATGTGAGGCAGGGATAGTTGAAGAGCGGTAAATCACCTCTTACGGACTGACACGTACTTACATAGGTGAGTATATAGATGGATGTAGTGCATACATATATTTGTGCAGATATATAGACGCATAGATATCCATCACCTATCCTCATCACTTTCTTTCCCTTCCATCACTTCTTCCTCCGGGGAAAAAGAAAAGAAACTCATAACATAAAGAGAAGGAAGTAGAAGAAGAAACAGCAAGATGAAGTACAGCGGCGCGGCTTGCGCCATCCTCATTGGACTGTCAACCGCCTGCCCAAGCAGCGGGATGACGAAACGGTCAACAAACGGGCTGGAAAGACGACAGACAAAGGGCTCCTTCACGACCCAGCAGAAGACATCGGTTCAGAACGGAATCACAGGAGCAGGCTCCAACTTTGATTCGCTCTTCCCGGGCGGAACGACGCAGCAGAAGCAGGGCCAGCAGTCGGCCACGTCGGGACAGGGCGGTCAGCAAGGCCAGTCCGCGACAGGGCGGCCTAAGAAGCAGCAGCAGACAGGCCAGGATCAGGATCAGGACCAGGGACAACAGGCCGGCACTGGACAGACGTCTCAAGGTCAGAAGGGCAACGGGCAGGGACAACAGGCTGCGACTGGGAAGAATTCTCAGGCCGGTCAGAAGGGAACTTCCGAGCAGGGACAGCAGACCGGAGCAGGTCAGCAGAAGGGAACCGAGCGGGGACAACAGACGGGGACGGGGAAGAATTCTGCCCAGGGTGGAAAGGGGGTTGCTGAGCAGGGACAAGGGGATGAGACGGGACAGAATTCGCAGAAGGGAGCCGGTCAGGGACAGCAACAGACCGGAGCAGGCCAGGGAAAACTGACCGGAACAGGTCAGCAGAAGGGCACTGAGCAGGGACAAGAGACCGGAGCAGGTCGAGGACAGCAAACCGGAACAGGCCAAGGCCAAAAGGGCACCGCAGAGCAGGGCCAGCAACAGAGAGCAGGAGGCCAAGGCCAAGAAAACCAGAAGCCAGGACAGGAACAGCTGGGAACGGCCAACAAGCAGAACGAAACCGAAGCCCAGCCCAACAACCAAGGCCCGTCCCCCGCGTCAGGCCAGCAGGGCGCCCCCCCCTTCATCGGAACCCCCGTCCCGGCCGCCGTGCCCGCCGTACCTTCGCCGCCTTCCCCGGCCGCCTCGCCTTCCGCCGGCGCTCCTGCCCCGCCCAAAGCACCGGGCTCGCCGCCACAGCCACCGGCAGGCGAACAAGCACCCGCCGCAGCTCCACCGCCCGCCGGAGAACCCGCGCCGGCACCACCAGCCGGAGAACCCGCGCCGGCACCACCCGCTGGAGAACCCGCGCCGGGAGCAGCTCAGCCCGGCGCCGCTCCCGAGGGCGGCGCTCCTCCTCCCCCTCCTCCTCCTCCTCCTGCACCCGAAGGCGGCGCCGAGGCTGGACCTGCCGCTGCTCCGGGCCAGGCGGAGGGAGGCGAGCCAGCGGCTGTTCAGAACTGAAGCAAGAGAAAGAAGGGAATTCGATGAAATGAATTTTATTATTTCCTTTTTTTTATGTTGCTTAAGTTTCGTTTCTATAGAGTTTCTTCCAATTCATTCTCTTCGTGTGTCGAAAGCGTAACATCATCGCGATTGGGGCGTCAAGCATAATATCTTTAAAAGGCATAGAGAATAATCAGAAGCATAGAAATGAAAAATATTCATTAGTTGGAATGAAGTTTATAACGTGGGTTCGTGGAAGGTCAGGGATGGGTCCTTTTGCTAGACTGTAACGTTGCTTGAAACGAAAATAGGGGAATGGCGAACGAGTGGAGATGGAAAGGGGGAGGGTTGTGTGTTATTCCGGGGGGGGTAGTTTAATTTCGGGGCATAGATCGTGTTTCAGTTGTGGGTTTATTGGAGGTTATGGACGAGGTTGGTGGTGAAGAATGCTTGGTTTGGCTGCTGTGATGCTTCTTTCTCGTCTTTGAGTTGAAGAAAGTTACGATGTGGTTATCTTGAAGATGGAGGAACATAACTGGGTTGATAAAGACAACTTCTTAACTCGTCATAACAACTTCCCCCCAACCATCCCCCTTCAACACTAACAAAACCATCCCTCATCTCCTCCATCTCACTGCAATGAAACGGACATCTATAATTATTCAACGACCCATTTCTCTTTTTCCCCTCATCTCCACCACCGTAGAACCATCCAGTCGCGCCAGGTGGGCTAATGAAGAACGAGATTTGAACTAGACGTCAACGGCGGGCCGTCATGAGCTCTAGCCAAGGCTATGTTTTCTTCATGCTGATCAGGCATCTACCATGTAACAAGAAGCCGGTCTCAAAGCGGTCACAATGTAAGCCCGAGATCACGTAGAGAAAGACGCGTGGTAACATCTACATATATATCTCCCCATCCTTAACCCCCAATCAACACCGCTTTCCCTCCTCACGTCTCGGCCCCCCGTAAACTCATCTCACAGCTGGCTTCCTCCACGCCCTAACCCCAGGCAGGACAATGCGCTCCACGGCCGCCATTCTCGCCCTCGTGGCCACCCTCGGCCACGCACAGGTCCAGGACCCAGCGACGGGGGAGCAGTTCACCACCTTTGCTCGCTACTCCATGGCAGCGTACTGCCCGACCCTGTACGACGGCTTCGACGCGAGTGACGTCTGCTCCAACTCTCAGGAGCGGTCGTGCTCTGATTTCGACAGGACGACTACAACTAGGGAGTTTCTCAACAACGTGGCTTACGGTGTAGGCGGATTCGTAGCTTCGAATCCTAACCGGCGTCATATCGTCGCTGCGTTTAAAGGGTCGGATACCATGTTTGACTATATTACCGATGTTTCTAAACAACTGGTTGCCTCGTGAGTTTTTCCCTCTCTCTCTCTCTTTGTTCATACGACGCTTCCTCGACTGACTCTTCTATCCTTTCACCCACCTAACAGCGAACTCTGTGAAGGCTGTCTCGCCCACAAAGGCTTCTACTCGGCTCTTCTTCTACTCGAAGAAAAGCTCGTATCGTCCGTCAGAGCGGAGCTCATGAAAGCAGGCCAAGAGAACTATCGCGTCGTGGTAACAGGCCACTCTCTAGGCGGCGCCATCGCCACCCTGGCAGGCATCCACCTCCGCAACCAAAACATAAGCTGCGACATCTACACCTACGGCGCGCCCCTAGTCGGCAACTGGGAGCTTGCGAACCACATATCAAGCCAGGACGGCTTCACCGGCAGGATCACCAACGGCCAGGACGTGGTGACGGCCATCCCTCAAATCAGTTGGTCCCCCCGGTGGACGTACGCCCACAGCTACCCGGAATACTGGTACGACAAGAGACTGGGCGGCGTGAACCGGCAGTACGAGACGAACCAGCCCCGTCGATGCGAAAACTACGACGATTGCTCCAGCTCGCAATGCTTCGGCTGGTTCCACTTCCTGAGAACGTGGACAGGCTGTTCCGTCACCGATCATTGGCAGTATGGAGCTGGCTTCGATCCTTGCTCGCCTCCTGTACGGGCACAGGAGAAGGTGGCCAGCATGGCGAGGAAGGCTGGCTCGGGATTGGGTGGTTGGCGAGAGAGGGCGCGAGAGCGTCTGCGACAGAGCTTGATACACCACGTGAGTATGCATATGCCGGAGCGTGTGCGAGTTCATCTGCTGGCTCTGCTTCCCAAGGCTGAGAAGCTTCGGAACGTGCTCATGAAAGGAAGGGGGTGAAGTTGGAGTCGTTTGTCTTCGATTCGTCACATGCATGTGTGTGTCTGTATAGATTCGATATCTTATTGTAATATAGAAACTCTTGTTTCTCTCATACGTACTTGTCTTGATATCAGCATCATGTAATGCAACGCCAAGAAACTTGACGATATCACAACTCAAGTCATCACCAGCTTCATCATCATCAACAACATCACCACACCACACAACTCCTCATCCTTCAACCTCACAATCCGCCGATGAAATGTAACTTCGGAGTCTTTTTTTTCTCCAGCTCCATCTCTACAGAGGAATCAACCTAATCCCAGTCCTTTCCTCTAGCCTCGGACTCCAAGGCAGGCATATATCACGGCGGAAAACCAAAACTCCCCCCCCTTAAGCGCCGCAACGATAAGCGCCAGAGATCCTTGCTAGTAGACATAGCGCACATACATACATACATATTATATCCAAAACTTGCATACATTATTAACTCGGAGACGCCGTCAACTCACATCTACACTATTAACTGCTGCATGGTGGTGATAAGGGAAAATGTCACGGTCCGGTTTGAGAGATATCAGGTTGCGTCCGGGATGGCCATGTGTATGTATAAACCTCGTGCTTCCGCCCTACGTCTTTGACTCATTTTATATCTCTACATCTCTATATCTACATCTATATCAGAGACGTCGATATAACTCACCCCCCCCATCTCGACATCCATCCCACCCATCTTCACCAATCCCTCTCCCTCACCATGCATCTCCCATCCCTTCTCCTCCTGTTGCTAACCCCCTACCTGACAACCAGCATTCCCTCCCCTCCAAAGAAGCCGTTTGCGAACGTCAAGAACAAAGTTCTAAACTTCTTCTCTAACAAACCTCCGCCTCGCGCCTGTCCAAGCTTCAACTTCGGCAGTGGCGACAGCAGCAGCAGTGTTGAAAGATCAACAGCCCCCTACGACATCGCAGGCCTTCACCGTTTCGAATGGGTAATCGACCGCGTCCTCGCCCGCTCTTCAGCTCCCTACTACCGCTGCAGAGACGGAGACCAGCATATCACCAGCGATACGATGACCTATCTGAAACGCCAGTCCATAAACCACGTCATAAGCCTCAACGTCGAAGCCAACAACAAGACGATTTCCGACACTCTTCGTCGAGGGAAAATCGATTATACGCCTATTCCCGTCGGTGACTTTCACTCGCCCACGTTCGCCGACTTGAATACGGCATTTGAAGCTTTCCGCGCCCATCGCTCTGGTAGGACGTTGGTGTGGTGCGGCTACGGTCATGGCCGGACTGGTACCCTCGTCGTCGCCTTGCTCATGTATCTGGAGCATCATAAGCCGAAGCCCAAGTTCTTTGGCCAGGCTGATTATCGCAAGTATCACGTCGAGACGGCGGGGCAGGTTCAGGTTCTCGATAGGCTGCAGGCGGAGCTGACACGGAGGAGAACGCAAGACAAGGGGAGAGACAAGGGGAACGGCAAGGGGAACGACAAGGGGAACGACAAGGGCAAAGACAAGGGCAAAGACAAAGGGAGGCTGAAGCCCAAGACGAAGCTCTAAGGAAGGGGTTCGTTAGTCAAGGCCTGGAGGAAAAGAGACATGGGCCTGACTTGTAAGGGTATCAAGGATGAGACACCAGCCATTGATGGCATGGGAGACAACATCGCTACGACACAACACAACGACCAGCTATATAGACAGTAAGGGCTTCATGCCAGAGACTTGAATTCGTACCTAATGACTACCAAGAGAGGTCTCAAAAGCGAGAAACCCCCCTGCTGTAGCACGGACTAGCTATGCCTCCATTATGACGATGGCCCCCTTTTTTCGATCTTCTTTTCTTTTTCTTTATGCTCCCTGCTGAACCCTTATTCGCCATATGCACTGATGACTTGCTTTTCATGATTTTGCTTAGATTAGAAAGAGAGAGAGAAGATGATAAAGAAGCAAACAGATAGGAGAAAATGCAAGAAAAGAGAAGAAGATGAAGAAGGAAGATGAAAGAAGTAATAGATAGAAAACAACATGGAAATGACTTTTCTTTTTCTCGTAAGGGCCAAAGGTAAAAGGCCAAAGGGACTCCGACAGCTCAGGCGCCACCAGTCATCATCGCGTCGGCAGGACCTAGCTCCTCGTACGCAATCGGAGGCTCGCCCGGGTATCCAGGGGGCCGGGGCGGCACGTCCTGATAGACTGGGGGCGCCTCGTTGTCCCAGCTGACGCCGAGGCCGGGAAACTCGGTCATGACAACCGCAAAGTGCATGCGCAGGATACGGCCGGTGCCCGTCTGGGTGGCTTGCTGGGGCTTGCCTTCGGGGGCGAACTCTTTGGAGACGATGAGCTCGATGAGGAGCGAGTGCGTCACTTCGGTGCCGTCGCTCGTCTTGGTGTCGCAAGCGTAGTTTGGTTGAGAGTGCGACCTGCAGACCGGCACGCCAAAGTTGAACTCCATGTCGACGATGCCGTCGAGGCCGGAGAAGTCGGACTTCCAGCCGTTGTGAAGCTGCTTCTCGCCTAGAATGCGTGTAGTGGACCGGCAGATGGACTTTGTTCCTCCTTGACTGCTTGTTATGGAAGAGTCGCTGCTGTGCCCGTCATCGTAGTCGATGTTTTCGTCGCCGTCATCGTCGACGTCATTGTCTCCGTCGTCGTCGTCGTCTTCGTCTTCGTCGTCGTCGGTATGTGCGGATGAGGAGGAGGCCGAGGATGAGCCCGAGTACGAGGCCGAGGATGGGGAGGCTGACGTGGAGCGAGAGGACGAACAGGGAGAGGAAGAGGAGGAGCACGAGGAAGATGCGGGCAAATGGCGTTGACAGGGCGGAGCATACGTCTTAATCGTCTCCTCCAGACGCCATGTGACCTTTTTAAGACGCCAGATGTCGACGGTGCCGGTCTTGACGTTGCGCGACATGAGGCCGTCGAGCTTGAGGGTCATGGCGTTGGTGGCGGTAGGATGGATGACGGAGTTGTAGTGAGCACTGGCTTTGATGTTGGTAGGCGGGAAGACGCGGACGGAGTGGTGGGGGTAGAGAGGCTCGGGGAGCGAGCGCTTGACGTCTAGAGTGCGACACAGGTTGATGACGACTGGGACCCGGCCGTGGGGTCGCTGGATGACGGCCTGCGCCGCGAAGACGTACTCGACGACCAGGAGGGGAGTGTCGAGACAGGCGGGCAGACGGCCGTCGAGCAGGGCGGAGAAGGGAAACGAATGACGGCCGCGGGTCAAGACAGCCGACTTGTTCAGAAATCGCCACGACTTGAGCTCCCGCTCCTGGTACTCGCAGTCAAGACAGCGTGTATGAAAGGGCCGCTTCTGGGTCAAGCGGAGGCTGAGGGAGGCGGTAAAGCTTTCGATATGGATGGCATCATCGGCGACATCCATGAGCATCTGACCAGAGACGAGAGCGCCGGTGCTCTCTTCCGGACTGCCGTGAAACATGATGGGAGGACTCTCGATGCTCCAGTCGAGACGAGCAGGGCCATGATGAGGGCCTAGATGAGGGCGATGGTGGTCCCTGGTCAGACGGCTGAAGGGTAGCGATAGCAGGTGAAGGTGGTGGTGATTATTTTCGGGCATTATGAGGGCGACGTTTTTTTGATGATCCGAGTCGGACCCGTGTCCTTTTGGTAATGTCGATGACGACGACGACGGTGTCTTCTTTTTCTTGTGCACGAGGTGGGAGGAGGTTGAGGTACGGAGGAAGTTTGTGACACGGTGAGGCATGATGAAGAGGGAAGGGGGAGGGTGATGAGCCCTCGTGACGTGTTGAATAGAAGAGGCTGGTTGGACAATGGTTGTGACGATGCCTTCCGACAGCGTTGTATGTATGTATGTAAGTATGAATGTACTTCTTTGCTTCTTCCTCGGGCCCGGAAGAGGGCATCGTCAGTTTTAAATACAACAGCTGCGAACTTGGGGCATAACTTTCCCGTGACCCACCCACAGACAGGGGGGGGGGAGGAGGAGACAGGGGACAGGGGAGGGGGGAGGAGTGGAGTGGGGATGGAAGGGTGGAGTCGGGGCTGGATGAACAATCAACGGATGTATCTTTTCTGCGCAGGATGGGCAGGGGGGTACATTTGCCAAGTCGTGACTCCCGCTGTAAGGGCTAGACTTGGTCGGGTTGTATTTGCGTACCTGAAAAGGCGCAACTAATTCTGTGTATCCGTACAGAAGATACTCCTTGCTAGGCTTCTCTCTCTCTCTCCTCTCCTCTCCTCTCCTCTCCTCTCTCTCTCAGGGTAATTCATTTTATTCATTCAATATCCTGTTCTATTTTTTTTCTCCCTTTTTCCCCTTTTCAGATAAAACCTCCGTTCATATGATCATAGTCAACTGCTGTAAAAAAAAATTCGTATCTATTTCTATTTCCTTCGAGAAAGAACATTAAAGTCCGTCACCTGTCAGTTTCTACCCGCATCGCCTCTCCGGTCGCGGAGTTCCCGGCTCTGTCTATCCGGCCGCTTTCTTGTCGCTCCTCCACGGAGCAAAAAAAAAAAAGGTACTAATGTAAGGTACTAGTACTAAGCCTCTTACCCGGCCGGTAGTCAGATACCTGCGGGCTCTGTGCGAAGCTACCTCATCTCCTCGAACAGCGCGCTACCGGAATCGCCTCGCCGGCGCCTACGAAACTTAGCTGCCTTTCAGGTACCACGTCGGCTCCACTCTCGGTACCGACCCAGCCGGGTGATTTGCTTTTTCTTCAGGGATCCTTTTTTTTTCCCCTTTGCTCTTCTTTTTTTTTCAGTCTGTCTTTTCTCTTTGTTTCTTTTTTGTCAAAAAAACCGTGGCTTGTTTCGAGCCTAAATAGTGGGGATTTTTTTCAATTATTTTTTCTTGTTCTTTTTTCCCCTTTTTTTGTTACTCTCTTTTAGCTTCTCTCGTTGAAACTGTCAGGAACTGTCATCTTTGATGGTGCAAGGAGGGAGAGTGTGTATGTGTGTTGAGACTTTTCAGAGAGGGAGAGAGACAAGACAGACATGCAGAGAGAGACTCGAAGAGAGAGACTCGAAGAGAGAGACTCGAAGAGAGAGACAGAGTGAAAGACATACACAGAGAGAGAGAGAGAAAAACTAACAGCAGATTGCGCTGTGGAAAACTCTGCCGCTGAATAATCATGCGCCCTCTGGCCCTACCACTTTACCTGCAAGCCTGCATAAGACCACAGTCACCACACACACACAGACAAACGCGGGTTGCGTGTGCATGTAATCGCTCCGCACTGTGTTCCATTCACTGGCCACGGCGCTCGCCGCGTCCGAGCGTCGGTGGTTGTACCGCCTCACCTCGAGGGCACCACCACGACTTGTCCTCCTTAATCGGCCCCTCAACCCGCCTCGTCCACCTATGTAAGCCACCTAAGCCGCGCCCGCCCAGCCGCCCACCGTCCCCGCTCCCTCAGTCTCACACTGTCCTTTATGTAATTTGTCTGTCGATGAAGAAAAACTCACCATCCTTCTTCTCTCCCTTCTTCCCCAATCCCATCCATCCATCTCCGGATTCGTTCTGCGCCTTCTTGTTGAAAGTGAAAAGCTTCATCAGCTGCCTTTCTCTCCCTTTTTCTCTGTCTCTCCTCTTCCTTTCTTCTCTCTTTTCCACTCTTTCCCCCTCTACCAAATGTTTGCCTCTTTCTCCCCGCCCTCTACTGGAAAGTAACGCTTATCCTCGGCTTTCGCTTGATTCACCATGCTATGCCTACCTAGGTACCTAAACTACCTACCTAGGTAGGTAGGTAGGTAGGTATGCTTCCCTTCCTTGTAATCACCAGCACATTTCATTTGGTGAGGCTCCGAGAAGAGGATTGTCCACGGCCGGAGTCGTCTCTTTCTCTTATTCTTCACATCCTACAATGTACTATATGTATGTATGTATGTAGTACGGAAACGTGTTCGGAAGTGCATGTATGTATGCGTGTAATGAATCTACTACACATACACACGTACGACAGACGCAGTGACGACGCAAAATGCTCGTCTCCTCGTATGACTCACAGCCCACCAGCTTCACACGTCGTTCATGCATGCCACGATACAACGTACATACATACATACATTCATACATACTACACACATAACGCACTCAAGCTTCTTCCCTCCCTGCTTTCAAGTTCAAAACTGTCCTTTATGCTCGAACGTCTGTAGTTAGGTAGGTAGGTAGGTATACATAAATCCATACACAAACTTACATTGTACGTCTGTAGATACAAGCATGCTTGGATGCAACTGTTATGAATCATGGTTAAAATCCGGTCCGGGTTCGGCCTCCGAAGAACAACCTCATCGCTCGGTATCCCATCCCCTCCGTGTCCCAGAACTCACCTTCTGCATCAACACACGTTTTTAGATGTCTCGTATCAACCTCGTGACCAGCCATCTATGTCTTCATCGTCATCGTCTTCGTCTTCACCTTTTTCCCCATCTTCATCATCACCTGCTGACTCTCTCTTTCTCTCTCCACCTGTGAAGCATACCACCTAAATGCCACGTGCGACAAACCCCCCCCCTCGTCTACCACATACAGATGACTCACTCGCCACGCTCACATCATTCCTCGCTGTACGGACTGGACACATTGCCATGTCGCCTCAACCGAGAATGCGCACCGGTCTTTGGCCGCCGCCAGGCTTAACTGTCCTTGACCAGACTTTACTGACCTTGACATTACCTGTCTCAAAGTCCGGCTTCTTAGTTCAACATGCCTCATCAAGACTTCCCCTTCTTTCCCACCTAGATTCTCAACTACCATCGTTGCTAAGTTAGTCCATTCGCTCGGCAACTGCACCGTCCCAGCGGCGCTGCTTGTCGGAATGTCTCCCTTTCCTCAAAGACGAGGCCGACATGAGGCTGGTTCAGGCCGAAGCGGAAGAAAGAAAAGGTATATAAAGAGCTTCGAGCCGAACCTGTAATCCTATATTCTGCAGATCGCCTCCAATCGAGTCTTCAATAGCAAGCCATCCACCATGAAGTTCCTTGCCATCCTCGCTCTCACCAGCGCGACCGCCATGGCGGCTCGCAGCGGTAAGCCCTACGACGCAGGATCCGATCCAACCCCCTATGACCAAGGCGGAAACTCTGGGGGCGACGACAAGTACGGTGGTGGTCAATCCTATCCTGGCGGCAAGGATGACGAGGAGAAGGATGATGATGACGATGATGACAACGGCGGCAATAAGTATGGTGAAGATCCGACCCCTGATCCGTACCCCAAGCCGTCTCCGGACCCGTACGAGAAGCCATCTCCGGACCCCTACCCCAAGCCTGCTCCGGATCCTTATAACAAGGAGCCGAGGCCCAGGCCAGAGCCCCCGAGGCCCCGTCCGGAGCCTCCCCGTCCGGAGCCTCCCCGCCCCCGGCCTCAGCCGCCTCGCCCTCGGCCCCAGCCGCCTCGCCCCCGGCCGCAGCCCCAATGCAAGAAGCCAGGCGAGAAGTGCAACCTGGGACTCGGTCCCGACTTCGGCTGCTGCAAGGGCAGATGCGTGCCCGACGGCAAGACTTTCCCCGGAGCTCCCGGCAGGGTAAGGCCCCACCTATTTTTCTTTGCCCGGCCACGACAGCAGCTGACGTGTCTCCATAGTGCGAGCGCGAGGGAGGTGGACAACATCGTCAGCCCCAGTGCAAGAAGCCCGGCGAGAAGTGCAACCTAGGACTCGGTCCCGACTTCGGCTGCTGCAAGGGCAGATGCGTGCCCGACGGCAAGACTTTCCCCGGAGCTCCTGGCAGGGTAAGGACTTGATTTATCTTATCAACTAGCTATTACCCTAGCTAACGTTTCTTTGTAGTGCGAGCGCGAAGGAGGAGGCCAAGGTGGCTACGAGAAGCAGCCCACGTGCAAGAAGGAGGGAGAGGATTGCAACCTGGGCGTTGGCCCCGGCTTCGGCTGCTGCAAGGGCAGATGCGTCCCTAAGAGGGGAACGTTCCCTGGAGCTCCTGGCAAGGTGAGGACCTGATCATTTTGACTGGCCATTGCCCTGGCTAACGTTTCCCTGCAGTGCGAGCGCGAAGGAGGTGGCCAAGGTGGCTACGAGAAGCAGCCCACGTGCAAGAAAGAGGGAGAGGATTGCAACCTAGGCGTTGGTCCCGGCTTCGGCTGCTGCGAGGGCAAATGCGTCCCCAAGAGGGGAACGTTCCCTGGAGCTCCCGGCAGGGTAAGACTGCACCCCATGTCCCTTTGACCTGGTCACGGCAGCGACTGACTCTTCTTTATAGTGCGAGCGCGAGGGAGGCGGTAATGGCGGCGGTCAGGGTGGCTATGGCGGTAATGACGGCAACGGACAGGGAGGAGGCGACGATAACGGCGGCGGCAACGGCGGCGGCAACGGCGGCGGCAACGGCGGCGGCAACGGCGGCGGCAACGGCGGCGGCAACGGCGGCGGCAACGGCGGCGGCAACGGCGGATCTTACGGAGGCGGCGGCGGCGGCGGTGGCTACTAAGCTTGAGTGCCGGAAGACAAGCAGAGGGGGTTACGAAGACACGAGAAAGCTGCCCTCTGTCTAATGCTTTTTTTGCCCGAGCAAAGTCGTTCGCTAGTTAGATGATGATGATGATGGTGATAATTAGAAAACGAAAGGAAAATGATGAAATGATTTTTCAAACAGTTTGTCCCATCGTCTTTGGGTTTCACGTATCGAGTCACGACAATGAATGAAGATGGATGGCATAATTGCTCCGGCTAATAGAGCCATATTAGTGTCGAAAATGAAATGTAAATGGATTACATACATTGTATGTTCTCTATCAGATGCTACGCACAAGACAAATGCATCCAGATGCCCCAGCCCAAAACAAGCCTCCCCTCCCGCCAAGGCATGGAAACAACAACGACAGTAACAAGCAGCAGACTCTCTATTTGACCTTGAGGCAGGCGACAACCCCTTGCTGGTTGGTGCCAATCGCAAAAGTACCCTTACCGCAGTTCTTCTCGGGTTCCCATGCACCCTCGGATCCAGTCATGGTCCAATGAAGAGGACGATCGCCCAACCAAGCCTGTCCATCATTGTCCTTGACCATGACCGAAGCGTTCAGGAAGCGGACAGCCTGGTGACCAAAGGGATCGAGCGTAATCTCCCACGGGTCGTCTTCCGAACCGACGAACTGACCCATGAGCTCGGGAGGGTTCGGCTTCTCGTCGATCTCGGTGCAGCTGGTCTTGTCCCCATCGTTGCAGGACCTGGACCATCTGGGCTCAAAGGGGGGCTTTTCATCTATCCACCATGCATGACCGCCGATGCAGCAAGCACAACCAGGACCACACAAGCCGAATTGACGCTCGCCTTCTTTACATTGGCCGTGGACCCTGAGGGACTGTCGCTTCCGCAGGTGGACCTTGCCGGCTCCCGCCCAGAGGAAGTGCTCGTTTTCTATGGCGCCGTCGTACGTTGTGACGCTCGCGAAGCCGGTGCCGACGTGTCCGCGCACGTTTCTCGGGCTGATGTAACATAACGGCCTGTCCCTGGCTCCGATCCATAGACCATCCGCGTAGCTGATTGATTGCGGAGCCGCATAGAGGAGGTACTCCAAGTCTGGAGCATCGCCCGGGTAGTATGGCTTGGCCGTGGCCAGCATGGACGTTTGAATGGCGAAGAGGGCTGAGATGAGACGCATTTTCGAGACAAGTCAGTTGTTCGGATGTGGTGTATGTATGTCTTTGTGGTTTCTTAGCAGACGGTATATGTTATATCAGCGCCCACCACTCACAGTAGGAATCGCGATGCCTGAGAGAAAGAGCGGGAGAAAAAAAAGGAAGGGAGAAAAGCGAGAGACTTGAGATGGTCCAAGAGACGATGTAGGCTTCAAGGTCCTCGAAGACGGTCCAAGAGATGGTCCAAGAGATGGTCCGAAGAGAGGAAGCTGGAAAGATGGAGAGCGGAAGGAGAGAGACCTCTTTTATGAGCGAAAATCTGCAGCCGAGCGATTGGCCTGGCTGTTGCATTTTGTCGCCTAACGCAAGTGAAAACTCTGACAGAGCGAGGGTTCACGACGATGGTTCGTGTGAAGGAAAGCTGGCATGATGTGTCTGTTAGTCGAGTTTGTTTACCTCCTTCCCATCATGGCATCAACACACCCAACCCACACCTGCCTTATGTTGTCTACTACACACTAGTGGTTCCTACCTATCTAACTACCTAGGTAGGTAGGAAGGTACCTAGCTGAACAAGTGTCTATCACTCTTTCCTATTGAAGATGAAAAGCAGAAAGGGAAGCAGCAAGCGATAGCTAGGTACCTGCCTGCTATTTTTTTCTTGGCCATCATTGTTGATGGGAGAAGAGGCTGGGTGGGAGTCTATCGTGAAGCCTACCTACCTACCTGTAGGCAACTACATATTGCCGGCAACCAACCTCGACCAACCATTTCTCTCCCCCAAGGCATATCATACGATAAGCTTTTCCTCCGAGTCTATTCAATAAAAATATAAACAGAAAAAGAAAAAAAACAGCTGGGTTGAGTTGAGTTGACATCAACTTACATACCATACTTCGGAGCTGTTGTTACCGCCATCTCTCTCTCTCCATGTTGGTTGCTTCTCACAGGGCAGGGTGGCAGCCCTGTCGTGCAAACGGGATTCAGCACGCCAGCTGGCAGCCTGGGAATAGGGGACTTGAGAGAACAAAAAAAACCAGGTGTAGGGCTGGTTGATGGGAGGCATCTTCGTTTCACCCCGATGTCAGGATCTCTTTCACACGCAGAGAGAGAGAGAAAGAGAACAACATCAAACGCATCCATCATCTGCTCGCTTCCATCCCTTCTCTTATCCCCAAGAACAACAACACCTTCCTTAGCCAAACTCTCCCAAACATGCATGAACCACCCTCGTCTCCTCTCGAGCTCGAGTTTCAAGAAGATGAAGAAGAAAAGCTCCAGCTCGAAAACGAGTTTAACTTTACGCCTCCTTCCACCCAACCCTCAGGCATCTATACGCCTCCCCCTCCTCCTCCTTCTCCTCCTTCAGAAGCATCCATCGGTGGCGACGTCGACCCTCTTGAACTGATCATGTGGCCCAGAGAGTGAGGACAAAGAAGAAAAAAGAAACTACCCTCGCCACTACGCATTTAAACTGACGGCTAACTTTGACAACTAGTTCTGCAGCCAAGGAACTCACTGCTATCGAGCTACGCGAGTCTTTCCGCATCGTACGAGCCTGTCGTCTGGCACATGGCATCCGAGAAGCGCCGTCGGTTGAGACCATGCTACGCTTCTTTGGCTCTATTTTCCACTCCTGGGATGGTGGCCTGTCTATGCCTATCGAGATGCCGCCCGTCGAGACTCCTCCCATGTCGAGGGTGAATGGTCAGCGAAGTCGTGAAGAGGTGGCGACGTGTTTCGGTAAGCTGGTGATGGAAGAGACGGACCAGTCGCCTCATGCTCACCTTGATACCTTCTCCTAGCCGCCTTGAAAGGAGAGGAAGAAGTCATCAAGATATACTTCCGCGTCGAAATCAACCACCGAAACAAGACGACCAACACCTTTCTCTGCGACAAGCACAACCATGTCTTCACCGGCGATAGGGAATCCCTGCACTGGCGACCCCAGATAGTAGTCGACCATCTGCAGTGGGAAACTTTCGCCACCCTCTGCGGAAGACTGGACGCCAGATTCCTCGCTTACAATGAGAAGAGGGCTCTCCGCTACATCCGCAACATCATCGCCGCCAACGTTCACGGCCAGGACTTTCCCACCCGCTTCTTGACGGATGGCCAGTACGTCTTTGCCGGTTCTGCTTCCTACATTCGCGGCCACTTTCCTCTTCTTTGGAGCTACTCTTCGTATAGGCCTGAGATGCCGGAGATGTGGCTCAGTTGTTGTTCGGGACGGCTTGCGAACGGTTCGGATTGATGTTGTTTGTTGCTTGAAAGAGGGAAGCTATCGTGATCAGCTCGTTTTCCTTCCCTTTGCTGGCCACCTGCTTATCGAAGGGGAAAACCTGGTTTCTCGCTCTTCTTTCTTTGCTGGTAGGAGACGAGATAAGATGCGTTTTGCTTCGTTTTGAACCTGAGAGGAAGTGCTAGTCGAGCTGAATCGAACCAGGTCGCATACTCAGGTAGATGGAAAAGAAAAGGGTTTAAACGAATCACGTTCACAGGATCAGAGTTTAGAAAGCAACTGTATCTCTCCGAGCTATAGCAAAGTGTGGTGATGATGATGATGAGCAGTGACAGCCCTCTGCTCTTGATCAAGATGAAAGCAGTGACGGCCCTCTGCTTGTGATGAAGATGAAAGCAGTGACGGCCCTCTGCTCATGATAGAGACGAAGCAGTGACGGCCCTCTGCTTGCGATTCCTCCGCCCTAACCGCCGCTCACAAACGAGCAGCATGAAAGAAAAAGTAAACACCACTTCACAATCCCTTCCAACGCCGCATCTCCCTCGTCAACTTCGCCGTCGTCATAGCCATCGCCAGATGCAAACCCAACTAACTTGCCCTCTGGCAAAAACTCCATCCACATCAACTCACTCCCACTGTTAGTTTCATCAGTTAGCTCAACTCCCCAAGCATCAACTTCTCCATCTCGTCAGTTCCAGTTTCCCACTCCCCAAAAAAACACTACCTTGACCATGATAGCAAAGACAAGAGCAAGCGCATGAGCAGAAATGGGCAAAAACCACATCTTCTGCAAAGCACCAGCCAGAATCTCAAGCACCACTTTCCGATCCGAATCTCTCAGCCCGGCAATGACCTTTCCAGCGTTGCCAATCACCAGGTTATCGCGAGCACCGCCGTCCAGGTCGGGGAAGGTGTGGCGCAGATCGACTTTCGCGGTCTTCATGAAGATGGCGCCGGCGACGCAGATTCCGAACCAGGAGCCGCCCAGGTGGCCGACGAGCTTGGTGGGGATGCTGGCTGTGTACGTGTCTGGGTTCTGCTGAGGGTGGTAGACGGTGAAGCCTGCGTGGAGGGCGCTGCCGGAGGAGATGCCGAGGAGGACGGAGGAGGCGTAGACGCCTATCTTGGAGCTTTCGATGCCCATTTGATCTGGTATTTCATTCGGCCCGTCAAGGCCTCGTAGTTAGCTGATGATGCCATACATTTTTCTTGGGCGAACAGGTTATACAGACTCATAAAGACACTTCCTACGAGGCCGAAAGCCATCGAGGCGATGAAGAAGATGCGGTAGTAACCGGGCTTGAGACGAAGAAAGTCCATACAAGCGAGACCAAGAACGAGCGAAGCTGTAAACGGCACCAGATCGCGAGCCGTCTCCGTAGCCGAGCCATCACGAATGGTGTACATGTAAAACGGCAGATAGAAAAGCGAGACCCAGGCTGCGACGGAGCTGCAAGTGATGAGAGCGAAGCGCAAGGCATGTTGAAGCTTTCGAAACTGGCTGCAGTCCAGGTGGCGCTCATCCTTCTTGGCGAAGATGCAATCTGCCTGCTGGATTATGAAAGCGACGGTGAAGATGAAGCCGATGGCATAGAGGAGGACCACCGCCGTACTTCCCCATTCGTGCATGACGCCTCCGAAGACGGTGGCGATGGTGAAGAGGATGATGGACGATACACTGAGGAGAGTTCCGATGCTGTCGGGGGGGTCATGATCGTCCTCCTCCTCGCCCTCCTCGTCGTCTTCATATCGATGCTGAATTCGATTCTCGTCGCTCAAGTTTACCGTCGGCGTCGAGGCGAAAGGGATCGCGATGAGCATGAGCGGAATGATGCCGACGCTGAGAAACATCTGGCCAAAGAACATCCATCGCCAGGCGGGAGCGCCCAACATGCCGAAGAGGGGACCGACGGCGAAGGCGATGCCCCAGGACAAGTTGCTTTAAAAAGGGCATGTTAGAAGAGACGAAATCTACTGATGAATGAGGCACATAGAGAGGAGAAGGAACTCACGTAGCAAACTGATAGAGAGATCGAGTGCCGTGCGGAGTGACATCTCCAACGAGACGGAACAAACCCATCTTCATCCCGTTGATACTGGTTCCAGCCCAGACACGACCGACAATGGCGCCCGTCATGGAGGGAGTTCCGCCGCAGAGAGCAAGGCCAGCGAGGTAGTTGACATAGAGAAAGACGAAGACGGCTCGCTTGCTGCCAACGGTGTACATTTTGCCGATGATCATCGACAGCGCAAAGGCAGCCATGCGTGGCCTGTTTTTGTGGTATATCTTGTGAGCAAACGACTTTTTTTCCTTTCTCCTCTTTGCACTTCGTGTGAGGCTTTCTCTGGTGTTGAGAGCTTGATGACAGTCAAGCTCTCTCATGTAAATAAATACCCTGCTTCGAGCCAAGGAACCGCTTCGGCGTACCCAAGCTGGTTGGCCATGACCTAAAGGAAAGCCAGTGAGCGAAAGGGCGGGGGAAACACGAGAAGAGAAGGAAGGAGAAGAGAGAAGAAACGAACGGTTTGAAAGTTTACGGTAATCGCCGTATCGAAGCCATGAGCAAAACAGACGGCGATCACGGATACGTTCACAATCAAGATCTAGTTAACGTCAGTCTTTCGAAACCGGCATTTTCCCAGGGAAGCGGCAAGAATCTACGTCGAAGCGTGAAAGAGAAGAAGCCTCTTCCTCGAACGGAGGATCTTCAACGATATCAAATCGAACAAAACGTCGACGACGCTCTTCCGAGTCGTGAACAGTAGTAGCCATAGCGATGAAGAAGAAGTAGTACGCTTGAAGCGGTGATGGAACGAGTTGAAACGAGGGCAAAGCAGAAAGAAAAAGCAAAGCACGAAAGATGAAGAGCAAAGAAGAAAAGAGAGAAAGGTTTCAGAAAAGAGAGGAGATACAAATGGGGAAGAAGAATCAAGTATCCTATCCAGTCCATCGTGAAGCGAGCAGAGCCGGTCCTCCCGTGTAAGTTGCGCGTGATATCGGGACAGTGCTGCTCCCACTGCTTTCTCCACTTTATGCACTATGTACAAGTACACTAGGTGGGGTCGGCGACGAGATCTACACGTGATAGTATGGATAGTGCGTTCTCGTCGGGCCATACACGGTGTGATTACTAACGGAATCCCGACTACGGCCCTTCCAAGATCGCCGTCAGTTCTCCCTCTCAGTGCGCTCCCCTACAGATAGGTAGTAAGAAGAAATAAATAGGGCATCGCTACAGACGAAAACAAGCCACTAGAGCCAGCTTAAATTCAAACTTGGGGACTGAACTTATAGGGCGTAGGACCAAAGACGGAAGAAGGGTGCCAATCTGATATCTCTCCTGCCGTGCCAAACCTATGCAAACCGTGGTCAAACCTCTCCGTTGTGCCCATCCCCTCAAGAGACGACAACCACTTATTATAACGGACCAAAGACTTTGACGAAATCCAATGAGAACAGAGACGTGCCAGAATGCAGCCAAAAAAAAATCCTATCAAGATATATCCCGTAGACGAGGGCATAAAAATCGCTCACAGCATAACAAAAGCGACCCAGACCGCAACAAACGAGACAGCCATGAACCCGACCAAGGAGACGACGGAAGAAACGCCGACCCATCCCCTTTTACCTCCCCCTCCCTCTCCCCCTCCCTCGCCATGAACCCACCGCACGCTCCCACAAGGCCAACCAGTCAAGCTCACAAAATCTAGCACGGGACTGCCCCTGACCCACTGGCTATAAATCCAAGCGATCAGTACGGGGAAGAGCCAAGGCAGAACGAACCGCGCCGATAATCTCATCCAGAGCCCATCCTGTGCTTGCAGCCGTTCAAAAAGGTGGGCTAAGCGGCATGACTTGAGCGCCCGCGGCAGGCGTCGTTCCTGGTACCGCCGTAAGGCAGTCTCGAGCTCTGAACCACTCAGACGGTCTTTTGCCCTTTCTTCATTGACGACGATGGCCTCGTGAAGGGTGTTGGCCAGGACGGCGGCGCTTTCGATGCACATGTTTCCGCCAAAGCCTGAGACTATGGTCACCTATCTCGTTGAACCCCTATCCCGTCAGATGGACGGACACACACACACACACACACAAGTATATATATGAAAGCACACTCGGGGACAAAGCGCAGTTTTCAAGGGAGGGGACCTGAGCTTACGCAGTGGACGGCGTCGCCGACTAGCACGATACGTCCGTGGTGCCAGCGCTTCTGGCAGCTAACCTCAATGTCGAGCAAGGCGCCGCGTTCCTTGGCGCTCCACAGGTCGCCAAAGACGACGTCTTCGGCGAGGAGCTGACGGGAAAAGCTTGCTGCAGACTCCTCGGCTTCATCGGCTGTATACTGAGTCTCGCGGCGCATCTCATCCGAGCCCAGCTTCCACGTCAAGCACATGCCTATCTTGTCTGACCCTGTTATCAGACCTGCGCTTCGGCCTTCGCCGCAATTTCTGATGGTGTATCCGTAGTCTATGTCGCCCTTTCTAGGGGCAAGGCCCCAGAGGCACTTCCACTGTTGAAACACCGCTGTACTGCATCAATAATCATGCCCCTTTCGAGGCTTGCTACGGCCGACGGAGTGCATCATACTCTTTCGGTCATTTGCTTTCATCAGCCCGAGATCCTTCATGTCTGCACACTCCCACATGGCGCTTCTCACAACGCTATGCACGCCATCCGCACCAACGACGAGGTCGCCTTTCTCGAAGAGGCCGTCGGGGAAATCGACACGCACCCCGTCGGCCTCGTGCTGTACGCCAACGACTGGCCGGCTCGTGAGGATCTTGGACTTATCGGGAAGAGCCTCGTAGAGAAAGCTGACGAGTTTGCGGCGTTCCACCACCAGAGCGTGTTCACCGTGTCTGCCCGTGGGGGGGGGGGATCAGTTCAAGAAGGACTTTTACAGATGTGGAGGGTCTGTCATGCTCACTTGACGTGCATATCGGACACAGAAGCGATTGATGACTGTAGTTCTGGATCCCAGGCCACAATCCTAGGAAGTGTCTTGTTTGCGACGGCCTTGAGTCCAGCTAACAACCCTATCTGATGTAGTATTCGCAGACTTCCGGGTAAAATTACCAACAAGCCGCCAACCGGAGCATCAACATGCGCATGCTTCTCGACGACGATGAAGTCGATGCCGGCCTTGTGCAGTGCGTGTGCCATTGTCAGGCCGCCGATGCCGGCGCCGACGATGATGGCGCGAAGCCGGGGGCGGGATCCTTGAGGCATAGTTTGCTTGACAGTGGTTGAGAGAGGTTTAAGGTGGGTTTGACCGTTCTTACTGACGGTCCAAGTCTCTTCCTCGTACGAGACGATGCCTGGTACTTATATACTGGTAGAGCCTGCATGGGGGCGGACGTCCAAAACGGGTGAGACAGGAAGTCGTCTTAGTCGATGCTTCGTATGAACTCCGCACCGGCTTCCTGTGCTTGGTCAATTGCCTGTACTTATAGTCTTATAGACTGATTCAACTTCTGGGGGAGATATTCCTGCGATGTGGCTACCTAGATTCCTATGCAATGCTACCTTGCGTCTCATGCAGCCGATCGGTCATCGGATGGCCAAGGGGCTTCGAGATCGGAGAGGCTGAACAGAAAGCCGAGGAAAGAAAGGGAAATACGCACGATGAAAAAGGGCTTGCCATATGTTTCACGTATTGGGATAGAGGAGTATACTACCCGGATGTTGTTAACACTGCATGCTCTTCAGCACATTTTAGAGGAGGAATTCGGGGGGGAAACCACCGATGAATGCGCGGACCGAACCCAACCGGAGACCGGCTGTGGAAAAAGAGGCTAAGTGAAAGAAGAAGGGTTACTGTCCCGTCTGGCCGTCTCGCTTATGCTCCTGGGCCACAGCAGCCAGCACCTCGAGCGCCTCATTTTCTCTCCCGAGAGGCACAAACAGGTGATCGTGATAGAAGCCACTGACGGGGTTGACACCCATGTTACGAGCGGCAAGCTTTGAAGCGACGATAGCCATGAAGCCGACGGCGTCCAGGCTGGTGGTGACGTTGAGGGTGATCATCCGACAGGGGAAAAAATACTGCATCTTCTGCGCGGTAGCGAAATCAATGCTGACGATGACGGTGACGCCGTCAGGCTCGCGGAAGAGAAGCTGCATCTCCGAAAGCGGCGGCAAAGGCGATACAGGACTGAGGCTGGTGAAGACGAAAGTGGCGGGATGGAGCGTCGTCGTCAGCGTCGCCAACAAGCTCGAAAGCGACGACTCGGCTGTTGAGGACGGGACGCCAAAATTTCTGACGGGGCCGTGAAAGTGCATGACGGGCGTCTGCGACGTCGACTCTTGTTCCGAACAAGGTTCAGCCGATTGGGAAGCGCCGCTGGTAGATCCGGCGCGACGCCCCTTGTTCTTGGATTTAGGTCGTCCCGATCGAGGCCTCGACACCAGACGTCCCGTCTTCTCGAATCGCTGTAGCGTTCGATCGATGGCTGCGGGCGAGATGCGAAAGCGAGCTGCGATGACGCTTTTCCGCTCGCCTGCCTTGACGGCGGCGATGATGGCGGCTCGAGCTTCGGGAGTGATTTCGCCTCTGGGTTTGCGGTCGCCGATGGCTGCGGTGGAGGAGCTTGATGAAGCCATCATCATCATGCTGGTGGTCTTCTTCTTCTTCCTCTTCCTTTTTTCTTCCTCTTCCTTTTTTCTTCCTCCTCCCTCTCCTCCTCCTCCTGCTAGTGCTGCTGCTGATGATGTTCGTCCTCTTCTTCTTCTTCTTCTTCCTCGTCTTCCCCCTACTCCTCGCCCACCTCCTCCTTCTCCTTCTTCACCTTTTCCGTGCTTCTCGGTAGTTCAAGACAAATGATAAGCAGAGAAACAAAAATGTCATAGAAAAAGAAGAAGATATACAACTAAAGTATGTATTTACAATGAAACGATTGTCGTCCAGAGAAGGTTGGCGAGAAGAAGACGAAGAAAGGGAGGGTTTAGCCGATCCGGCCTAGTCCGTGTGGGGGGGGGGAGAGGAAGGGGGGGGGGGGGGGCAGGGAACCGGGCGTGAAGAAACAGAGAGTTCGTATTCGTATTCGTACAGCCTCTGTGAGGCGGGAAGACAGGGAATCACAGGGAAGGGAAGGGAAGAGACGCGGCGCTCGGAAGGGACGCCCCGAAGCGATATCGGCATGAAACAGAAACAGGGGTCACCTTTATCGTAGAGATTGTTCCCCTTAGTCACTCACCGAGGTGACACCCGCAAAAGCAAGCACCGTCTGGCTGATGCAGCTTCCTCACCGATAATCTTCAACCGCCGCCCTTTCCCCCCTCCCCAAATCACGATCGTCTCGCCCTGTCCAAAGCAATGCAAAGCAAAAAAGAGGAGGGTGGAACGCCATCGTTCAGATGCATCGAATACGATGAGCTTTGAACCATCGTTATATCAGTGGATTCCCGATTACTCGCTTCGATACATACATACACACCTACATCTCTACTACACACGTTTCTTCACTCGTTCCGAGGATAATACATATGTACATTGAGAAGCAGCAACGATGCCATACCTCGTTGGAAGCGACGACGAAACGACGAATGCCGGCTTGAACGGAGCGGAAGTCGTGAACGGAGCGGAAGTCGTGAACGGAGCTGAAGTCGTGAACGGGGCTGAAGCCGTGAACGGGGCTGAAGCCGTGAACGGGGCTGAAGTCGTGAACGGGGCTGAAATCGTGAACGGGGCTGAAGTCGCGAACGGTTCTTCGTCTAACCATACCAACGGTTCTCCGTCAAGCCGTCCGACTGCTCCTCCGACCTGTCCCATACCTCCTTTTGGGACCAGCCGTGCCTTTGGATACCGGCCAGGCGATCAGCTTTTCTATTTCGGTGCTTCAGTCATAGGCGAGGACCCATGGGCCGACATACCTCTCGTTGTGAGCTCTCAAAAAGAAGAGGCAGATAGGGACAACACCCGGATATCACTGGACCGAAATGTTCACAGTTTTGAGCCCAGCGATCTGAATCCAACTCAGCGACACATATGCTTCGAAATATTCCACATGAGCCGGATGGCCACGTCTGGTACGGCGGGGCGGTAGGTAACGCTTCGCCTTTTCGACTCCTTTCTCCACGATGTCTGCAAGAGATGGGACGGCAAACTTGGCCTCGCAATCAGCCCAATGTGCAGTACATTTTGCCGAAAAGTTGGCACACTTGTAAGAACTCGGGGCACAGAGACAGGTAAGTTGCCCCTCCCTTTTCAACGTCTGACTGGTCGTCGCTAATCTTCGTTATGGCTAGACTTCCGCGATATAGTTGCCGATTGCCTCTTCAACTATGAGGTCAATTGGATCAGCCTCCGTATCGGAGTGTACAACCCGTTGCCTACGGAGTATGCTGTCGAGTCCATGATGACAGATGACATCAAATTGGACAACGACTGGGGAGCGTCCTTCAAGCGATCCTTCGACAGATGTTACACGAGGACGGTTGAACAACGCCAGTATCAAGTCGCGATCTACTGTGTGCATCGCATAATTTGCGAAGACCGCTTTCGTGGAGTTGGAGTCAGGCGCCTGTTCGAAGAAGCTTCCATTTTACGGTCTATCGCCTGGACCGATGTGTCCAGGGAGGAGAGGTTGGAGTTCTTACAGAAATGGGCTGACCATTTGACCAGTGTCATGGTAAACCGGTGAGTGCATGGATGTCCCCAACGACCATCCTTGACTCTTTCAAATGGCCGTGGGTGGTACGTGGTATGTGCCTCGCATACCTAGGTGATGGATGAATACCTAGGGAGGAGAGAAGCGTTGTGTAGGTGCCTAGTCATGAAGATAGCAGCAGCGTACTCTAAGAGCATCATCTTTTCACACTCATTCCTATTTTTACCAGCTCTCATTTCTATCGTAACATGGCTTCTCTAGTTCCTCATCTTTCTGTACTACATGCACGACTCTACATACATACACCGTAGGCAGGGAGAATGTTGCCGCAACTGTCGGGAAAGCGAAGACGGACTTGGTGGTCGTTGTCGTATTCGGCGACGGCATCACATTCCCTTGGTTTCAGCACGACGTCAAAACGTCACGGACATGTCATTATGACGACTACGCTGTAAAATAGTCTTGCATACCTACATATATATGATAGAGAAAACTCGACTCGAGATGGAATATTTCCACCTTGACTGAAAAGAAAGGGACATACGATGGACAACCTCCCCGTCAGCAACAAGACGCCAGGCGACGCCTTGTCGAGTGAAAACACCGTCCTCACCTCAGCCGCTTCCATCACGCAGGCGAGCATCGTCAAATCCTGATAGTAGGAGACAAGGAGAAAAAGGGCTAAAGACGGCAGACAGGACTTTGCGCCTCTTCGGAGCGTCTGCGCTCACCTCAACGCCTTTCATGCCTATGCCGACGATGGCAGCCGCAGCGTGGAGACGAACCACTACTGCGGCCATGTCAGTAAGCGTGTCCTGCTAAGCCCAGAATCCCATCTACGACGAGAGATGAGCTCAGGCTTTTTTTCCGACTCAGACGACGACGTCCGACAGTGTCTCCTCTACGACTCAGCCGAGCGTAACGCGCGCCTCATCGGGATAGAATACATGATTACGAGACGGATATACGAGACGCTCCCTCGAGAAGAGCGTCGACTATGGCACTCGCACGTCTACGAGGTAAAGTCAGGCATGCTGGTGATGCCGAACGACAACGTGCCGACCAAGGCGTGGGAGCTGGCCGAGACGCGGGAGATGAGACAGATCGTCACGCTGTATGGGAAAGCGTACCATCTATGGCAGACGGATAGAGGCGATGCGCTGCCGTTGGGTGAGCCGAAGCTGATGACGAGCTTTATCGCTGATGGGCAGCTTGATTGGGGGGAGGTGGAGAGGAGGGATGAGAGGTTGGGGACGGATTATCGGGTTAAGAGGGAGATGAGGAGGGATATCGAGGAGCCGGAGATTGATGCTGGTGAGTTTTTTACTTCTTCCTTTGTTGGTTGATGGAGAGAAAGAGGCAGATAGGGAGAGGGAGAGGGAGAGGGAGAGGGATAGAGGATATGGTGATGCTGACGTTGGAGGGTGAGCAGATGCAGATTGGGCTTGGAAGAGTGGTAAGGCGGGAAAGGCCGGGGATCACGAGTAGAGAAATGGGGGTATCCGGAGATTCTGGAGCAAGGACCTACGATGGTATATTGTATGGATATGTGTCGTCTTCTTGATGACAGCTTACTCCGTATGCGCAACCAAGTTATCAACATCATCATCATCATCATCACCACTTCTCTGTCTCTCTTCCTCTATCTTCCTCTTATCCGTATTGCTTTGCTCCTCTCTCTCTCTAATACCCATGTCTCTCTCCTTGTTTATCCCCCCCCCCCCCCCCTCTCCCCTGTTCCCTCTCGTATTCATCCTGCTACGGGAACCCGTGAAACTTTCCTTTTTTCTTTCCCTGACCTATCATCCTTTCAGCGTCTCCTTGCAGCTTACGGATTACAAGCGTCTTACCTATCCACCCACTCCCCCCCCCCCTGGTCCTGGTGCTAATCATCCCGAGTATCTGCCAGGTAACTAACAAGACTTGGCAAAAAACCGGAAGAAGAAGAGGAGGAGGAGGAGGGGAGGAGGAAGAAGAAAAGGGAGAGGTCACTGTCGTCGTCGTCATCATCACCATCACCACTCTATCTTGAACCTCCCAAAAAAAAAACCTCACTGTCTTTTATCCCCATCTCGATAACCATAAAGGTATACATACAGAAAGATAATAGAATCATGTGCCAAGCTTGAAGAGATTTTCCCCCTTGGAAGACACAGAGAGAGAGGGAATTTTAAAAAAAAAAAAACCACCCTCACGCACACGCTCTCACACCCCCCGCTCAAATCCCGTTTTTTCCGCTCCGCCCTCCATGGCGCTACCATGCATCATCGACGACTGCGCCCCCTCGATGGCCCGCGAGAGGGGGGCTGTGTCGACGAAGACGGCATTGCCAAGCCGAGACACCACTGCTGAAGAGGAGGAGGTTGAGGAGGAGGAAGAGGAGGAAGATGAGGACAAGGTAGAGGAAGATGAGGATGAGGATGAGGAGAACAAGGGGAATGGTCGAGTTCGATTGGTCAGGGTTGATAAATCCTCGTCGTGCAAAAAGAAGAAAAGCAGCAACAGCAGCAGCAGCAACAGCAACAGTCACAACCACGATGGTGGTGCCAACGCTGATAACGACAACGACAACTCCTCCTCCTCCTCCTCCTCCTCCTCCTCCTCTTCTCCCTCTTTCTCCTCCTCCTACTTCGACCTCCCCCCGGCCTCCAAACTCGAAAACAACCTCCCATGGGCCGTCGGCCTCCTCGAGCTCGCCAACGCAGGCGACTTCGCAGCCAATGTCTGGAACGAGGTCCCCGTCCCGGTTTACGCCATGGTGTTGATGTCGTTCGGCGGCACGTTGGCCTTCGTCATGAGCATCGTCGCCTTTCGTGACATTGGACGCGCCTGGCGAAATGTCTCCTTCTTACTCCGGAGGCGGAGACGGAGAAGAAGAAGGTCAAGCTGTCACCCTTCTTCTTCGCCTTCTTCTTCTTCTTCTTCTCCTTCTCCGACGACGACGAATCAGTCCAACAACGAAGATGACGATGACATCGACGACGACGACGACGACGACAACGACGATAGAAAGAAACTCCGTTCCGCCCTCCGCTCCGTATCCTTCCGCGAACTCTACAACGAAATCATCAACCGTCTCGCAATGGACATCCTCATGGGCGCCGGCGCCCTCCTCATCGCGACCGGAACCTTCATGGCAATGGGAGGCGGCAACGAACACGTCTGGTACGCCAGCAACATCCTATCAGGCTACCTCGGCAACACGCCCCTCGCCCTCTTCGCCATCGTCAACTCCTCCTGGGCTCTGTACCTAGCCTACACGGCGCAGAGGCACGTCTCTGCCACGAAGCGGTCTCCGGCCGCGGCCTTGGTCAAGAGGAGAAGTCGGAACGTCCAGGTTTTCTGCCTCATCAACGGCACTGCTGCCGTTGTCGGCGGTGTCGGCTCTATGCTTACCGCTACGAGGTGGTGGGCTTACGTCCTGCTCGCTCCCGTCGTCGTGTCTTCCATCTTTTGCAACTTTTGGTGGAGGCGACGCGTCGGTTACACCCGGACGCGAACACGGCTCCTCTCAGCCGATGACATCGTCTCCGATCTCGAGTTCGCAGCCTGGGCCGACGTCATCCTCCGCCAGTCGGCCTCGTCCCGTCCGTTATCGCGATTGATGGCCGATCCCGGCTCGTTACCAGAGGTCTTGCGATGGCTTCGTCGCCACCATCTCCTCTCCGACGTCTGCGTCGCCGCCGCCAACCACCCTCAACTCCGTCCCGCGCTCACCACCTCCGCCACCACTGAGCTGGACCTCGGCTTGCCGGAGCTGCTGGCCTTACCGCCCGCGCTGCACCCTCAGCTGCTCGACGTCGCTGACGAGTGCGTCGGTCGTTTGGGCGCTCTTCATTTTCGTCATCGGGAGAGATTCCTTGCTGAGCTTTTGGGATCCTACTGCTGCATTGGCGGCCGCGCTCCTGACGTAGAGGAGGCCGAGAAGTAGCAGCTCTACTTTTCCAAAAGTCTGCCTGGGGTTTCTTTTATGCGACAAGCATCTATAAGGAGTAATTTATTCGTCTCTTGCATCATATATCTATTACCTACTATTAAACTACCTACATACTACATACATTCATCATACTCTTTCCACCTCTCGTCACATTCTCATCGCTGTATCCCTACCGTACTGATCACAATGGCCAGTTGCGCCAAGTCTAGCGAAGTGTGTAGGGTAGGTAGGTCACGATGCAGCGCACAACACGTTCATTGCATAATGCACGCCAAAGATAATCGTCGCTTACACGCAAAACCACGGGGCAGACAGTTTATGCATAATCTTCTTCCGCCTATAAGGAAAGAGAACTGCAAGAAAATAAATATAGATAGCAGCTATAGAAAAAACAAAGCTTCGCTTGCTCTATAAAATTTTTATCAGAATAAACAAACAACTGCAATGCGTATATAAGACCACGCTTGCAGTTAACAAGATGGCAGGCAATTTGCAGCCAGGAGTTTGCACCTATATATACTCAAACTAAGCCGCTTACTTCAACAACAACCGCACTACAGGCGCCTTCAGGCGCCACAACATCCTTCGTAGTATAGTGGTTAGTATGCAAGCTTGTCACGCTTGAGACCCGGGTTCAATTCCCGGCGAGGGAGCACTCGCCACCTGGCATTATTTTTTTCTTATTTTTCTTGTACTCTTTTTCTATTTCATCAAGTTTAATCTCATCCGTTGTTTTCTGATTCCCCATTTCATTACCTTATTTCTTCTCCGGTTGCTTTTTCTTTCGCCATCGCCTTTACTGTAATCCACTATCTGAATAACTGCCATTTTTTTTTACTACGGTTCACTTTCCCCATATTCATCAGCAGGGTATCCGTACGCAAGGAAACTCCATTCGATCTATCAACCACCTTTTCCTTTCTCATATAATGGATGCATATGTATGTATGTATGTATCCGTAGGCATTCATCCATCATTCAGCTCTGCTATAATGAACCAAGACTCTATGTATCACTATCCATTCATACACCTAGGTAGGTATAACTGGATATCTGGACCTCGAGCAATCCCTTTCTCTCTAAACACAACTGGCTGAAATCCCAACCCACTTCCCAATATCCCAACATCTTCAACCTCCCCCCCTGTCCCCCATCTCAGTGGAGGAAAGAAACACTCCCATCTAGAACAAAATATCCCCCCTCTTCGAAAAACCCTGACCGTCCCTTCAATCTTCGCCAATGGCAAATCCCTCCCCACCAACCACAATCCCCCAATCCCTCCTCACGCCATCCTTCCACTCCGCAAACCCCTGCACCCCCTCGTCCACCAAGATCTCTCCCGTATGCAGCACCCTGTTGAGCGGCTCGACCGTGAACCAATCGTGGTCGCTCCGGCACATGATCCTGCCGCGCGTCTCGTGCTTTTCATCCTTCTCGTCGTCGGGGCCGTCGCCTTCGCCCCTGAGAATTACCCTGTCCATACAGCGACGACAGTAGCTCTCCATGCAAAGGAGGCACATGACGAACTCGGCCGACGGCGCCACCATCTCCAGACACTGGAAGCAGCTGCGGTCGTGCTGTCGAATCCCCGGCAGCTTCGGCGCACCCGTCGCGTTGCGCCGCTCCACCGGCGAATCGCCCGGCGTGCTGATTGACGCCTCCGGGTTCACCCTGCGCATCGACCGCGCCAGCGCCTGTGCGTTGGGGACGTCGTCAGCCGCGATAAAGATTCGCAGCAGGTTGTCTAGCGCGAACACGTCGTTTTCCGGCTCGCTGTCCGACAGAATCGCCAGGCTGTCGCTGATGAGGCCGCTCAGTAGCGCCAACGCCTCATCCTCGCGACCCTGCAGCCGGTAGAAGCTGGCCAGGTAGATGGACGCCACGTTGATGTCTGAACCCAGCATCACGGTCGGCATGTCGGCGTTGCGATGCTCCAGCTGCTTGCTCTGCACCGCCTCAAGCTTGCGCACCCACGCCTCCCCCGCCGCCGTCCGCGGTCCGCCAGCTCGCAGCGCCTTCTGCTTGTACAGGCCGGCCAGCTTCTGGAACGAGACCGCGTGCGCGCGGCGGGTGGCGATGGTCCCCCTCGGCCGCGCCTCCAATAATGATATGTGTTCGAAGACAGCCATGGCCTTGTCGGCGTCGCCGTTGTACGTGTACCCCGTGCCGAGCGCCAGCCGCAGGTACAGCGCCCGCGTCGAGTCGCTCATGCTGTCCGCCACCTCGAGCGCCCGCCCGGCCTGGTCGAGGAAAAAGGCCAGCTGTCCTGCCTTGCAGGCCGCCTTGGGCATCCAGTCGAGCACCAGGTCCGAGCTGTCGTGCTCCAGCAGCAGGTCGACGAACCGGCCCTTGCCGTGGTCGTTACGCGACGTCTGTGCCGCCATGTCCTTGGCCAGCGCCACCATCTGCCCGTGCAGGTTGTCGGCCGCCAGCGCCTCGAGGTAGTCGGCCTCTGCTTCGAGTGACTCTGACGGGCTGAGGCCGGCGTCGCCTGCTGCCGTCATGGCCTTGGCGAAGAAGGCGTGCGTATACTCGACGTTGCCAGTCTGGTGCGCGCACTTGGCTATGACGAGATAGTCCCTGTAGAGGCGCCATCGGCTGTTCCGCAGCTCCGTCCGTGACAGGCGCCCGTCCCGGATGTCCCGCTCCTCCATGGCCGCGCACTCCACCGACTTCTCCAGCGCGTCGTGAAAGCGCCCGTCCTTGTACAGACAGTAGGCGATGCGGCTGCTCGTCTCGACGCTGTTCCGGTCCATCGTGAGCGCCGCGTCGTAGTGCCGCAGCGCATCGTCCGCGAAGCCCATCATCAGATAGGTGCTCCCCACTCGCCGGTGCCAGTGCGCCGTTTCCACCTGCGCCGCCCAGCTGGTCGCCCTGGCCATGCGCTCCTTGACTGCATGCGTGTTGCCCTGCGACCAGCCGTAGCCCGCGTCCAAGAACGCCACGCTCTGCACGATCTTGAAGCAGAACAGCGGCGGCACGTACCCCTCGAAATCGTTGGACAGCCAGGCCCTGGCGTAGTATCGCCCAATCTTCTCACAGACGCCCGCAGCCCGAGCCGATGCCGCCTCGGCAAAGGCCGCTGCCGCCCCTGCGTTGAGGCCGTCGACGATGTCGGCGTCTCGGAACCACCGCTGCAGCCCCCTGATATTGGCGTCGTTGAGCACCTCCAGACCCTCATCGTTCTTCTCGTACATGATGGTCCAGTCGTGCACCGTGCTCTCCTCCGTCAGCATCCGATACAGCTGGCCGGCAAGCTGCCGCTTCTCCTGACGGGCGACGGTAGCCGGATCTATGGAGGCCACGTGTTCCTGCCAGTACCAAGCCGCATACTGCCTGAGGGCTTCCTTTCCGGGCCCGAGATCCAAGGCCAAGAACCAGTCCTTGTCAGTGAAAATCCTGAGGCAAGTTTTGACGATGCGGAGTCGGGCCTCGCCGACGTCGAGCCCGAGCGATGCGCTCGCCGAGCTTGACTTTGCCGGGGGACGACTAGCTCGAAAGAAGTCTCTGACGGACGAGTGAAAGAAGACGACGCGCGTCGTCGACTTGCTGGACCGAAACTCGGTGTCGCTCGCCACGTCAAAGGACGATCCGCTCAGCCGCGGAGAAGCGCCGTCGACGGAATTGGAAATACCGCCTATGCTATTCCTGTTTTTCCCAGCCGCGGGACTCAAGTTGCGTTTGGGCATCGAAGCCTCGCCGGCGCTGAAGCTTCTACCCGCTGGATGCTGACTGAAGAAGCGCGAAGGTCCTCCGAGGTCTCGTCTCGGCTCGCGCTGGAACAATCTTCCCGCATCCTTGACGAGGTCATCCGTCGTCAAGCCGTCTTCCCGCTCGAGGTCGAAGAAGCAAGAGTACTGTCGCCGCAGGCTCTCCTCCAGGAACATGGGCGGGTCGCCGAAACGTAGCACCAGGGCGGCTTCGAGCTGCCCCAGTGTCAGGGGCTCCTCGGCGCACGTTACCCAGCAGAGGATCTCACGCAGATCCCTCGCCTCCTCGTCCGTGATGGTGTTGCAGAGGTCGGTGAGTGTCCGTTGCAGGACGCTGTTGATCTCCTTGGGGTACGTCTGCAGGCTCTCGAGAATCGAGCTCTGATGGCGTTTGCGGTTGACGTCGTCGAGCATGAACTTGGCGACGATGAAGAAGCCGTCGGCCTGTTGCTCCAAGGCGGCGATGACTTTGGTCTTGAAGTCGACGCTCGTACGGCTCAGGACCCTTGAGTGGAAGACGCTGCTGTTGATGAAGGCTCTGACGTCGCTCGCGTTACGGTCTGACGTGACTTGCACCGTTGCCAAGCTCTGACCATTGGAGTTCAGCATGGTGTCGACATTGTCCGAAAGATAGGGCCTCCCGATGAGGGCGAATTGAAAGTGAGGCGGCGGCGGCAGCTCGTCTTCTTCGGGGGCGAGGCAGCCGAGCAGCTCCTGAATCTCGTCGGGATCGGCCTCGTCGATGCCGTCTAGAAATATGTATTTGATTCGTTGCCGGCCAACTGGTGAGGTGAAAAGTTTCCTAAACGCGCTCGCCACCGTCTTGATCTCGTCTCTGCTGTCCAACCGAGAGGCGAGCTCCTTACGATAGACAACGTCCTTTTCGCTCAGCTGATGGGCGACATCGCGCAGCGCCTGCAAGACAGACCGGGTTTCGGGATTATCAGCGCGGAAGTAAAAGTAGCCGATGCAGGGGAATTTGTCGGCATTCTCCCGTGTCCAAGAGATGACACTCGTCACGACGAAGCTCTTGCCAGTCCCTGCTGTCCGTTAGTGTCATATTCAGCGTGTCAAAATGGGGGGCCAGGCTCACCTGCATTGCCGAATATCCACAGATAGGGGACCTCTGCCCGCAACCAGGCGTTTAGACTCTCGTCTGAAAGAATCCATGCGCCGGTATTGGGGACGATGGATTTCTTCAAGGCGCAGTATATGTCGTCAGCGAAGGGCGATGGATTGAGTATGGCACGCAATTTGTCGTCGTTGCGCCGGCTGGCCAGCTCGCGGTGCTCGACCTGCAGTATTTGGACGCCCTGGTTGACCTGACTGACGATGCTCTCGATACGACCCGCCTTGGTGCCAAGGTCGGATACATTTCCAAAGGTATCAGCCAGGACCTGCCTCTCCTCTCCCTGGGTTAGGGCTTTGAGCCGATCGAGCGCCGGCTGCACCGGGCTGGCGGAGCCGATGATGCGTTTGAAGTAAGCCCTGAAGCGGCCGCGACGGATCTCCTTGGTGGCCAAGACGATGACGTCGAAAAGAGCGACGAGAATAGATACGATCTTGGACCGCAGTGAGGGAGACATGGTGTATCGTAGGTATACTTCAAGCCGCGTGGTGAAGTCCTGCGAAGTTGAAGTTAGAAGAAGTGCGAAAAGGAGAGTCGCCAGAGCCGGTCTTACCGACAGCTGCTCAAACAACTCGATGATGGAGTCGTACGTGGACGAGACGTTGTGACCGGCATTGATAAGATACAAAGAGGCCGAGTATATTGTCTGTGAAGGGGCAAAGGCTTGGGAGGCGGCGCCGGCAACGATATCCCCCACGAGCTCGATGGGGCGAAGGGCTACGGAGACGGCACTGAAGATGGCCTGGCGCTTGGCACGAAAGGCGAGGAAGCCATCGTTCTGAAGGCTCAGTTCACGCTTGAGGTCGTCAACAGAGGCCATGGGGGGCGTCATGAATTTTTCGAGGGGACGGCCCGACTTTTCCTTGTAACTAGTGGCGGCATCGGTGAGGATGGCGGCAAACTGGCCCTCGACGTGAAGCGGCTCGACGATGGGATCCGCCATTTTTTGTCGAATCTCGAGGTCCATCTTCTCGGGCGGCATCGAGGGAGAGGTCGTCGAGGAAGAGGACTTCGAGGCAGTTGCGAGATGAGTCAACGAGACTGCGACGGACTGCCACTATAGCCTGCAAGTACGAAGCTAGATAGACGGCGTAAGGCAGGCAGGCAGCAGGCAGGCCACGGGTAGGTCGCAGGCCTTGCAAGGCGCTGGCGATCTGCAGCGAGAGCGCGCCAGGCAGATGACGGGGTGGCGGTGTTCACCATTGGGTAGGATTGGGGCGTCAGCCTGCGTCGGCACATGCTGCTGCACGATGGTAACCCCTCTCTCTTCGGCATGGAGATGATGGCCTGGCGCATGCAAGGGGTGGCGGCTGATGCGCAGGAGCCGAGCATGTCTGTTTGGTGAATGCATCGAGGGAGAATGAGGCTGTCATGGAGGACAAGGCTGTCGTAGTGAGGATTTGTTCATACATACGTACAAATGTAGGAGCCTGAGGTCGGACGGGTGAGGCTGGTTATGTCGTGACGATGTCAGGAGAGCGGAGTTTGTTGACGACACCCCCCTGCCCCTCCTCTCCCACTCCCAGTGAGTCATTGTTGGCCTCAGGCACCCATTCAGCTTTATCAGCCCATCCTTGATAACAGCAGCATCCCGTGTGCGACGACTCCTGGGGAGTATTCGCGGAAGCACCTAATACGGCAATCCTCGTCTACGGACTCGTGTTCAAGCATCGTTCGGATGAGTCTTGAGATCAGACGAACTGTCATTGAAGGTCTTCCATTGCCTGCTTTTGAAAAATCCAAGTCAAAAAAAAATCACAGATCAAACTTCACCCTCCCGACCAATACAGCGCCAGCAACGTCATCAGCACCATGTTGTCAAAGTCAGACCCATAATCGACCTTGATCTGCAGCCGGCCGCAGCGGCCGCAACCGTATTGATTGGTGAAGACAGCCAGGACGTGGCCGCCGTCGTCGTCGTCGACAAGCTTCCAGTTACCCTGACTCCAGGCAGAAACAGTCATGCCGTCAACGGCAAGGCTGCGAGTTCGCTTCCATACGAATGACGCGCGGCTTCGACGGCATCGTAGATCCATTGACCAGCGATGACGCAGTCCGGGCCCGAACATGGTGTCCATACACTCCCACCTGCCGTTGCCGACCAGGAAGTAGAATCGGTGCGATAGGAAGGGCAGATGAGTCGTCGCCAGCACGGGGCTGTGGCTGTCGGGCCCGGCGTGTAATGCTAGCAGCGGCGTGTTCTTGGCCGATGAGGACCGCAGGCGGACGAGGCGAGGCGTTTTGAAGCCATCGGCAGAGATGTAGAAGCTTCGTTTCCAGATGGGTTTATCGATGGTGTAGATCATGGCGATGTAAACAGAATGCTCCGTGACGGAGAGACGAGATGCCCCCCTTTTCTTTCAATTCTTCAACCAAGCAGCAGCGGTTTATGGTGCCGTGTCTCGGAGCTTGCCGTTTTTTCGTCGGCCGTTCCGTGATTGCGCGCCGTGGCGGCGAGCGAGGGGAGCATCGGTGGCTTGGCTGTACTCAAGCGACGGATCACGACGACGGCACATATGTATGTATGTGTATGTAGGTGAGTAGTATGGTAGGTATGTAGGAGTATGTAGGTATGTATGTATGTGTATGTGAACCTCTCGAGAGCTGCAGGGAGGCTATATACATATTTACACATGCTATGATAGGAGCAGGCTGCGCGAATGTGCGGAAATGGGCTCAAGGGCGGAAGGCCGATTGTGTCTGTGCGGGACGAACGACGGCAGGGGAGGCGAATAAATGTGTACCTACCTCTCTCGCATGCACGTACCTACTAACTTGCGACTGATAGCTGAGAGCGAACGCTACAGTCCGTAGATGCTCGCTATGCCGTGTTGATGAGCAGGTAAGGAGATAGTCATAGAGGTGAGAAGACGCTGATGCGGATGCTTCGGGATGTGTTGATCTCGTCGTTGAATGAGAGCGTTGCAACTTAATAGGAGTAGGTAGTCACTCGACGGATCCCTCGCCAGCACGTGGGCTCAGCTCACACTGTCTCTGCTGCGTTTCGTCTTACTGTTTATTTTCCATATTCCTTTTCCCTATTCCCCTTGTCTCGCTTCTCCTTTTCTTCTTGTGATCAGGGTATCACTGCGACAACAGGAAAGCCGTACGACGAAGAGGTTGGCGCAGTATCCAGTAAACGTGTAAGACGGGAAATCAGCCTCCTATTGCAGGGAGAGCCTATCTACTAAGCCGTCCCCCCCCCCCCCCCCCCCCCCCCCCCCCTCCTCCCTGCGGTGGCGCCCCGCCCGCTGCCCCCACCTGAACAAAAGAACGAAAAATAAAAACAAATCCACTGCAGCGAATGGAGAAGATA
>PDHQ01000078.1:64770-76298 GCA_003339415.1 Ophiocordyceps camponoti-saundersi (nom. inval.)
GGGGGTGGGTTAGAGATGCGCGGGGGGGGGTAACACCCCCCCCTATCACAGGGGGCGCGTCCTCACCCCGGCCCCCCCCCCCCCCCCCCCCCCCCCTTTTACTAGGTGGTGGTGGCCAGATATCTAAGCCCCCCTTTATGACTCGCCGCTTATCGCCGGCCTTTCCACTGCTGCGTCGGGAGTAGGTAGGACCAGTAGGTTTCGTAGATTGTAGGCAGGCTCTAGGCTATATGTATGCATGTATGAACGGAATAGCAGTATCTGTAGGTAGTATGAATGGATGAATATCTGTGCCGCTTTCGCTCCATATTACTCATGCACATTCTTCTTCCGAAACTCTCCACCTCCGATTATCGCCACATCTTATCTGATCCGCTCCATCTCGTGACGGCCCCCCGTCTCTCACCTGCCCATCTCATCCTCCTTCTCTCGCTGCCATCCAAGAGAATGCCGCATATAACCATGACCAAGCCGTGACAAGATCAACAGAAGGGGAAAGAAGGAAAGAAAGGAAAACATAGGGGAAGAAAAAGAAGGAACTAAAAATGCGAGACACGCACGAACAGACGCCGTTGCTGACCGGACAGCCGGCTTCTTCCTCTTCGTCAGAATGCCCTCATGACAGCCTCCGCCCTCCCGGCGTGGCTCGCGTCGACGCCGCCTTCGCTCATCTCACGGCGCTCGAGCGCATCGCTCTCTTCGGAGGCATCTTCCTCGTCGGTTGCGCCTACGGACTCGAGAGTCAGGTTCGGGCCACGTATCAGCCCTACGCGACGTCGAGCTTCTCGCTACACCCTTACCTGTCGACCATCAACGTCCTTCGAAGCGTCGTTGCCGTCGCCGTTCAACCGACCGCTGCAAAGGTGGCTGACGTCGTCGGTCGATTCGAGGTCGTCGCCGCTTCTACAGCCTGCTATGTCTTGGGCATGGCTATCGAGGCTTCGGCCGGGTCCGTCTATGCCTTTTGCGCCGGCGGCATTGTCTATCAGGTTGGCTATACGGCAATCGTGCTGGTTCTTGAGGTGCTCGTTGCCGATGTCTCTTCCATGCGCGCCCGCGTCTTCTTCAGCTATGTTCCCGCTCTGCCCTTTGTCGTCAACGCTTGGGTTGGCGGCAGTCTCGCCTCAGCCGTCTTGTCCGTTGCGTCGTGGCGCTTGGGGATAGCCATGTGGTGCTTCGTCTATCCTCTGGCGTCGCTGCCGCTACTCGTCGCACTCTATCTGCTCGACCGTCGCCGCGCTCCCAACCAGGCGTCCAAGCCGGCATCGGGCCACAAACCCGTGACTTTCCTCATGCACCAGCTCGACGTTATCGGTCTTGTCGGTCTCGTCGGCGCCTTGGCCCTTATCCTCGCTCCCTTGACCATCGTTGGCGGCGCCGGCGTCGCACGATGGCGAAGCCCCCTCGTGCTGGTGCCCCTTGTCGCCGGCCTCGCCATGTTGCCGCTCTTTGCCGTCTGGGAGCGTCGCGGAGCCCGCGCGCCCCTCGTGCCAATGCGTCTGCTGGCTGATCGTGGCGTGTGGTCCGCCTTGGCGGTCCGCGGCCTGCTCAATCTCGCATGGAGCGTGCAGGGCAACTATCTGTACACCGTCCTCGTCGTCGCCTTCGACTTCTCCGTCGAGACGGCTACCCGCATTCTGTCGCTCTTCTCCTTTTGCGGCGTCATCAGCGGCGTCCTTGTCGGCATGGTCGTCTACCGCATTCGTCGCCTCAAGACCGTCATTGTTGTTGGCACTTGTCTCTTCACTGCCGGTCTCGCGGTTCTCTATTCTTTCCCCGGAGGCGCCGATCTGCGGTCCGCCACCGGCGTCATCGCCGGCCAGGTCCTCATTGGCCTTGCTAGCGGTTTTTTCGCATACCCGACTCAGGCCTCCATCCAGGCGTCAGCATCGCGCGACCACGTGGCCGTCATGACGGGGCTCTACCTTTCTCTCTACAACATCGGCAGCGCCCTGGGCACCAGCCTCTCCGGCGCCCTCTGGACCGAGGCCCTGCCACCCACCCTGTCGGCCAATCTGGCTTTTCAGCCCAACAGCACTCTCGCCGGCGCCACATATGATTCGCCCTTTGACGTCGTGGCGCGTTACCCGGTCGGGACCGAGGTACGCGCCGCCATCATCTCCAGCTATCGCCACGTCCAGCGATTACTCTGCCTCGCTGGCATCATTGCCTGCCTCCCGATGATTGCTTTTGCGCTGGCGCTGAGGAACCCCCGGCTATCGAAGCGGCAGGTTCAGCCGGAGGCGGCGACTCCGAACGAGGAGGGCGCTGGGACGAGGTGAAGGAGGGTTTCTTTTTCTCTCACTTTCACTTGGGAATCAAGCTCAAGCCCCTCCCTTGTTCTGCGTTGTTTCTGCAAGGGGAGCTTCACTTTTCTGTGCCATGTCCAAGGCGGGATTCAGGCATGGCCGGTGGAGAATGTGCAGGACAAGACCGTTGTTGCCTAGGGGGCTGGACGAGGCATTCGCAGCTCGCGGACAAATAGATGAACCAATGCCTATGAGTTCGTAGGCGTTTCTGAACAGCTGGTCAACTGACTGACTTCTTGCCCGGAAACTTGAGCTTGACTGGGGAATGCAGGTTGCGACTCTCGGGCACCACCGAGCTGGACTAAAGGTCGCCCTACCTTCACCTCCTGGCTATATGTATATGGATTAATGCACACCTACCTAGGTATCTATTACATATGTAGAAGTCTTTTATAGGTTTCTGATACAAAGAATCAGATGAAACAAATGAATCATACAGGTCGCGTAGATGTGTCTTCGACAACAGCATCCACATCGACGTCGTCACTCGCCTCCTACGAAGCCAACCATCTTGGTCTGTAGGGTTTCCGGAAACAAGTTGAGAAAGCTGGGATCAAGACGTGGCGTCAAGACGGTAGAGTTGGTGCACTGCCCTTTCAGCTGCGTCCCTTCCAACACACCGCTCAACCAGCGGAGCACGCTTGGCACGGCGATGAGCCCATATGCGGCGTGTGTGTAGCGACTGGAGGTCTCAAGCTGGAATTCAATGTGTGAGCCGAGGGAGCACCAGCGCTGGACGACTTGGCTGATTTTCTGGGGATCGATCAGGTGGTCGCTGGCTAGTTGATACCAGTATAGCTGCGGTGACTGGGGCGCCCAGTCGAACTTGGCGGTCGAATCCAAGACGCCGGTGAAGAATTCCATGATTCTTTGCCGATCGACGAATAGGGACAGGATATCTTGGTCTTTGAAAGTCCTTTTGTTGGCGTCGTGACACTGGTGGAGAGGCAAGTAAAACTGGGCGCGAGACTCGGGCTTTAGTAGGCTGTTCAAGGTCTGCCTCAGACGAGAGCTGTACGCGGTGAGACCTAGGAGGGTTACGGGGATGAAGCTGGCGGACGGGCCCTTGTTGAGGACGGCAAGGGACTCGGCGGCGGACGGGGCTTCTCTGGTGGTGGGGGCAGTGGTGCCTCCAAGGGCGGCGCCAACGACGTTGTTTAACAAGTCGGGAGCGTAAGACGGGCGAACTTGGACAGCAGCCATGGTCTCGGCGCCGCCGCCGGAGTAGCCCCAAAGAGCAACGGAGGCGTTGCGGTGGATTTGAGTAAAGGGGTTTGAGTTGAGGGCTGCGCGGACGCCGTCGAGGACGGCGTGGGCAGCGGGCTTGGATGGAGGGTAGACAGCCCTGGGACCGGCGGTGTCCGGTACGATGACGATCCAGCGGCGATCAAGGAGGGCCTGGATCATGAGTAGATGAACCTGTACGGTGGGCGACTCGAGTTGAGGGTAGTCTGCGACGGCGGCGAGGAAGCCGAAGGAGGGCGCGCAGTCGACGGAAGCCGTGTCCTCTGCCACTTGCAGGGAGACGACCTTGCCGTAGTCTGCGTTGGGGGGCACGAGGACGGTGAGGACGCTGGATATGGGGGTTCCATGGTGGCCGGTAGTACGGTAGAGGATCTGCTGGCTGTATTGGACGAGACTACTATCGAGGGGCTGACCGAAGGCGGATAGGTTGGAGGGGAGGTGACGGTGTCGGAGGATGGTTCCCGGCTCGACGTTCCGCGCCCAGCCGGGCATGGCGTAGAAGGGGTCTTGGCTGGGCGGGAGGGCGGTGTTGGTTTTGTTGAGGTGTGAATGGGACGGAGGGCCGCCGCCGGGCGTGGGAGTGAGAGCCCATGCTGTCGTCGACAGAGCAAGAGAGAGTGAGAGGGCGGCGCTTAGGCGAGAGAGTAGCGCCATCAGGGGATGGAAGTCTGTCGAGGGAAAGACTTGAGGATGACGATGTCGGGAGAGAAGCAGTGCAATATATACACTGAATCTTGTGGCAAAGGCATGGCTTGAAGGTAGGTGGGTGTAGGAAGGTCGCACGAGTTGAGTGAGGAGAAGAAGGCCCTTTTACTGATAACGGTGAGCCGAAGCTGAGGATGATGAGCCGTGTCACTATCACTATCACTATCACGATCAATGGTCTCAAGCCACATGCAGTTTGTCTTTTTTTTTTTTTTGCCGAGCCTGATGGCGTTGGTAGTGTTGGTGGTGTTGGTGGTGACGAGAGGGCCGGCCCGCCGTAGTGTGCCTGATCAAGGAACGGGTATGTATGTATGTATGTATGCCAGCCAGTATGTATGGGACAAAGACGGGGAATGGGATGGGATTCAATGAGATGAGATGAGATGAGATGAGATGAGATGAGATGACGGGCTGAGATCCCAATTGACTTTGTTATTCATCATATGTATGTGATTCCTTTCTGTTCAGCTTCTATTTCTTCCATCATCCTTCTGTTTATTTTCCCCTTTCGATTTGTTTTCCTCTCTTCCCCTTCTCCTGATCGTCGTCATTCTCTTACTCTCTCTCTCTCTCTCTCTTCAAGCTTGCTTAATGTACGGTCCGTATGTACATACATAAGCCTGTCGACACATCATCTTCTTTAGGCAGTTCAGCCGCAGTTCAAACGCAGCTGAGTTCTGAGCTCGTTTTATCTCATTTTTTTTCTTTCTTCCCGACGCATATACTAGCGGACGTTTTCTTTCATGTCTTGTCTCTCTGTCATGTCTTTTCCCTCTTTTCTCTTTTACTAGGAGAATACGGATACATACTCACATACATAGTAGTAGTAGATGGATAGATGGTCTTAGAGTGTTGCAATGGCGCTTCGCTGGATTGGTTTGCATTTGCTTCTGGGGCTAAGATGGAAAAGGCGGGGGAGAGTGAGAGATGACAGAGAAAGAAGGGGAAATAGGAGGGGGGGGGGGGAAGGCGGGTTGTATGTATGTTATGTAGGCGTCTGTACGGATTACTCCGCAGGTAGGTATCTGTAGGTGAAAGATGCAGAGAAGAAAGGATCTGGCTGGCAGGATCATGAGGCACGTCATCTCCCGTGTCGGCGCCAAATCTGGAGTCTAGTCGGTGCTTTTTTCTTCCACGAGTATTATCCTTGGGCCTTAACCGCTTCACCCTCATGGATGATGGGCCTCATCGTCATTACTACCCAACTAACTAACTCCAGATACGGATAGAGACAGACCAGACAGGGGGGGAGGCTGATAGAGCGCCCCGATAGAGCCCCGATACGATACGGGGCCCATACGGCGGATACCGACTCGAGTCAGAAGATCAGACGTCGCCAAGATATATCCACACCCACTTCACGTCTTTTTTCTTTTCTTCCTGTCTTTCTCCTCTTCCTTTCCCTTTCTTTTCTTTCCACTTTCCTTGGCGTTGCGAGGTTCCTTTTTTTTCCTTCTCTTTTCAAATCTTTATCTCCTAGAAGAAATAGATAATTTCACCCCCTTTTTTCCCTTTCCCCTCTCCCCTTCTTATGTACTGCCATTTACAAATGCTTCTATCCCCTGAGCTTTTCCTACTATCATCATCACCAGTTTTCACCACCACCACCATTATCAACTCTCCTCCTTCCTTCCTTCTTACCACCTCCTTCTAATTCTTCCCTTCCCTTGTCTTCCCCACCTCCCACTTTCCACTTCCCCCCCCCCTTCACGCCCACCCCCCTTCACGCCCACCCCCCCCGTCCTACCCCCCCTTCTCTCCACCATCATCCTCTGATCGACATTTCCTCCTACTCCTCCTGCTCCTCTTCCTCCTCTTCCTCCTCCACCTCCACCCATCTCCTCTCACCCCACGCTCAACCAGGAAAAATTCAAAAGGAAAAAGAAAAGAACCCACCTTCAATTGGTTGGCTCTTGGAAATCTCCATACCTGCCATTCCTATCCTCCCCCATCTCCCCCTACTTCGTGAATACGCCTACAATGAAGGCGCCTAGCCATGACAGAGCCGCCTGATGTCGCCTCTAACCAGGGCCACTGGCTCTTTCGACGCGGCCTCCTCGACATCTTCGTCCGTCTTACCCTCTTCGCTTCGGGTCGCCTCGCTGACTCGATTTGTCGCAATAGACAAACACCAATGACCCGCGCGTCGGCTCTAATCGCGGCGACTCCTCCGGTCAGGGCACCGTCAGCTCTGCCAATGGCAACAAGACGTCGTCTCTCAGCAAACTCGCCGCTACCTTCATCCCCGTCCTCGTCTTCCTCCTCGTCTGCTTCCTCCTCTTCGCCGCCCTACGCCCTCGATGTCGCCGCGTCTTCGCTCCGAGATCCATCCCAGGCCTCCGTGAACCCTTGTTGGTGCCCTTAAACTGTTGCCCTCTCCCATTTGCCCGCGCTCACCTTTCTCTTACCTACTCAGCCTGCCTAGTCCTGCCTTACCTGGCGGTTGGTTCAACTGGATTCTCCCCTTCTACAAGATTCCCGATTCCTTCATTCTCAACCACGGCTCGCTCGACGGCTTCTTCTTCCTCCGATTCCTCAAAGTCTTGCGCAACATCTGCATCGGCGGATGCATCATACTATGGCCCGTCCTCTTTCCCATACACGCCACCGGTGGCGGTGGTCGCACCGAACTCGACATGTTGACCATTGGCAACGTCAAAGATCCCACCAAGCTATATGCACATGCAGCCATGAGCTGGGTCTTCTTTGGTCCGCCTTTCCCAAAACCCCCATTTTACACGAGCGCAATGGCTTACCTATCCCGGCCCAGGCTTTGTCCTCTACATGATCGTGCGCGAGTGCATATACTACGTCAACCTGCGCCAGGCATACCTCTCTTCACCTTATTACTCACACCGCATTTCGTCGAGAACGATTCTCATCACAGGCGTCCCCAAGGAATACCTCGACCCTCGCCGTCTGCGCAAGCTGTACGGAGATTCTGTACAGCGCATCCACATTCCTCGCACCTCGAAAGCCTTGGCCAACTTGGTCAAGGAGCGCGAGCAGACGGCGTCGCGGCTCGAAAAGGCAGAGGTCGAGCTGATCCTCAAGGCGAACAAGGCCCGCCGCAAACACCTCCACAGGGCCGCCGCCAACAAGCCTGACCGCACGTCACAGGAATCGTCCGTGACGGGGTCCATCGCCTCACAGAGACACGATTTCGTGCCCGCCTCCAAGGACAGCCATGACGGAAGAATCGTCACTACCCGCGCTGCCCATCTCGTCCTCGATCTGCCCGGATCCTACATAGAGTTTGCGCCCTCGTCGGACGAAAAGACGGCCGACGACAGTGCACTCAACGAGGTTATCGAACCCGACGTCAGAAAAGATGACACCGTAATCGATTGCGACGACGACGACGAGTACACTCATCCCTACGGACTGGACCACGACCTTCCAGACGTAAGGGGCTCCGTTGCTGCCAGGTGGATTCCTGTCGAGTCGCGGCCCTACCACCGACCCCTGGGTAATTTTGGCCGTCGCGTCGACACCATCCGCTGGACCCGAAATCGGCTTCGCGAACTCAACGTCCAGATCTACAAGATGCGACGCCAGGTTCGCAGAGGCGATGGCAATACCCTTCCCGCCGCCTTCATCGAGTTCGACAGCCAGGAGACCGCCCAGGCCGCCCATCAGGTCCTGGCTCATCATCGTCCCTTGCAAATGTCGTCCCGCATCCTCGGCATTCACCCGCGAGAGGTCATTTGGAAGTCGTTACGTATGCCCTGGTGGGAGCTCATCATTCGAAGGTTCGCCATTCTGTCCTTCGTCTGCGCCGCCGTCATATTCTGGTCCATACCTTCGGCCGCCATCGGTCTGATATCCCAGATTGACTTTTTATCGGGCATCGTCGTCCTCTCCTGGCTCAAGAAGCTACCGGATATTGTTCTCGGCTTCCTCACCGGGTTTGTGCCGTCTATAGCCCTGTCGCTATGGATGGCGGCCGTGCCGGGCATGCTACGATGTGCGATCCCTACCCACACACCCGCCAATCTCCCTCTTTCCTTTGCCGCCGTCGGCTGCTGACGTCCTTTACTACAGTCTGCGGGGCGCAAGCCGGCATCCCCTCCGTCACCATGGTCGAACTGTTCGTTCAAAAGGCCTACTTTGCTTTTCAAGTCGTCCAAGTCTTCCTCATCACCACCCTCACCTCGGCCGCCTCGGCTGCCTTTACCAAGATTCTCGAGAATCCCTTGGGCATCAAGGACGTCCTCGCCGAGAACCTACCCATGGCCTCCAACTTCTACCTCTCCTACATACTAATCCAATGTCTCGCCAGCAGCGGAGCGACTCTGCTGCAGGTCTTCTCCCTGATCCGTCATCACACCTTGTCCAGGATGTCGACTCTTCCCAGGGCGCAGTACAAGACGTGGCGCAAGCTTCCGCCCGCCCGCTGGGGAGGCATCTTTCCTGTCTTTGCCAACATGGGCGTCATTGGTGGGTGGCTTTTTCCCCCCTCTCTCATGTCTTACCGGCGTTGTCTGTGAGGGGCTTTCCCCCTTTCTCCACCGCTGTCGTTTTTGTCAGGGAGCTAACTATTCGGCACAGCCTTGAGCTACGCCTGCATCGCCCCATTGATCCTCATATTTGCCGCTGGCGGCATGATGGCGATGCGCTTTGTGTGGCGATACAACATAATATACGTCCTCGACTCCGAAACGGACAGCAAGGGCCTCTTCTACCCGCATGCCCTACTACACCTCACCATTGGCCTGTACCTAGCAGAAATCTGCCTGATCGGCCTATTCGCCCTTCACCTTGCCTTCGGCCCGCTAGCCATGATGGTCATCTTCTTCATCTTCACAGGCCTAGTGCATATGTCGCTCAGCGAAGCCATCATGCCACTTCTACAAAATCTGCCGCAGACGTTGGCCCTGGAAGAGGAAATCCAGAAGGAGGAAAAGGCGGCGGCAGAGAGAGCCAGGCTGCAAGCGACGGCAAGGACAGAAGACGAATCGGTACCGACCGGGGCCGCGAGTAGCTACTACGATCCGGAGCAGGCATTCGGCGAGGAAGAGGTACACATAGACGATGACGACGACGATGACGACGATAGCGACGATGACGCGACGACGACAACTACGACAAACGCCCGAGCTCTCGAGGGAGCCAGCGGCGTCAAGGCTGCTTTTGGCGAGTGGTTCAAGTCCAGCACTAGATCGAAAATCCGGGCGCAGGCCGACAGCCTCGGAGTGACGGACACGATAACAAGATTTCGTCAGTGGGTCGGGCAGAAAAAGTCTGACGGGTCGCCCCCCAGCTTCCTGGCCAGGTGGCTGCATCCGGAGGTGTACGAGGACTTTATCGCGCTCCGGAAGATGATTCCGCCCGACAGCCTCCCCAACATTGAGTATCCCGACGACCACAAGTACTGCGAATACTTGCCCCCGGAAACATGGGTGTCAAAGCCGACGCTTTGGATTCCGCGGGACGAGGCGCGAGTGAGTCGACAGGAGGTGGCGCACTCGAGGAAATTTACGCCCATATCGGACATTGGGGCTTCTCTGGATGAGACGGGGCATATATATACTTGCTTTGATCAGGCGCCATTTGATAGGGAAAAGGTCATAATATAGACGAGGGTTTGGGGGTGAAGCGTAAGAAACGTATAAAAGAGTAGCCTTGCAATGTGCCACGACCCATAAGACTTCATCAAGAGCCAAGGTGCTCCAGGGGAGATGATCAAGACATGCTTCTGGCCATGGTAAAACGGTGCGTGAAGAGGTGCGTGAAGAGCGAGGCCGATGTGGAGAAATGGCTTGGGAGAGTGGTTAGAAAATACAAATGGGACAAGGGGAGGAAATTGGCGGAGGGTAGAAGCAATGGTGAAGAGCCAGAGGAAACCGACTGGAGGTTACAGAAAGATGACGAATTTGGTTCCAAAATTTCTATCTATATGCTCATAGATGTCAACCGACTAACGGTGGTTGTTGAAGTTGAAGTGGAGGCTCGAAGTTGAAGACGACTGCAGGACGGACCAAGCTTCACGTGGGCCACGTGGCTGAGGCACTTTAACTCAGTGGATCTATCATCAGCCACGATTACATTAGCCACATCGAGTTGAGGTGAGGCGGGAGGCCGATAGAGGCCGATGAAGAAGGCATGAGAAAAAAAACCACCTTTACAACAAGGCAAGCATCTCATCTCCAACAAACGATCGACGCCAACATCGAAGCAAGACGTCGCCAATTGAAACAGACCAGGAGAAACAGAGGAAACGGGGCGCGATGCCTCTCGACACTTCGGCGTACAGCCTCGGGCTGCTGCGGGTGGACGGCCGACGATGGAACGACCTCCGCAGGATGCAGGCTCGTCTGCGGACGCAGGACGCGGCGGACGGGTCTTCGTACCTTGAGATGGGCCACACCAAGGTCATGGGGGTCGTTTCCGGGCCGGAAGAGCTTTTGGCCCGTCGTGGTGGGCTGGTTGCTGGAGGAGGCGGCGCTTTGTTGGAGGCTTCTGCTTCTGTTGTTGTTCATGTCGTTGTTGCTGGCTTTGCGGGGGTGGACAGGAAGAGGAGGGGGAGGAACGATAGGTTTGTTTTCCTTCTCTTGTTTGGATTGGATTGGATTGTTCATGATGCTGACGATGGTGTTGAATGGTGCGGTTTAGACGGATACAGGAGATGGAAATCACCATCGCCAGGACCTTTTCCTCCGTCATCCACACCCATCTCTTCCCACACTCAACAATCACAATCTCCCTTCACGTCCTCTCAACAGACGGCTCCCTCCTAGCCGCCCTCTTCAACGCAGCGACACTAGCCCTAATCGACGCGGGCGTCCCAATGGCAGATTACGTATCGGCCTGCACGTCCGGCAGCACCGTAGCCGACACGGACATCTCCACGACCACGACCTCCGAAACGGATCCTATTCTTGACCTCAACGCGCAAGAGGAACTTGAACTTCCCTTTTTGACGCTCGCTACCGTCGGCGAGGGCGATAAAGTCGCGGCCTTGGTCTGCGAGAGCCGTCTTCACGTCTCGCTTTTTGAACCGCTGCTTGCGGTTGGCCTTGACGGCTGTAGACAGGTTAGGGCTTTGTTGGATGAGGTTGTTGGGGAGAGGGGCAGGAGGATGATTCGTGATGGGGTTGCGCCTAAGGGGGATGTTTTGTTTGCAGAGGTGGATGGCTGATGCTCCCCACCCCCCCCCCCCCCCCCCACACAACAAAAAAAAAAAAAAAAAAAAAAAAAAAAAAAAACCTTAAAAACCATAGGCGGAGGAGGGAGGTTAAATAAAAGGCAAAAGGGAAAAAGGCAAAC
>PDHQ01000078.1:76308-98236 GCA_003339415.1 Ophiocordyceps camponoti-saundersi (nom. inval.)
TGGTGGTGGTGGTGCGCGCGGGGGGTGTTTTTGTCGTCGTGGGTGTGGGTGTGGTGGCTCCCCCCCCCCCCCCCCCCGATTTGCTGGCGTCATGGGCATCGGTTGATGATTCGAGCCGTCGATTGCATCATGGGAGGATGGAATCGTCTCTTCAGGCAGGATCCAGGTAAACAAGAGAATACCCAACTAAACGATCCTCGTCATTGATCTCGCTAACTGACATCATGCGCGCTTTTTCACCCATTCATTCAAGAATACATGTTAGGTAGCCTTTAAAGCTCCTCGTGCACAACCTTGGACTCCTTTTCCTTTTCCTCCTTCTCCTTCTTCTTCTCCTTCTTCTCTTCCTTCTTCTCCTTCTTCTCCTCCTTCTCTGCTTCAGCCTCCTTACTCTCCTCCTTCGGAGCTTCCTTGGCCTCCTCCTTCTTCTCCTCCTTGCTCTCCTCCTTTTCCGCAGACGCCTCCACGACAACGCCCTCGGGCAAAGTCTTCTTCTTCCCCTCGCCCATGCGGATGGCATCGATCCACCCTTCGACGCTCTCGACCCCAAAGTCGTCACCCTCGAACCGACGCCACCATCCTCGGCGAGCGTTGACGACTATGAGCTCCACTCCGGACCCGAGCTTAAGCGCCTCGCGCAGCGTTGCCGTGCCGTCGACGTCGCTCGCCACGGAGAAGAAGGGGAAGAGGTGTCGTTTTCCGTGGAGGTACTTGCTGTTGAGCTGCGACAGTGACGCTACCACCTTGTCTCCTGACTCCGATGCCTCGGATGGGATGAGGGCGAGAACGCATGTGTAAGACTTGGATTGAAGGCACTTTTGCACCAGCACGTCTTTCTCCTTGATGGCCGTGATGGACACGATTTCTGCAGCCGGCTTCGTCGTCTCTTTCTCCGTCGCTGTCTTAGTCGACGACTCCTTTTCGTCTGCGGCCTTTTCGTCCGAAGTCGTCTCCTTCGTCTCCTTCGTCTCCTTGTCTTTCTTCTCCTTCTTTTTCTGATCGCTTTTGCTGCTCTTCTTCTTGCTGTCGATGGGCGCCGGGTCTGGATTGGGTTGAGCAACTCGAGACAGGAATTCGACCAAGTTCTTCTTATTCAACTCTCCTTCGAACTTGATTGGCGCCTCCTCCTCCTTGGCGTCCGAAGAGGCCTTGCCCGGGATGAGAACAAAGGTCGGGAACTTGTCGATGCCGTACTTTTCCACCGTCGCCTTCTCCCTGTCGCGAACCTGGCCGACGGAAATTTGGTCCAGGTAGTCGATGGCGATGCTCCTGAGAAGGGCGCTGGTGGTACCCTTGTTGGTGAAGAGAAGCGCCTTGGGCTTATCGCTGGCGAGGAAGGCCTCGACATCCTTGTCGGTCAGACGAGTTACGTGGTTGTTGATCTTGTCGACGACGGCCTGGACCATGGCGCCGGCGGTGCGCTGCCCCTGATAGTCCTCGACGATGGGCTTGCCGCCGGGCTTGGTGCTGGGGCGGACCGTCTTGAGGGTCGGGAATCCCTGGACGCCCATTGAGCCGCAAAACTGCTTGTTGGTCTCGGCGTCACAGTCGATGGCGGCGACTTTGGCGAGGCCCTCAAGGTTCTTGGCAGCCTTTTCGTAGGCTGGCTTGAGATTTTGGCAATGACCACACCAAGGGGCATAGAACTCGACGAGCTAAGGCTGTGAGTCGGAGAGGGTTCGGACTAAGATGGAGGAACACTCCCGGGGAAAGCTGGAGGCGCCTCTGGGGAGACTTTGGGCTTACCGAAGTGTGGTTCGACCGCGCGATGAGCCGATTGTAGGATCCGGCATCGACCTGTAACACAGGCGAGCTTTTCGGATACATGGCCTGAGCGGCCGGTAGCAGGGCGGCCACAATGGCCGTGGCAGTATGCATCGTTGATGTAATTCAATGAACCCGGTAAGGCGGCTGGATGTGACGCACTGATGGCGATTGAAATACGAATCTCTTGTAGAGAGGAAGAGGATAATGGGAGAAGGCTGTTGAACAACTATAAAACAGCACACAGCAAAGAAGAGGCCACCGTGTAACAAGTTAATGATTGGCCTTCGACGGCATGACGAACTCTGTTTAGCTCCTGGCCTGAGGCTGGTCACGAGGCAGACAGACGGGGTCGATCACGTGATGAAGATTCCGTTGGATACTATCTTTTCTAGCTTGTTCCATCCCGTTCGCTTGATTGACGACAACGACGAAGACGACGACAACGACGCCTTCCCTTCAAGGCGACGACACCATCAAATCGAGGCCATCATACATACATACATCAGTTCGAAACACCCCGCCGCCCCTCATGGAGCCTCTCCCAGCAGGCCTCAAAATTCCTGAGGTGAGCCGGTTCATCAACCGGGCGAATCAGCTGCGGAGCATCAAGCCCGCGCTCGCCTACTGGTGTGCGTGACGCCCGGAGCCCGCACTTCTTCTCGCCTCACCCGACGCTTTTTTTTTTACTTCATCATGCAGGCGAGTACCATGCCGTCAACCAGATCGTCGGCCGTAGCCTGCACACCACCGACGACGCCTGCTTCGCCTTCACCAAGACGCTCATCGAGAGCTTGGAAGCTATCAAGGCGGAGCGTGCCGACGACGACGCCATTGTCGACAATGATGCCGGTCAGGCCTACGTCGAGCAGTTTGCCAACGAGACGTTTGCGAGGGCAGAGCGTGCGCTACGGGCTGATAAGGTGACGAGGTGCGTTTCTCTTTGTCTCTTCTGTCTTTGTATCTGCTTTACGTTCTTTACATGCGTGAGTTTGTTTCCTTCGCCGACGCCCCAACATAGGCAAACGGCAGACACTTTCGACGCGGCCGCCACATTCTTCGACCTCACCCGCGAATGGGGAACTCCCGACGCCGAGACGCTACAGAAAATCAAGTTTGCCAAGTGGAACGCTGCCCGGATTCTCAAGGCCATCCGCGAAGGCAAAGACCCCAACGAGTCCAACCCTGCGAAGCAACCGCCCGCGGACCAGCAGGTGCCACTCAGTCCTGACGACCCGGCTGTTCTACAAATTATCAGTCCGCCGCCCCCTGCGGCTGTCGATGGCGACGGACCTACTGCAGCTGTCGACTATGGCCATCCTGTTGCCGACGCGCCGCCGCCTGATGAAGGGGATTACTTCCCCCGTGTAAACCCCGATGGTATCGCCGATGCCCCCGCTGCCGTTGCAGACCAGGACTTTGTCTCGTTTGCGCCACCCGACCCCATGTCCATGTCGCCTCCGGTTACGCAGGCCAACCACCCGAATTCCCCTCCCGGGCCTTCCGCACCGCACTTCATACCATCGTCTCCTCGAGTGCCGAATGCCCCCGAAGTTTCGTCCCCCCCGTTTCGGGCCACCGCGGTCTCGCCACCCGTCTTCTCTCCTTCTCAGGCATCATCGGTGGCGCCGAGGGCTCCCACGACGAGTCATCGCGACATCAACGAGGCACAGAAGCACGCCAAATGGGCCATCTCGGCGCTTAACTTCGACGATGTTCCGACGGCCATCAAGGAGTTGAGGAACGCTTTACACAAGCTGGGGGTGTCATGATCTGCCGCTACGCAGAGAGCGTGTCTGGTGACTAAACACGCTGAGTGATAAAATTGTATGTATGGACGTACGGAACCCGGGTTCGCAAACTTCGTGTGTACAGTCATGCCCATAAGTATGAAGAGGGGATTCATCATTGCATCAATTTTAAACCTAGAGTACAGTGATTCTCGCAAGTCCCGGCCCGGCGGACTCATGATCAGCAAGCGGACGAAAGGGAGACGACGCCCAGGCAACAGCATAGAGGGCGTAGCCAAGTCAGAAGGTTTGAGAAAGCCCAAAAGCCAGCCGCAGCTCGGGCCAGCCCAAGGCAAATGGGTCAATCAAAATCGAGAGAGAGGTGACACTTTACAGGCTTCTCTCAGGCCGCAGCGAGTACATCGGGAGCGAATCCCTGGATGGTGACGCTACCGGCAAAAGAGACAGGCCCCGCGGCGACGGCGGGTTCAACGGCCGGATCATCGGCATCGGTCCAGCCGCGCTCGGGACCCCACTGGATGAGCAGCTTGGACTGGGCAGCGACATCGACCAGGCTGCGCATCATGGCGCCAGACTTCTTGACGCTGGACCAGGCATCAAACTCGACGGAGTGCACGGCGGGTAAAGCATCGATGACGGCGGCAAGGAGCTTCCGGCTGAAGGATTCGTAGAAGTTTTCGGACCGGCGAAAGCCTTTGAACACTCCGTCGCTGGGGTCGCACTCGACGAAGACGTGGAGCTTCTGGACGTTGACGCAATCGTGCAGACCCAGCGCGTCGTTGACAGCCCAGCCACGCGGCGGGGCGTTCCAGCCGGGACCGAATCGCAGCTCGAGCGAGACGATGGACTCGCGCTGGCTGGGCTTGAGTCGGGCAAGCAGCGGCTTTTTCGTCTTGAAGTATCGACCGGGGTAGGTAGGGAAGAGGCGGAAGGATCGGGAGCTGTAGAAGAAGTGCGTGGCTTCGGCATGTAGGAGCTTGCAGACGCGCATGAGGCCTAGCAGCTTGTGAATGCGCTTGTAGTTGTCCGGGCCGAGGTCCAGGACAGCATCGGTGTCGCTGAAGTAGTGCTCGTACACCTGGATTCGCAGCTCAGGCGGAAGGCTGAGGAAGGGAAACGGCTTCAACGGACGACGGAGTTTGCGTCCCTTGAGGGCCTTGACATCTTCCTCGGTTTCGGCATCGGAGGCGCAGGTGGAGGGATAGGTCGAGCTCAGTGGCGTATTGGTGGCGGACGACAGGGGTGTGGACATGCGAGCGGCGACGGCTGCGCGCAGAGCCGAGGCCCTCATCGGTCGTCGAGTCATGAGAGACAGATAGAGAAGGAACAGGGAGGAACTAGATAACGGAGGGGGAAAAGAGGGCGGAGGAGAGCGGAAGTTGGAGATGGCTGATCAGGGAGCGGGTGAGCGGTTGAGGCGGATCGAGTCTCGAGGCGAGAGCCTGCGCATAGAGGGTGGTGCCATGGCCAAGTCGCGGAAGACTCAACGGAGGAAAACCACCCTCTAGAAGGCAGCGCACGCAGGCATCGTGGGCAGTGGGAGATGTCGACGGGGCGGGGGCGGGATATCGGAAGGGAGGACTCGGACGGAGGGAGGGTTTCGGCTCGGGAGGGGGATGAAGTGGAAGGCTGGGCGATGGGTGCGGACGGCAGAATGACGCTGAGAGTAGATCAAAGACTCGAGGAAGTCGTAGGCGATGGTTGATGGAGGATGGAGGACTGTGAGAGATATGAGGTAATACGGGGGATATGGAATGATCCTCGGCTGGGGAAAAAGAGGAGAGGCTGATGAAGATGAAGAGTGTTGCTATTTATGCCTTCGGCCTTAAGTATTTACTATTCATACTACTCAAATCCGAATACGAGTTTTAAGAGTGTCATCCGGCGGTGAAACGTAATGCTAAGGTTGTTTTAGTAAGAAAAAAAGCCGAGAGATACTTCTTTCTACCTACACCTGCACGTGCGGAGTAGCACTGAGGAGAAGTGCTACATAGCACTTAAGATACGAATAGCAATTCTCATGATATGTAAGAGGAGACCGCGTGATGATGACGGAAAGTGGGGAGACATCACATGATGCCAGCCACTGCGACGCCCTCCCTGATGATGCAGGCGGTGTCTCACCGTCTCACCGGCACGTCAGTCCATCGGGCCGTCTTTTCTCCGGGAGAGAGCCACTCGTTCCGTCTCTGAGCAGCATCTTCAGATGGCGGAGCCCATCTTTGTTGAGCAGCTTCGAGAAGGTCTTTGGACGTTACCTCAGCCTATTGATGCTCAAGGTGAGATGGAAAGAGAAGATTTTTCGTGTTCACTCAGCTTTCAAGGTGTGAATACTTTCAAGCTGTCAATGCCGCAGCAGCAGCAGCAGCAGCAGCATCAGCAGCATCAGCAGCAGTGACGGCAACAACAGCAGTGACCAGCGACGCCTTTCGTGAGGCTGCGGCGGCTCTCGATATATCTTCGTGCTTCTTTTTCGCTCTCAAGAAGCGCCGTCATCGAGATCTGAGGCAAATCGCCCTCGTCTGGCCCTCGCCCCTTACCTCCATTGCTCCAGTTCCCGCCTGTTGGTTGAAGCTCGAGTCAAGGGCAGACCTGTCGGGCCGCAGCTACCCGCTCTCATCTAACACTTAAGTCGGGATTCCTTTGTTGGTGGCTGCCACAAGATCATGACAGGGCGGCGTCTGCCACCACCCCTTTGTTTCCGCTCTGACCTCGTACATGAGATCGACATGGGCCACGAGGGTGCCTCTCTAGTCGTTGCGTTGCACGAAGATTTTCACGTTTGTAGTACGAACATGGCTGAATGAGGCATGGAACGACCTGCATTGAGGCTAATGACTCACGAATTGCATGTCGTCTAAGAGTTGCTGTTATACCCAGTGGTAGTGAATAGTGTCGTCTACCTATCTAGGCAGGCTTTCTCTGCTCATCTACCTACCCAGGTAGTTATCCCCAACTTCATCACTGAAAAACGCTGCTGACTTGTCGGAATATTCATCAAGCGACCACGGTCATATAGCTATTTGTCGGTGAACAGGAGGCCTCGAGTCTTATCCCTCATCTCTGTTCGTTGGGCCGACTACCTGTTTGAGGTCTATGCCTATGGGCAAGGGGAACCAAATTCGGGAATAATCGAAGATCCCTTGACCGAGCATATAGGGCTGCCTTGCCCTGTGACAGCGCCTCCTCGCGATAAGATGCCGAAAGCAGGAAGAAAAGAATATGTCGAGAATGAACTCCTGTCGACTTCTTGTACAACGAAGAAACTGGGCCTCGCAACAAATGCAATTCCCTAGATTAGGGACGCTGGACAGACTGAGAGTTGGTCGCGACCTGTGGTTGGCAGCATCTGACACTTCAACTTGCCCCTGGGATCAAGACATACATAGCCCCTTTCTGGACGATCGGTCTCACAGCCCAGCGCACAGCAAGATATTCATGACGCCTTGATGGCAAGGACGACACTTTATGAAATTGAGCAACTGGTGCTCGGAATGGCTTTGAAACCCCCTTGATCCAAGTTTTTGAGGTCGAGTTGTCCAGGTGGCGTGGAAGAAACCCGTTGTTCCGTCGAGGCAGGCTCTCAATCGAAGGGCAGCATCAAGGTCCGGCCTTGTCTCACTCGTCTGAGGCAGCTTCAAAAATCGCTTTGCGGCCTGGCCCGAGGCGAGCCGGCCGTTGTCAATTGCTAGTGACTGCAGGCTGCAATCAAGCCTTGGACTTTTGTTACACACCCCCAAGCGACCCATCGAATTGTTCGCAATTCGCATGTTGTCGAGTCGTGTAAGCAAGAAGCCTCATATAGTTCAGGAGAAAGTCCACCTTTGTCTCTGAGACATGCACATGAAAAACGTGGACATGTTGGGAGTATGTTTAGTCGACACCAACAGGGCAGGGATCTCTGAGGGATGAGTGAGATCATGGAGGATGCTGAGGCGCAGTGGGCTCAGAACCTCCTGACTGCACAGACTGACTGAGATCTGAGTACACTCCAGACCTGTGCCTTGGGGGGCCCCCGGAAGGGAATAAGCGGAAGAAAGGGGGAAAAGGGAGTCCTCGTTCAGCCACCTTGACGATCCAAGGGAAGTCTTTCCGCGAGGGCATCATGACTGACTGTGCAGTGGTCTGTCCGAACGGGCCTCAAGGCTCTCAAGCCTGTCGAGATGTGTATATAAAGATGGGTTTCTATCCCGAGTTGCCATTCTTCTTTCTCTCCTCATCAGACCACATTCAAAGCACAGGACAACCATCCAACTACTCAAGCACACCTTCATTTTCGCAACCCACACTCGCTATTCATTCTTTGTTCCTCGCAACAAACAATCTTTCCAACTTTCAAAATGAAGTGCTACGCCGCTCTTTCCGTCCTGGCTTTGGCCTTTGCTGCCACTGCCGCTCCCGTGCAGGATAACCACTACGACGACAGGTTCGAGAACAGGGGCTTCGAGACCAAGGGCTTCGAGAGCAGGGGCTACGAGGCCAGGGGCTACGACAACGGATACTACGGCAGGGGCCGTGACTACGACCACCGCGGCTACGGCTACGGTCCCGGCTACGGCTACGGCAGTGGCCGCCAGTACAAGCGCGCCGTCCAGGGCCAGCAGCAGACGGGCTACGGCCGCGACTGGGCCCCCTACAATCGCGGCGGCGGCTACGACGGCGACTACGATGCCTCGCGCAGCTACGAGGATAACCTCAACGGCAACAGCCGCGACAACATCGGAAACAGCCGTGACATTGTCGGCAACCGTGGCAACACCAACGGCAACACCGGTGACGTCTGCTCTGCCAAGACTCACCAGCAGGTCTGCTGCGACGGTGGCCTTGGCTGCTTGGTTCAGCTTCTTGGCGAGACGTGCAAGAACACGGCTTACTGCTGCAACACCTCCGCCGGACCCGTGAGTTTCTGTTTCTTCTTCCTCTTCTTCTTTGCATTCTTCTACGGAAATGGCTTCATCACTGTTCCTGATGTGAATGCATCCACTGATGACATGGCGTCTTGCAGGGTACTGCCGTCAACCTCGCGCTCCTCAACTGCCTCAAGATCAAATAAAGGCCTCCTCACACTTGCGTTGCCACCTTACTCCTTTCTCGAAGAGCCGTGGCTTCTGATTCGGGGATTAATCCATGTGGCTCTGTAATTATCTTTCTTCAAGTGTGTACTTTGGGACCTTTTTTGACCGGCTCCGTCTGGTCTGCTGTTACTTGAGTTTTTGGCGATGCTTTGCTGGATATAAGTTGGCTACGACGGTATAGACAGTAGTCATTTGGTCTAAGCATCTGATAATAACATGCTCTTCTCGATCTCATATTCCTCTCACTTTCCCTATCGGCCTTCTTTCGCCTGATGCTTGAATACGAACGATCTCTTTTGAATCTGCCCAGTGTCGTCTTCGTCTTCGTCTTTTATGTCGAGACCTTCAATATCCGATGTCTTTGCTTTTCCCAAAAGCCAGTCTTTTTACTCTCTTTTCGAAAGCGTGGCCTGGCAGTCGAATCGTAAACAAAGCTCGACCGGCTCTGTATAACCATGTGCTTGCTCGTAAGACGGTATGTCAGCCCGCCGGCGTAGGTAGGTAGGCAAGTAGGTAGGTAGGGGTGTATATCCGTCTCGAACACTCACGTCCACAAGCAGAAATAAGGATGCATCTTTACTCTAGCTAACTTCAGCCAGCAGCAGCAACTGGTATAGATAGTTGGGAGTTGACTCTAACGATGCCCCTTACCGTCTCGAAGAATTCTTAGCATACATACATACATCAGAATGTCTCTCATTGACGACTGTGTCATGTCTATCGAGGAATTGGAATGTTGTAAAACGAACATACATACGATTCCGGGTGCTTGAGTCATGGGCCATGTCGGTTTGAGTATTTACTTGCTCTTCTCTCTCTCTTTACTTGCTCATTAATTTTTACTTTTTCTCTGATCCTCTGTGGGTTTCTATCACGATACTGAGCAGATTCACATACACAGGTATGCATGTGTAGGTAGGCAGCGAGCATCAGAACCCGTCAGGGTATGTAGTATGTAGGGATGTATGAGTGTATGTATGTAGGTATTAAGATGACTTGAGTTGTGTGTTATCAACGCGGGAAGGAAAAAAAAAAGACTTTGCTGTACCCATGTGAAGCCTCCGTAACTCCTATCCAATGCTTCTATCACATCTCTCTTCTTCTCTGCTCTTCGTCAAGGCTTGTTGAGGATAGGGGATGAAGACCCATCGCGCGAGGCGGCGAAGATGCCGACTTTAAAGTACCGTCGGGCCGTGAAGATTGCGAGGCTGAGAAGTGCCAAGCAGGCGATGACGACCATGTATGAGCTCTCGACGCCTACGCGATCGGCGACGTAGTTCAAGAACAGGCCGTCCGACTTGTGCCACGATCTTCCGGCGGCGTGCCAGAGGACGGATCCGCAGTATCGTTCTTCGGCTACCCCCACTGGCTTGTCGGCTTGTCCCATGTGTGAGGCGTAGGATCGGAGGGCAGAGTTGATCATGAGGGGCCCTGTTGACCAGAAGACTTGGAGATAGGGGAAGAGGATGTGTCGTGATGAAGACCCTCCTCGCCTCTTGGCTTCGTGCAGAGCCCATTGGAGGAAGGCGGATCCCTTTTCGGCCATGACGAAGTGGTTGCTGATGCCGGACGTTCCCGAGGTGGGAGCGAAGAGGGCCTGAAGATGCAGTCGACGCCAGCAGGAGAGCTCAGCGAAGGAGATGGGATGCACGTCCAGATCGGCGTAGAAGCCTCCCTCGGCGTGGAGGACGAGCAGTCTCGCCACGTCGGCCCGTTGGATGTTTTGCGAATAGCCCTGGTAGGTCGACAGGAGCCAAGGATACTTTGCGGTGATGAGCTCGACGATGTCGGCCTCGGCCCAGAGCTTGACGGTGTAGTTCATGGGTTCGAACATGGCCTTCCAGGCGTCGTGAGTGGCCTCGATGGGATAGGATGAAACGTTGTTCGTCTTCCAGATCTGATGGATGAGCTTGGGAACGCCTTGATCGTCATCTTTGGAGTCGGGGGGTGGATGAGCTGAGCACTCCCTGATGACGTTTAGAGAGTCTGGTAACCGGTTGGCGAGGTCAACGTCGCTGATGTAGGTGAGTTGGTGGATGATGACGAGAGCGGAGACGGCTAGTAATAGCAGGGCGATGACTTTGCGTGAGCTCCATCGCATGAGAACTGCCATGGTTCGTCTAGGAGGGGTTTTGGATCTATGTATACAGGCGTGTAGTAATTAGGTACCTAGGTTGGTAGGTTGGTAAGATAGAAGGGGTTATACAGGAAGCCGAAGCCGTCAGAAGCGGGATGCGGCGCCTGATGGGAGAAACCGAGGCGACGGCAGACGCATTGGGAGCGACGGACTTTGCGGCAGAGGAAAAAGGGAGATGAAAGGAACGAGATAAGGGTAGCGAGAGGATGTCGTTGACGGCTAAAGAGTGTGGAGACTTTTCTGTTGTCGACAGAGGAGAGAGAGTGTGTGTGTGTTTGTATATATGTGTGTGAGTTTAGAGTGAGAGACAGAAGAGAGAGAGAGAGACAGAAGAGGGAGAGACGGGAAGAGATGGAGAGAAGAGATAGGGAGAGAGAGAGAGAGAGAGAGAGAGAGAGAGAGAGAGAGAGAGAGAGAGAGGGAGGGATAGAAGGTGAAGGAGTTTGACGCAGGGGCGTCTCTAGGTAGAGGATTGAAGCTTCTCCAAAACTGCCGACGAGGGGCAGGTGCAGTTAAAGAAGTAAAACGAGGTTGAAGCTCGAGGCCCAAATCGTTTCAAGGTCTAGCCGGGTTTCGTAATAAGCCTCGGGAAGGGGGAGGGGAAGAGATATGATCGACGTTAGAAGAGCCGGCTGATACGGGAGGGAAGAGAACGGGCGGGCGAACGGAGCTCGGGCAAGCCTTGGTGGTAGTAATGGTTCCCTTTGTTAACGGTGCACGCTCATCTCATCTTTTTTTTTCCCCCTCCAAGTCGAATGATTCACTGTTTAGATTCCGTTGAAGATGATGGGAGGAGGGGAAGATAAGATGGGGGTGGATGAGAGGAGATGATGAAGGAGAATGACACGATAGACATATGGGGAGAGTGAGTGAGTGAGTGAGTGAGTGAGGAATAGGAGAAGAAAGAAGGAAGAAAGACACGACAGCAGACAGCTCTTAATCAGCCTTGTCTGACATCACTCTTGCTCATGTTGGTGAAACACACCCAATGGCTATGGCAAACACTGACAAGACCAAGTGGATCGATGGCATGACTGGCAGCGGCGCAGACTCCAAAATGAAAGAGAGGGACAAAAAAAAAAGAGGATCATCAATGCCATGACATGCCAGGACACAGCTGATTTGCCTGTGGCTTTGACCCTTAGTTCGCTTGGCGGCTTTCCCCCCCTAAACGGGACCACGGTGATCTCGGGAGAACCGGGGGAAACCGTGCCATTGGGTTTAGGGTTTGGGTTGGGTGGAAAAAAGAATTTAGGGGGGGAGGATTCTCTTTCTGGAACGAATCGGGAAGTTTTGAGGCGAGTTTAGGGGGGGGGGGGGGGGAAGCTTAGATGGGTTAGACTTGTGTTGGGTGGTTCAAAGACTAGGGATCCCGGGAATGTCGTGTCAGGGCAGAAAAGTGAGTGAGTGAGGTGGCTGTTGATCACGTCAGAATAGCCGTAGGAACATGACTGGGTTAATAACTTAATAGGTAGGCATGTAAAACGTTGACAACTTGGCCGTTGTGATGAGGGGATGATGTGCATTCAGCCTTGTCTGTTAGCCTCGAATCATCATCATCATCATCGTCTAGTAAAACGTCAATAGATGGAGTATTACAAAAAAAAAAAACTGTCACTAAAGGTCTGTGATGCAGATAGTCTACCCTCTATAGACACCCTTGGATTAGACAGAAAGACGGGGGCAAATTCAATCTCTCAACTTGGGGCCCGGCTCCAGCCCATGGGTCTGAACTCTGAGCCTACTTACAGACCAGCACAGGCTTTAGACTAGTTCTGGAAGCATGATCCTTTCTGGCCCTTGACGTCAGGGGTCAGGGCATTCGGCACTTACATACATACACACATACCTAGGTACCGCACGAGAGCCGTCAGCCGTTGAACTAATAAGAAGGCGGCGCAGTAAGCTTAAAAGCTAGTTTTTCTAAGCCTCCTGGATTTAAAAAAAAAAATCTCTCGGGCGGAAGGAAAGGGGAGAAAAGAGGAGAGGCTGTCATTACCTATGTAGATTAACCCTACTGGATAAACCGGCGAGAAAGAACCCCAGCCTCGGCGTCTTCATATTCCAGTCATCAAGGTAGGGAGGCACATGTTTGGATACGGAGTTCATCTTACCCGTTTGTCGATGGGGGATTTCACGGAGCCAGGGTCGACTTTATCGAAGAGATGGACGAGAAGTCTTCTTGGTAGCAGGTTTCCATCCAACTGGATAAGTATGTATGTATGTAGATGCCTGGCATCAGCCTCCCTGTAATCTACCGACCTGCGTAACATGGATATAAATAGATGTGCGTATGTACATACGGATGTATATACGGACACTTCAGCAGTTGTTCGCATGAATAAACATGGATCCCATAATCTAACAATACGAGAAAACCCTCATCACCCATCACGTATGTATACGACTCGATGAAAGGCATTCCCCGATTACCCGACCCATGAATCATCCGGCAAACAACTTGCCACGCAGTATCGCCTCCATAATAACCTTCTCTTTAGGGTTGTGAAATGAATCCTCAGCGTGGAGATACGGGAGAATCGCATCTGGACTCTGAGGCAGACTGGCGGATCCCGCGGAAGCCGTCGGCTGAGCTGTTGTCGTCACTGGCTTCGTCGTCGCTTCGTTTTTCGCTGCCGTTGCGAGTGGATTGGCACAAGATAGGCTGGCCGTTACAAGCATGGCTGTGAATGTGATTGGAGCCTTCATACTGTGACTGTAAGAGAAGGGGTGATGATGTTCGACGAGTTGAAAGAGTTGATGATTGCTCAACTGTGAGACTCACTGGCTGGGTTGTTGCCAACTTCTTATAATCGCAGATGCCGGAGCGTCTATTCAGTTTTTGTTTCCGAGTTGCTCTATGGCAGCATCGCGATAGAGTCGCCTCGCAACTCCTTCCAACATGCTTTAACAGTAACAGTATATATAATGATCGACGTATAGTCCTACGCCATGTCTCGAAGCTACTCAGAACTCGCTCGCAACACGACGTTTTTGCAGATCTGCTTCTCATGTCCGATGGCTATAAAAGTTCTCGATCACGGTCAAAGCCCTTTCCTCACAAGTTTGAACTGCTGCTCAGTCCTCACAACATAGCCAAGGTAACAAAGTGAATACGATGAATCAACAGACAACGAAGAAAAGAAACGAAAGAAAAACCTCTGTTACATCAAAACCAATAAAGCAACGTCAGAGAAATCCTATCTGAGCGCAAACCTCAGCCGTGGACATTCGTCCAAGACAAGCGGAAGACTCTGTACCACCTTAAACTCCTCCGCCTGCTTTGTTTTCTGATCACAACCTGAAGTGGCTGGAGATGAATCACGGAAGGATCCGCGATAATCAGTTTGATCATGTGCAAGGTAGGATCGAGCGGCTGATTCTTGCACCACCTCCGTTTCGACGGCGTTCTGGCCGCTGCTATACGGATTGTCGAGGCTACGACCGTCAAGGCCGACTTACCGCCACAAGCCACCGTGAACCCTTGCATTCGAAGACGATGGATTCATCACCACAGTTTGCCTGCAAGTCTCACCTCAGCGCCTGCACGGCTCTCTTTCTCATTGGAGTAGTCAAGCCCCCTTTTACCGTAGATATCGCCGCTTGTCTCAGGTGAGCCATTGCCATGAACATGTAATTGCTTCTTACGCGAAGAGAGAGAGAGAGGGGGGGGGGGAGAGAGAGGGAGAGAGAGAGAGAGAGAGAGAGAGAGAGATGTGTAGGTAGGAATAGTGACAGAGCTATATCAAGCCACCCCCCCCCCCCCCCCCTCAAAGACAGATCCGACTTGTCCGATCTCTCATCCCTCAGTCACAATCGAGATATTACCTGAGCCTCGTCGAAACTCAATCATGATCCTGCCGTCCGTCAAAGATAGCCTCGCAGCCTGGGTGGCGATCCTCTGCCTCTCCCGATACGCCTCTGCCTCGCATCAGTCCCAGGACGTCGACATACCAGGCGATGTCGAGGCCAGCACTACATCGTTACGATATGGCCACTGCTACATCATCAAAAACTCAAAGGGCGAGGAGCTGGGCAACCAGCCTGTCCCCTGGGGCTATCTCAGGTTCGGGTCTGGCAACAAGAAGACAACCTTCAGGGTGTGCGAGAGTCTCGGACAATGCACTCCCTCTCACCCATCGCCATATCGTCGTATCCTCCGCAACCCAGCTCGATTCTGGCTCTTCAATATCGAAGGCAACGACTACTCCAAGGACGGAGAATTCGTCGCTGCCAACTCTCAGCCCTTTAGCAGCGGCGGCCTGACTTATCCTGGCGGCACTTCTTATCGCTATTACATCAACTTTTGGGGAGAGAATGACTACTGTGACGCCGATCGCCGCTACCTGGGCAACTGTGCTGTCAGGCTCCGGCCGGATAACCTTCGCGATGACAAGGGCCTGTCGATTGGTACCGACCACTTCCTTCGGGTCGTCGCCTCGGGAGATAGCTACGTCAATGTGACGTTCCACGAGAGGGAGTGTCCCGAGAACAAGGATTCTGTCACCCTCGGCGAGCTCTAAGCTTTCCAATGCTTCCGTCGAATCTGACGACAAGATTCGCTGTCTATTGCTCTTTTGATCATGCCCAGCGGCCGTGACCTGGATGTTTTCATTCCTGGCCATGTCCGCGTTTCCTGCTGTCGTTGCGTTGCGTATCTCATAGGGATGCTTACGCCGGTTGCTCAATATAGTTGGTCGAAACTGAAAGCTTCGTTTCCATCTGTTACTCCCAATCTACTCTACAGTCCCGTGCTCTGACACTCATTCACTCTTTGCCTCTAAATCGGTTGATGATGCCTTTATCAGATGTGTTATTGCAACTTGAGCACAGCGAATACATCGTCCTCATGTAACTCTTCCACGGCTTCACCGATATCTTTTGATTTCCAGAGTCAAAGATACTCTTAATTCACATAAAAGATGTTCTTCTGTTTGAAGACCAAAGTAGGTCAGTAGCTTCGACACCCCAGGCATACAGCTTTCCAGTCTCGATGGAGTTTGCCGCTACACCCCTGTTGCCTTCACATGGCATGTCCCTGCTCCCAATCGCCGCCCACAAGCTCTCGTACCAGGCTTTCGTCCTTGAACTGTAGACAAGCGGCATCTGTACACTCAAGCAGTGACTGCGATCCTGATTCGGGAAGCTGACGCTGCGGCGAGCAGGGAAACTTCTTGGGCATCAGGGGCGGAGGCTCGCTGCTATCCTTCGCAAACCACTGAGTAGGCCTCAACATATGGACGAAATACAGGTCTTCGACCGGGTCGTATATCTCGCCATTGCTCAGCATAGCCCACGGATAACCCCTGAAGCAGCCTGTGAAATATGGCCTGCGATCTCGAGTTATCAGTTTCATCTCGCCCATAGGCGTCCCATTCTTCCTCAACAGCGGAACCTTGAAGCCGCAGTCACGAGCAATGGTCCCGTGACAGTTTTCATCATAGTATTTCTGATATTCGCTGCATTGGAGGTGTTCCCTCTTCTGATCGCATATCCGCATCTCTTCCGTGCAGGCGAGTTTGGCCACCCTCTTGCATTGACCGAGGACAATGGCGTGCCAGGACAGGACTTGGACTTGGCAGTGATGCCAAGCAGGGCATACATGTTCCGCCGTATGCTGGACCGTCTTCCTCTGTACCTGGGCCTTTGGCTGTTGTCGTCCACGCGTAAACAGGCTGCCCAGGCTGTGGCCCATTGGTCGGACCTCAAGGCCCCAACCTTCTGCGTAATTGTCCAAGATGGCTGTAGCCTGCGAGGTATTGAAGAAGACACTGCTACTGTTTGCCCATACGTCGGCTTCCACGTTGACTTCCGGCGTGGCCATGATATTGTCCGTTCCGGGGATAAACTCTTCCTCAACCCAGTAACGGATCTTGGAGCAATGGTTTCGACCACCAAGGGGCCAAGAGAAAGTCTTGATATTCGAACAAGGCTTTGTTTCGGAATATGTCGAGTTGAAATAAGGAACGTTACTTGTGTCGATTCGAGAGCTTTTCTCGAAACCGTCCAGAAAGTCTCCCTCCTCGCCATGAAGCGTCAAAGGCACGCGAGTTTCAGCGAGGATGAGCACGGCATTTGCTACCGAGATGAGTAGTTTAGACCTCATCATTGTCGAATGAAAACGTGGGATTCCAGCTGCTGGATTTAGATGATAACGACGACTGTGGCTAGCAACGAAGGGAACGAATATCTATAAGGAGGGAGAAAGGATTGGCCACGAATAGGTCAGTCTCTTAACAGATACGTAAAAACACGTTCCTTGATGTGTGTATACCTATAGGCGTCTACCTACATATACCATGTATGTCTATATGTCCGTATATATATATGTGCAGTAGGGAGTGAAGTTAGGTAAATCAATGTGTATAAAGATATATCTGTATTGTCATGAAGAGTTTACCGAGCTATCCATCCATACTACATACGTCTTACCCGATGCTAATTACTAACATATTCGCATACATTTGCTGATGATGAACCCTCTTGCTCTCTACCTCGATCTGAGAGGGCGAACGGGAAGACTTGTCACCGCCAAGGGATATTCTGACGTCTGGAACACATTACCGCGACCCCAAGGCTCGGCGGCCGGTACGATCGGTTGAGCCGTATTGCTTATACTCTCCTTACAAAGAAACCTACCTTTCTTTTTTCCCCTTTTCCATCGACTCAGAAGTACCCTGGCCGTAGACCAGAACTCCCGTCGGATGGGTAATGCATACATAAGATGAGGTGGTAGATTCATGTCATTCTGCCGATAATACTGCTAAACTGGCACATCTGGGTTATTACCAACTAACCCTTACGCCCGGGAGGGGGGGGGGGGGGGCAAGCCTTTGTTATGTCTCCTCTAAAGCCACACATCCATAAGCCAGTTGCATATCACTATTCTCTTATGACGTCACCTTGATATTTGTCCTTTGTATCCGTGATAATCTCGTACTTGGTATTCGTCGGTGGCTTCTACACGTTGTCCAATACTGTAAAAGCGGCTACGCACGTGTTTGACAGGCTTCCCACTCGTTTGACAGCCGCCTTCGCACCTCCTTATACCCAAATTGGTCTCTCGTATCTTATTCTTCAACTTGGTACTCGAATTGACAGACTTTTGAAGAACAACGTCATCTCATGGGGGTCTCTATGCATGTACTCTCAGCTAGGTAGGTCTCCTTAACCGAGTCTGGCTCTATAACGATGGATTCTATAGCCCACAATCACAACCACGTCTTTACGTCAACTCCCGTTATAACCAGAAAAGAAGCCCTTCAACCACTTAAGCTTCTCTTGAACTTTTTGAAGAAGCTAGAATCAACAGTCTTCTTCCAGCCCCCATTCCTCTCTTAAGCTACACCTAGTTCTATACCAAACGTTTTCGCAGAGTTGAAAAAGCAGCGTCTTACATACATATATGTATACACACATGCCTAAATAATAGGTTGCCATGGCATAAATCCCGCATTGTAATATTCCGCTCCCCATCATATTCGAATCCAGAACGATTCCGTATCGTTGTCTTTGTCTTGAGTTCCACTAAGAGCTAGAAGGCCCGGCAGCGCGTAGCCTGTAAGTATCAAAACACACGAGGCCTTTCATCTGCTCCATCTGCTTACCTGGTTCACTGTTTCTTGGTCCCAGTGCCCAAAAACAAAATAGCTTCTCCTTCAGCAGCCACACGTTCCGCTGCAGAGCGGACTCGCCGTACAGTAGGTCTTGTCTTTGCAAGTCTTGAGCAGTCCCTGGTGGCCGCTTGCTCCTCGGGTCCAACACCAAAGCCCACTGCCTTTACGACCGCACCGTTGCCAGCAATATCCCAGGTGACAGCCGATCGTTGCGTCTCCGTAAGCGCACGAGCGCCGTTGAAGTACTGTGGAGTGATTACTGGCTTCGGCATGGTCCAAAGCCCATGGTAATTTTTCGGGCAACCTTTGGCTTGCGACGGACGCGGCGCTATAAGCTGTGATCAGAGCGATCAAGGTGTGAAGTCTCATGGCGAGTATTCTGTAGGCAGCGAATCAACGATGACACGATCTGGAAGAGAAATCAAGGGATGAATGGTGAGTGATTTCGGTGGTCCTTTATAGAAACACATCCATGACGTTCAAGTACTTTACCTACCTAGGTACTCTTAGGCATAGGGCCTTTGTACGTTCTATAACGTATCGACTGTCGTGGGTTTCGTCCACGCTCAGACTGTGAGACTTGGCTTTCCATCACGATGAGTGGCTCATATCAAGATTGACACTTGGGAAAGCAAAATCTGGTTGCTGTACCATTATACCGTGTCTTCTAGGCGACCGAAGTAAAGAGAGCAGATGAGGCTGAAGCTAACAGCATCAGAGTTTCATGACAACACGAGAGAACGACGGCGCATGAGACGCTGGTGTAGGGGTGAACGGCGATACGGACCGAGTATACGAAGCAAAGGCAACATGGCATCGCCATACACATGTCTACATATATCACACATGTATGCATGCACATGTGCTCTGCGGACGATGCTTTCGATGAGGAGATGAGAAGGACGAACGACGATGGCTTTCACAGACAGCCATTCTCGACCATCAACAGCCTCTACTTCCGGCTTCGCTTCTGACTTCAGAAGGTGCTCCATCACTACGTCAATGTCCTTTCCACGTGCCGAAACGATGCCGGACACGGTGATGCGGAAACGATCCTGACGGACTCTGACTCTCCTGGTGCCATGGTGGTGAGTGGCGACCAGCTGAGTCGGGGAAACATATCTCCGACCGCCGGCGAAACTTGAGATTTTTGCCCTCACCGTTCGCTCACCTCGACCTCGTTCGTCGAAAACTGCATCGCCATGAGCTACTGAATCCCTCGGCCGAAAGCCTCAAAGCCCCCACCGATCCGTAGCTCGTCATGCTCTCGCGAGCGGCTCGGGCCCAACGGCTCGCAGCGGTCGTCCGTCCCTCCTTAGGCCGCGCCTACTCTCGAAAGCCTCCGAGATATGAGCCGCCTTCTCCCCCCAAGCCGTCTCAACCCTCTATCAAGCCTTCGAGTCCGCAGCCACCACGTCATGGGTCCCCCGGCGCCTTTGCTGCCAAAAATCTTGCCAAGGCAAAGACCCCCGATAAAGCGCCCCAAGCAGCACAGCCGCCCCAAGCAGAACAGCCGTCGTCCGAGCCATCACCCAACGAAGCCTTCGATGCCAGCCAAACCCCCCCTCAACCGCCGATACCGCCTCAGCCTAAGCAAGACGCGCAGGAAATAGAGGAGATCAAATCTCCAGAAACTACTGAGCCGACGCTCATGCACAACCTTCCCGACTTGACTCGAGGCATCCCTTCGACGTTCGAGCAGGAAATGCAGGAAAGCTCTGTCCGATCATCAACCGCTCTTCAGACCGTCGACGTCAAAGGCCGCGGACGACGCCAGCGGCGGGAGACGTACATCCCTTCGAGCGAACGGAATCGCAAGTGGTGGCTCCGCTTCATGCTTGTCACCACTGTTGTCGGCTCATCTTACATCATCCTCCGCATGGGCCGTGACTGGCAAGACCCTGCCGAGGCTGAAAAACATCCCGAGGCACCCAACGGCAGGAGCTTTCGTCTATGGTGGCAGCGTGTCAGAGTCAGGATGGGCCAGTCCGTGTCATTCTACCACGACCCGGCTTTCGAGAAGCTTCTGCCAGACCCCGATCCGAGCTTCGAACGCCCCTATACGCTGTGCCTTAGCCTAGACGACCTGCTTGTCCACAGCGAGTGGTCTCGCGAGCATGGCTGGAGAGTAGCGAAGCGTCCTGGTATGGATTACTTCGTGCGCTACCTGAGCCAGTACTACGAGCTCGTTCTCTTCACCACCGCTCCCTTTTCCCTAGCCGAGCCTCTGGTACGGAAGATGGATCCGTTCCGCTTCCTCATGTGGCCGCTCTATCGGGAAGCGACCAAATTTGAAGACGGTGAAATTGTCAAGGTTCCGTCCCCCCCCCTGCTAACCCCTGTTCGGCTGGTGCCCCTGACTTACAGCCTATCAAGGACCTATCATTCCTCAATCGCGACCTCTCCAAGGTCATCATCATAGACACAAACCCCTCTCACGTACGCAAACAGCCCGAGAATGCCATCATTCTCGATCCCTGGAAAGGAGATGTCAAGGACAAAGAGCTAGTCAGCCTGATTCCCTTCCTCGAATACATCCATACCATGCAGCATCCAGACGTGCGCAAGGTTATCAAGTCATTCGAGGGCAAGCACATCCCCACCGAGTTCGCCCGTCGCGAGGCCATTGCCCGCAAGGAGTTTAAAAAGCAGCTCGACGCTCAAAAGTCAAAGTACTCCAAATCATCCGGAATGGGTGCCCTGAGCAGTCTGCTGGGGCTCAAGCCTGAAAAGATGAGCATGACAGTGCCGGTCGACGGCGAGCAGAACCCAGTCGAGGCGTTCGCCCAGGGCAAGATGCTGCAAGACCTGGCGCGCGAAAGGGGTCAAAGAAACTATGCCCTGCTAGATCAAGAGATTCAGAAGAATGGCGACAAGTGGCTCAAGGAGGAACAGGAAATGGCCGAAAAGTTGCAGAAGGAGGCGATGAACAACATGATGAGCACGGTTCTTGAGACCATGTCCGAATGGTACTCTGGTTCGCCGCCGAAGCCGGGATCGGGCGGTGGCAAGTCCTGAGAGAGCGGCTGTCGCCCGAGGAGAGCAATACGCCGCTCAATGCAAACGTACAGTCTGTTGACGATTATTTTGTAACTATATAACGAGCCTTTTTGAAAGGGTTTCAGCATCAGCGAAGGGGCTGCGAGTTTCAGACGAGAGATAGCTCGATTGACAAGCAAGCTGTCTTGATAATACGGTATAGACGAGGCGACCTTTATGCCTGCGACGTGTTCCCCTTGCTATTGCTCGTCCAATCCTTTTGGCCTGTAAGGGCACGCAACACAGCCTGGGAAACCATTATAGACTGGCCTTTGCGTCTATCTTGGCCTCTCAAACCCACGTCTCGGACGCACTGACCGGGATACCAAATTGCATACACCTCTCGCAGGTAACATTCATGATGCATTGGAAGTATCTGGATCTCGTCAACTAGGTATGAGAGAAAAGGGGGGGGGGGGGGGGGGGGGGGAAGGGGGGAGGGGGGGGGGGATGGGCTGGTGGACGGGTCAACAATACAAGGAGAGGATCGGATGACCAGCACATGTATCTGCTAATGACATTTCTTTTTTGTTCTAACTGTCGGTC
>PDHQ01000078.1:98246-144927 GCA_003339415.1 Ophiocordyceps camponoti-saundersi (nom. inval.)
CGGACATATGAGTTGGAGGCGGGAGCCTGGGGGCCGGGGGGGGGGGGGGGGGGGGGGGGGGGGGGGGGGGGGGGGGGAGGGAACTGGGCGTCATCAGAAGGGGGGCGGCGAACGGGGCTTACTCGATGCTATCTTTGTCGTTGATGCGAGAGCAGTTGCAGTTTAGGGGGCATGTTGGCGTTGGCTCTGCGGAGAGGGTCTCAACGATCCTGCTACTGCTCTTCCGGCTGAAAGTAGCGGACGTGCTTGTGAAGATGGTTCCCGGCTGGGTTTGGAGAGAGCTGGTTGTCGTACGGCATTGTTCGCAGGATGGATCTGTGAGACAGCTGTAGTAGCTATATAGTTGTTTCTGTCTGTCAGTAACTACTGGGCTGGGTTGCTTTGTGGAATAAAAGGGGGGGGGGGGGGCAAACGTGCTCTTTGCTGTCTTTGTCCTGGATGCGATTGCAGTCGCATGCTGTGGGACATTGGGTTGATGAGGGCTTCGTCGAGAATGCTGACGAGGATAAGGACGGGAACGATGACGATGACGATGACGCTTGCTGGCTTGAGGCGAGGCTGAGTGTTATCAGGGTGGATTGGACGATGGTGATTACTTGCGGGGATAAGGTTGACGATGAAGGCGTTGGGGGTGTGGAAGATGACGTTGACGAGGGGGGGTATGGAGAAGAGAATCTTGAAGACGGAGATGAAGATGAAGTCAAAGACGGAGATGACGACGAAGGTGAAGACGAAGATGAAGACGGAGACGCAGATGAAGACGCAGATGAAGATGAAGACGAGAATCTTAGAGACGAAGACCATGAAGATGAAGATGCTGGGACGATGATAATGGATACGATTCGTGACCCTGTCACCGTATACGTTCCGGGGGAACTCATCACCGCGTCACTACTCTGAGAAGCAGAAGACGGCATCTGGATCGTCGAAGTAGTGGCTGTCGTCGTTGCCATGGTCCTCGTCGTCGCCGTCCCCTCAACTCTGCACCGCTCACAATCAGGGTTGGTAACACACTGAAAGAATCTACCTCATCTCTCAGCAACCTCAACCAACACGACAAAAACAGACATGGGCAGCAAACTCTTCGCTGTTCCGGTCTCGGATCCGCGAGCAGTCGCAGATTCCGCCTGCGTCACATGGAGAGGATGAAGTTGGGCTTGATGCGCTGCTGCTGCTGCTGCTGCTGCTGCTGGTGGAAGTGAACGTCGCCTCTTCGGGACAGACGACGGCCGTGCTGGAAGGGGGTGGCGCGGAGATGACGGTGGAGGCTAGGAGGGGAACGAGGAGGATCTTGATGAGCGGACGCATTTTGAAGGCTACCATGGACGATTCCTTGTCAAAAGAATGTGATTGTAGAGAGAGATCTCTCCTTTATAACTTTCATCGTACATCGTCATCGAGCCATGATACCCCTCCTCGTCCTCATCCTCGTCCTCGGCTCTCAGAGCAAGCAACGGCATCGGGGCAAACATCTCGCTTATAAGCCGTGACGGCAAAGGCTTGTCATTGGACTGCATCCCGATCTTGAAACTAGACATGACCGGACCCTGACAATTCAAGGCCTGCTTCGTCAATCGCAGACCGGGACCAGGACTTGCAGGAGACAGCATCATGGCCGACGAGGCATGACGGAATATCGAGATATCCAGACCTTCATATATGTATATCTAATCCCCGTGTGTCCAGCCTCATCAATGTTCAATAAATCCTCTTCCGGGAAACTCGTGGCACCAAAGTCGGCAGTGTGAGACGATGTCGCCGTTGCAGCAGCCAGGGCAAACACATACACACAGGAAAAACGCCCTTTCGCCTTCGCACAAAACATAAACATAAAGAAAACCCGAGAGGTCATCAAATCTTTGTATAGGGACAGGGAAGAGAAGATCAGACAAGAGCGGAGCGGAAACCGGTCATGATGGTGTCGTCCTGCTGCCCCTCTCCGTGGAAAACCGCTTCACGCCCTCCCTCCCCAACGCCTCCAGCCGATGCCTGAGCCAGTCCATGGCGCGAAAGAATCGTCCATCAACATCGATACCGAGCCTCTCCAGCGCCAAGACGGTGGGATAGAGCAGCATGCACAGGACGACGCCCAGGTCGAGGAAATGCGTCAACCACCAGAAATGCTGGGTTCCGAGAGCACAGTCCTTGTACTCGTACTCCCATTCCCAGGTACTCTGGTTGAACCACATACTCAGAAGGCCCGCGTTGCCGCCGAAATCGCCCATCATGCTCCGCACCGTAATCTCCCGTCGCCCCGGGAGCATGTGCTGTCCCGGCAAGGCCCGGGCCCCGGCTTCGATCCAGCGCGCCGCCTCCCAGGAGCGATCCGACACAGTCGTGCCGTTTGTCTGGTTGATGAAATGGAACGTATCACAGCCCTCGTGATCGTGCCCATTGAGGATGAGTCCACTGCGGCCGAGGCCCTTGCCCGGTCCGCCCGTGTTGCCGCTGAGACCAAATACACCTTCGAGGAGGCCCTTGCTCGCGTCAGGGCTGAGGAGGTATTGCTCCCTGACGCCACCACCTTCCTCGGGCGAGTAGAAGTCGAAAAAGGGACCGTCGACGCAGACACCGTTGGGTTTGTGCAGCGGAATGTGCGTCAGCACCAGCGTAAACTGGCCTTGGTTCTCCACGGGCGGCGCCGAGCTGATGGCGTCGTTGATAAACTTGTACGTCACGTCCTGTAGCCCCTGATCCCTGGCCGGCGTGTCAAGATTCATGTCGTTGAGGACGAGGACACGGATCTGCGGCGGCAAGCGTCGGGATCCAGGGTTGACTGCTCTATCGAGAATGGTGGCGTTGACCTTGGGGTCTCGGATGGGGAGTGCGAAGCGCAGCTCGTAGTTGGCCTTTCCAAACACGCGCTCGAATCTCTCCATACGCTCGGGTGTCAGGTCCCCGGCGTAGCCGATGTCGTGGTTGCCCGCCACGTTCATGATCCTCCTCGTCCACACGCTCTCGTCGGTCGAGCCGTCGAGAAAGCCAGCTATGGTGTAGTTTTGAGAGGGTTGCGCCGCCACCTCATCCGGTACTCTCTCCCCTCCACGGAAAGCCCTGTTCCAGAAGCGCCGACCCCTTCTCTCAAACTCGCGGTTCTCGATCCATTGGCTGCCGACCAGGTCGCCGAGGACAGAGACGTGTGTTGGGCGCGACCACCACCGTAGCGTACGGTAAATGTGTGCCAGGTAGAAGTCGTTGCCGAAGAGATCGAAACGCTTGCGGATGGACTCGACGAGATTCGGTACGTCCTCGAGGAACAGATCGATGACGTCGTGGAGCACCATGCGGATACGGTCCCGCAGGTGAGGGTGTTCCAGGCGAAACGTCAGCCGCAAGGCGAGACTCTTGAGATGAGGCAAAATGCCTAGATAGGCGATGGGGATGGAAGTGTCGCCCTCGAGCTGAGGATCGCCCAGCGCTAGTAGGCGGAAGGGCACGAGCTCATCGGTGGCAACATGATCGGATGCGGAGCCGGAAAAGGGCCAATGCAGCCGCTTCGTCTTCTCAAAGGCTTCCCGAGAGTCTCTCGACTGAACGGGAAATGCGCATCCGCCGAAGACGGGATAAAGATAGAGATAGATGGTGCAGGCTATCGCCAAAGGCGCCAGCAGGCGCAAGCCGTGGCGGAGATAAGCCGCGACCAACATGTAGCCGAGGGCATGTGAGGAGTCAGGACGACATTGGGCAAAGAGACGAGGCTGCGGCGACGAGGCCTCGCTTTTGTGTTGCCGTCCTCTGTTGATGATGTTGTTGTTGTTGTTGTTGTTGTTGTTTAGAGACTTGGAGAGAGGCGCAAATCAATCGACCGGAAAAGGGGCCGCGTTGGAACGGCTGATGAGTCAGCTGCCATGAGCGCCGGCTGGGGTCGGCATGTGCAAGACGAGACAGGAGAGATTAGGTGCCATTTGAATTCGACTACGAAACCTAGGTGGAATCTAGAGATGGCACCATGTTTTTATGCCATTCTTTATTATGGGGGTAGGGCGCCGGCGGACGGCTGTGGCTTGTGAAGCGATGATGCCCCCTCACGCGGTCGGCTCATCGTCGTCTCTAGGCCATTCTACCTCGAAGATTACCTCTTCGTCGTCAGCCAGGTGAAAGGCCACAACGCTGTTATTCTTCAATCCGCACTTTGTCGGTGTAGCCTCTTCTCTTTCGCCAATCTTCAGCCGCTTCCAGCCTTTGGATGGGTCCGTCGGCACGTTGAGCACGGCGTAGGCGAATCGGGCATCTTCTGGTATAGACGTGCGCTCGGGCGACTCAGACGACATCTTCAGGCCTGAGGGGTATCGTTCCCTGATTATGGCGAGCAGATCGTCGGTGACAGCGGAAAAGGGGGCTAGAGCATCGACGAAGAGGTAGATGGTGTGGATGCCGTGCTTGAAACGCACCGAGATGTGAGCGTCGTCCGGAGGCGCCTATAATAAACAGCGGTTAGCTTGGAAGGATGAGAAAAGGGGACACACTAAGCGATAGATAAGAAGCGGCGCATTGCGTCAGCTAGATGCGGAACAGATGAGACGTAGCGGGGAAGAGGAAATACCATTGCAGCGATCGATTGGATGGTGGTTACGTTGATCGTGTCCGTCGGTGCGCGCATGAAGACCTTCGCGGCGCGCGACCACGTGACCCTACCCCACCTGTAGCGCACCAGAATCCTATACTGTGCAGGTAGGTGCTGGCCCGCTGGGTAGCATGGCCTCCGAGCTGTGTTGGATTTGCTAGCCCATGTATGTACTGTATGTACGTCCTCGCCTGCTGGCCTTTGGCTTTCCCATATTCACGAGTCTTTTTCGACGTCAATTCGTCCTCTTCTGTCCTCCACGGAGTCTCGTTCCCTGATTGCCGTCGCCATGGAGCCGGCCGCTTCTCTCCCCACGGCGCCGGAGCAAGCTGGCCGGCTCTCGATGGCGACGCCCTCCCGGCTGCTGTTTGGCACTCTATCCTCTGGCTTCGTTGGCTTCACACTCGGCGCCGTACAGGGTGGTCAAATGGCCCAGCTGCGGTTTCGAGCCGAACACGCGCATAAAATGCCTGATTCGACGACGGGCTGGTATCTCTATCATAAGTCAAAAAACTACCACGCTATGCAAGGCGGCCTCCACGAAGGCCTACGCATGGGCGGTAAGACCAGCTTCTGGACCTTGCTCGCCCTCGGTCTTGAGAGCGCTGTCGACGACTGTCGTGGATCTAGCGACATGTTCTCGACCATGATCGCCACTCTGACCGTTGCCGGAGCCTTTTCCCTCCGCCGTAAGTCCTCTTTCGTTTTCCCCCACAGCCTTTAATGTGAGTGATAGCTGATTTTTTTTTAAAAAAAAAAACCACAGATAAATTGACACTGTCAACAGCCGCGCGCACGGCTAGACTGGGTCTCGTGTTTGGACTCGTTTACGGGGGCATCCAGGATGTCGTCGGCTTAGCCCGGGGCAGATCCATCGGCTATGTCGAGCTCATCCGACGCAGGTTCGGCTCTGTGTCACGGGATGCTGACAATCCTACTCGGTGATTCCGTCATGCTACAGCAGGAAATGGCCTTTGCCATGGCCTTTTCGTCTTATTCTTTCTTTCTTTTTTTTTTCCCTTTCTTTCCGTCGCTCGAGCCTGTGACACAGATTACAAAGAGGGCCGTGAGCAACTCCATGCCGTCGCTTATCCTTCTTTCGCAACTTACAACAATGCACACTGCGAACTACGGATACCAGTGGCCGATATCGGCGTCCACATTCACAGCGAAAAAGAAAGGCTGGCATCTGCTAGCCATTCCAAAGCCTTGGAACGCAGCATGTCTCGGCCGTCCCCCTTCTGTGGGGAACGACTGAGCCGGCTACCTTCGGCCTTCTATCGAGCGTTTTCCCACATGAAGCGGGGCGCCACGAGGCCTCGTGACTACCGCCTCCTACGTCGCCCTACATCCTAGGATGAATGCCCTGGCAGAGAGAGGAGGCCCTTCTGCATGATAAGTCGGCGGGGCGATAATCACGATGACGGGAAGACGAAACGGTCTATCTTGCAGATTAATTGCTACAGGGGGTCCCCCGTTCAGATAACGCCGGTCGACATTGATTCACCTTAAAACGAGCTGCCGCGCGTTCCTTGATTCACTTCTTCTCGTAAGACCTACCAACCACTTCGGCCGAGAAAAAGGGCTCAACACCCCTTTCCCATCACTATTCTCGGCCCAGCATCCGCGATACCACCTCCCACTTTCGAACAAGGCACTGCGCCGATCCTACCTCATCCCTCCCTAAACCGGCTGTCGAACATCGGCATCGTTATCACGCCAGAGATTAACATGCGGCCAGCCTCTGTGCACCAACTTGCCGTTCTGGCCGCTCGCCCCGACCTCGCATCTATCTCGCCACTATGTCGCGGTGCTTTCGCCTTTCGCACACGGCGCAGCATCCATTCCTCGGACAAAAAATCGTCGACTCTTGCCGAGCTTCCCGGCTCAGGAAGACCGTCACCGCCTTACGATGAGCCACAACGCGCCCCGCTCTCCGTCCTGCCTTTGGCCATGGTCCTACGGTCGTTGGCCACCAACATCGTGTCATCGTCACCGCTGCTGCTGCCCGTCTCTCTCCGCATCATGCTGGCGCTCGCTCACAGTTCAAACCCCTTGCTAAGCCCGGACAGGAACCCTCTGTTACGGTTTTTACTCAAGAAGTCGTTTTACGCCCAGTTTTGCGCGGGAGAGAACGCTGCCGAGGTTCGTCAGACGGTAGCCCGTCTCAAGGGTATCGGCTTTACCGGTGTCATTCTCGGTTACGCCAGGGAAGTCGTCCTCTCAGATGATCAGGCCGCTGCTCTCGGACCCGGCCAGGCCGGCAGAGACGTGACTGAGGTTGAGAACGAGGCCATTGAAAGCTGGGCTCGCGGTACGCTTGAGACAGTCAACTTGGCCGATCCTGGAGATTTCGTTGCCCTCAAGTATGTGACAAGCTTCTTATTTATTCCGTTGCCAAATGAAAGTGACCCATCTTAATGAACCTTTGCTTACGACGTGTGCTCCTAAGATTCACGGGCGCCGGCTCATTAGCGCTACACCAGTTACGACATCGTCTCCCGCCATCTTCATGCCTGCTTGACGCCATCAATTCAATTTGCCAGCGTGCCAACGAGCGCGGCGTTCGGCTATTATTCGATGCGGAGCAGGATATGCTGCAGAACGGCATCGATGACTGGACCATGATGTTTTCTCGACTATATAACCGGAACCCCAACAGTGCGACTGTCTATGGCACCTATCAGGCTTACAAGAAATGCATGCCTGATGTCATCTCGCGACATCTGGCCGAGGCCCAGAAAGGGGGCTTCACTCTCGGGGTGAAGCTAGTTCGGGGAGCCTATCTGGCGTCGGATCAAAGGCAAATCTTTCACGACACCAAGGCCGAGACGGATGCTTGCTACGACGCGCTGGCGGCCAGCATCCTGACCAGGCGATGGAGCTCTATCGTCCGCGGCTCCGGTCCCTTCCCGGCGGCGCACCTGGTTCTGGCGACGCACAACGCCGAGTCAGTGCAACGAGCCCGAACCACGTGCGCGTCTGGTGAGGCCCGGTCCGGCGTCGCTTTTGCGCAGCTCCAAGGCATGGCGGACGAGATCAGTTGCGAACTGGTTCAAGACAATCTCGCCAGCTCGACGCAAGTGCCGGTCTATAAGTATATGGTTTGGGGAACGACGGGCGAATGCGTCAAATATCTCCTGAGGCGCGCCCAGGAGAACAGGGACGCTGTCGAGCGAACTCGGGGCGGTCGTGACGCCATGTGGGCTGAAGTTGTGCGGCGATTCAAGAAGAGTTTTGGTCGGGCGAGATGATGGTTTGCCACGGAGGTGGGGAAAGGATCGAGCATTTCCTGGCTAGCGATAATCAATTTAGCGAGTTGCTTCAATGCATTGTTGGAGTCGAGCCAAAGCTTATCGGCGCACTTGAGATGAGGTAAATATCTCGTCGAGCTAGGACGGTGGCTGGTAGTGCCGGTGGTGGGGGCATACAAGGTGTGAATCTGACTGCAGTCGAGAAAGTGTGTCTGATTTAGAATCAGCGACCTGTTGTCTGACCAGATCGTGTCTCGAAGAGTTGTTTAGGCCGGCAGCGGGGTATTGGAAAAAGACGCCAAGACGGTCTCGAACCCGATCAGAGACCACGCAAGGCCATGGACCCAAGGACAAGCGCCTCCAATTCAGAGTGGTGGGCGTGGTCGTCGCCGTCGGGTAGCCGGCTAAGGCTTTTGATCTTGTAGTTCTTGCGAACCTTGGCCATGTGGGTTACAGACTGCAGGTTGTCATTGGTCGGACTAACGGCGTCTCCGTCAACGTTGGCCGATAGATGGTGCCAGATCACTTGGCTCGAAGGCGGCTCCGGACAGGCATCTGTGGGGAAAGTGACCTTTATGACGGCAAGATGGACGGTGGAGGGCGAGATGCCGAAACGACGATAAGCGTCGGCGATCTGGAGAAGAAATATAATTAGATCGCCGAGGGGGTCGGAGAAGCGGTAAAGTTTTGTTTCCTTAAATCACTCACGTTGTTGGAGGGGTTCAGATATGCGACGATTTCGGAGTGGATGTTGGGTGTGTCGAGAGCGCCTCTGGCTTGGGCGACAATGGCCTTGAAGACGGCGGAGAAGAGATGGTTCCGGGAGATTATCTTGAGACAACGAGAGGTCAAGAGAGAGAGAGACAGAGGGTAAGCGATATGACGTGAGTGAATTAGGCCGAGACGGGGATGGCCCTACGTTGGAGGCATCGACGAAGGCATACTCGAACTCGGCGTTGCGATCGAGCAGCTGGCGGTGCAGAAAGGCAGCGTTTCGGACGTTTCGGAAGAGTGCCGCGTGGACTGCGAAGTCGGAGGAGACGTGTTCGAGGGAGACGGTCTCGAGCATCGTGGCAGCGAAGGGATGGCGAACCGTAATCGAGGGCGGTTGATGCTTGAAGTGGAAGATTTGAAGGTCGTCGGTCGGTGGGTATATAGCGGGTGGAGAATTGATGATCCCGTCCGCTCCAGCTAATCAGATATGACTTTTAAGCGGGGCTCGCAGGCAGGGCTAGAGCCTCACTATCACGAAGCTAAACCAGTCCCCCTCATGGCGCACACTTACACGCTCATGACGCGAAGCGTACGCGACTGAAGTTCCTGTTCGTTGGAACACTAAGTTGACAAACATACAGAAGAGGCTCGTCTGGCCCCTGTATCCAAAATTAGCACACAGTATGACTGTTTACGCGTTGATGCCTTTCTAGATCCGCTGGGTGCATGGATAGGCATCGTCTGATGCCGACTCCTCCCGAGTGTCGCAAATGCCACCATTCATACATATCAGTTTGCATGTCTCTCTGCACGACGACGGGTGTACTGATAATCTACCACTGGAAGCCTGTACGCGAGCGAGACAGGAAGCATCTATAAGAAGGCATTTTCAGCTCACAGGGAGTCAACCGAGAGGCAGTGGAAACACGACCAACGCGACTTGTCAAAGCTGATATAATAGCTGCATTCTAGCGTCCTGCGGGACGCATCCGCCACTGGCAACGGAGTAACATCGTGTGTAAGGTACCCCGAACCCATGCTTTTTAGCATTCAACGACTTGTTTCCTAGCTTTCACGATATGTCAACCATGTTCAGTAGTGTATATTCTACGAACAGACAAGTTTTTCATTTTTCCTTCTTTCGATGGCGCGACAGCATACTCGGTATAGACGTGTTAGTTGCATGACGTCGAGCCAACGGAAAAAAAAAAGGCTTAAACTCCCGAGGAGAAAGGGCAGAGATTTCAGAAAGAAACTCAAAACGAACCTTACCCATGAAGGTAAAAGAGAGGAGAGAAGGGGGGAGGGGAAAAAGTATCTAGACGAGATATATACCTACCACCTAGGTAATAGGTAGGTAGTAAGTTGGGATAAGGCGACCCAAAGGCGCGTACGTATGAGGTATATAAACTCGCCTGAGAGTCTAAAGATGACGGTAGCAGTCATGCAATAACAAGAGACAGAGGATTGTAAGTCAATAATGCTAGTTGGTCAACATGATGCAGTCAAGAAGTCAAATCGATTGGACTCATGGGTTCAGTAGCGTCCAATGATGGGTCACATTATCGACATGTGCTGGACCAAAACAGACATCGTATCTCTTCCTGTCCAAGAGAAAAGTTCCTTTCCTATTGCAGACGTACTACGGATTGGCCGTCATGACATTGTGGTGCCTCTGCCTTCACACTAAGATGATGTTCTCTTGCCTACTTGAAACAGCCATCTTTCAGGTTGAGGCGTGACTCCCGCATTTAGTTCAGGACAGCATGTATATAAGATTACACGTTCTGGTTCTCAATCACGTCCTTCTCGCCAATCACCGACGCCCTCCTTCTCTTCCGTCGATCAACAGATTCCTTCCTTATTTTTAATCAATATCAACAAATTCCTTCCTCCGATTTGCATGGATAATCTAGTCTTTCCCTGCATCTATCTCTCTTAATTTGCATTCCTCAGCCTTCGTGTTCAGGGGCTTTTCTTTTGTACAAAAATCTCTTGCATAACTTCAGTCGTCGCTTGACTCGGTGGGTATATTCTCAAAAAAAACCCTACCTTGACAACTTCTCGACCGCATCCTCGGCTCATGGCACATCGGTGCTAAGGCTTTAATGTTACGGGCTCCTTCACTGCCGGCTTTATATAGAGTAACACGGCAAATCGGGAAAGGGAAGCAAGGGGAGAGCAAAATACACGCAGATGACTGGGGACCGCAGGCCGGATCAGAGATCCAATGACGAGTCCAATAATAGAAGCGGACACCGAGTCCAACAAATCACAGAAGCGGCCTGGAGCTCGCTCGTTGGAGCCGATGCTTCCTACCCTTCCTACCGCTCTCTCGCGATGGGACTTTACACAAGAGAACTTTATGTCGAGACCGGCGGTCCAGCACTGTTTTTCGCCCCCGGCGTCTATAGCCTCGGCGCCAGTCTCGCCAGAGCCCCAGAACTGGCCTCAGGACGCACAAAGTTCGTTCGAATACGTTAGTAGCGGCGGTCCTCTTCCGGGCGGCTCTCTGCCGAGCGGCTCTCTTCCGCGGTCAGTCAATAACAGCTGTGACCTCCTCTACAACAATAATCAAGGCTGGATGGCCATCAACTCGGCGCCAAACACTGTCTGTGGCAGCCCTCCGAGCACGTCAAGTCACCACTCGTCGTCGCCTGTTCTCCTTAAACACATGATGAGGCGCACAACGCATCAAAGACAAACCACCCCCTACTCTAGGCTGCCGCGAGTCGACACCACAGAGTTCTCTAATATCGTCAAGGGTAGGATGCAGAGTCATACTCGAACAGGCCAGGCCTGTGATCGATGCAAGGCGCGGCTTCTTCTCTTTACCATCTTGACCATTTCTGACAGACTCTATCAGGTCCGCAAGATTCGATGCGACGGTCTGACCAGCGGCTGCTCCCATTGTATGGCCAACAGAATGCCTTGCTTCGTCACAGACCGCGTTACCGGCCGCACAGAACGCCGCGGCTATCTCGAGGAACTGGAGCGCGACGTGAGGAGGTTGAGGGCCCACGTCGACCAACTGGAGAAAATCCTTCTCGACAACGGCATCAACTTCTTGCCCCTGTCCCAGACAGCTGGTGCCGACGAGAACAAGCCAGACTTGTACGCATTCGGTTCAATAAGAGAGGGATCCCAACCCATGGGTTCCATTCCGAGTGTCGACCAAGTTGCCGAGGTGAACAGCGAGCCCATTACTTACATCGAGCCTGCGCCAACGTGTCCTTTTAAGTTGAATTAGACAAGATAAAGCATTTGCGTGGTAAAGGAGAACAAAACACTGGATTTGAGGTGCATCATTCATTTTTGAAGAATTCCAGAGCTGCATGCATAGTATTATCTGTAAAGCGATGGAGGTTGGTCTGTACATAGCATAGACACCACCTCCGATACCACCAGCATCGTGACAATAAATCCGGAAGACCGTCTCAAGACCTGTATACTCCAGAACGAATAGGCCTTCTTCAGCTTGGTCGTGCTGCTTGGAGTGTTTTTTTTTTTTTTTTTACGTGGAAGCCTTACCGACGTGTAGTCGTCTAGGCAGTTATCAATCTACCTACCTGGGTACCTACCTAGGTAGGTAGGTATGAATATTCTCCGTAGGCATGTTTCCTTGCCATGACCGTTGCCGTCTTCCAGACAAGGTTCTGTTCAAACCTCAGTTTATGACTGTTAACAGGCTTAAGGCCTCCTCCATCAGAAACTCGGGTGCTCTCTAAACTGGTCAAGGTTTTGCTTAACATGGATTTCTGTTATTGAGCGATGGGTTTCTTTACATGCATTAGCCGTCGGCCCTAGCTATACCCTTATTCGAAGCTTCTTTCAGGACAAGACAAGAACAACGACTACCTTAGCGACAACCAAGTAGCGACAACTGACTACCTAGATAGGTAGTCACAACCTTGCAAGGTCAACGCCGGTAAACAGATACTTGGAAACCGTTACGTCCTAGGCGCCATTTGGCCCACCATAGAAGGTGTAGAGAAGGGGCCAACGATCGTGGGACCTACGGGTAACTGTATGTACTAAGTTGACCGTTGAGGTTATCCCAACTGCAGTCGTTGAGGTTATCCTGCTGGTCAGCTGACTGCCTACGAATAGTGGGACTGGGGTACAAGCACTTCGGGGCTTGGCGCTGTCGATTACATAAGCCAATCACGCCAAACCCCAGCAGCCGCCAACTGACGAAGGCTCTCCTGCACATCTCTCTAGCAACATCTATGAAACCTCGTCTTCATATTCGTCCAGCGCGACACGAATCGTGATTGGTCATATTCGCCGATGACGGTCTGAAATTTTGCTCTTCATCCTTCCTTATCACGGCTGTCTTCATTCCTCTTGCGAAGCGGCTTCTTTTCTCCATCAAACCGGCTTCGTTTGACCCCATCTTCCTTATCGACGGCAAGCCTCGCGCGCCATGGGGAAAAAGAGGCGCGGGCATCCCGACATCGAGGATGTGCTCGCTCGACCTTGGTGCTATTACTGTTTGTGAACCCATTTTCCTTCTCTGCGCCGAAAATTCATCTCCATATCTTCCTCCATCAAATCCGCGAGACGCTAACGGCAGATGACGCAGGCGAAAGAGACTTTGAGGATCTCAAGCTCCTCATTTCCCACCAGAAAGCGAAGCATTTCAAATGCGACCGATGCGGCCGACGCTTGAATACTGCGGGAGGTACATATAGCAGCATCTTTTTGTTTCTCCCGAAAAATGCAGCTTCTCACCTCTGCCAGGTCTTTCCGTGCACATGAATCAAGTACACAAGGAAACACTACATCAAGTCGAGAACTCGCTGCCGAACAGACAGGCGCTCGATGTGGAGATCTTCGGCATGGAGGGTATCCCTCAGGAAATACTCGATCAGCATCGCAACCGCATCATCCAGAACTTCTACCAGGCACAGGAGGACCGCAGAATCGCTACCGGCAACCCTCTCCCTGGCCAGGGCGGTCAGCACAAGCGGAAAAAGATTACTATCGAGACGGAGGAGGAGCTCAAGTCGAAAGTTCAAGAATGGTGCGCCAAGAGAAAAGCGGACAAGGAGGCTGCCGCGAATGAGGCTGAGGATGCTGCGACTGCTGCCGCCGCTGCTGCGGCGACGGCAGCTACTCACGCAGCGTCTGCACAATACGTGAGTTCGCGGCCGGTGATACCATGGTTGGGCGACTCGGGAGTCTGACTATCTTTAAATCCAGGGAGGACAGTATCAACAATCCCAGCGAGGGATCGAGCAGTCCCCTTTCTCCTATCAGACAGGCTCGCTACCGGCACGACCTCCGGGAAGCATGGGGCCTCCTCCCGGGCTGCCGCAGCGGCTTCCTGAAGGTGCTAACTGGAACGCAGCGGCGGGCGATGACATTGACAGGATGATTCGCATGGCTGAGGCGGGCGTCAAGACCAATGCCAAGCCGGAGGATGGTGCAGATGGCGAAAAGAAACCCAAGAAGGATAAGAAGGGTAAGCTGGTATATGACGATGCGGAGGTCAGTCCGGAGGAGAAGATGGCGCTGATGCCGCGGTACGCATTCAAAGCGGAAGTGACCGCTTGAGCCTGGGGACTTGGGGTGAGGGGGGGGGAAATTTCAGATACCCAGGGTATGGGAAGTTCTCGAAATCTCTTGTAAGATGGCGGCTTGGATGGGCGTTCGACAATGAATGTAGGTAAACTCGGACGAGCGTGCGCTGGCATGTTCACGGAGGCTCATCGTGGATGGGTGCCAGATATCCGTACATGACGCACATATACATAAAAAGATGTATCAGCGGCCAAAATAACTGGTTTCTGATGATATCTTCCCACCCATGCCGGCGATTACTGACCCAAGGCCCGGTTGATTTATGTATCGGTTGCTGCGAACCTAGGCATGGTTGGTGAGTAGTGAGTAGGTACTAGTAGGCATCGAAGACAGAAACCGCGGAGAAGAGCTAAAGGAATAACCAAGTGCCGATTACATATGTATGTATGTATGTATGTATATGTGCGGTTTGAATACTACGTTGCTGCCCCGGTTCAGCTGTGTTACGGTGCCCAAGAACCAATGTCACACAATTGCTATTGCACAAGATGTCAACAGCAACGAGTGTTTACCTCGGTGTAAAGACGGCATGGACGTCGAAAAGTGACTGCAGGGTAGGTAGCTAGGCATACGTTGATCAGCACACTAGCCACTCTCATCAGCCACAAGGTGCAATGGCGCGGTTCTCCTCCAGCTCCGTCGCCGCGGCAACGGCCAACCGGTCTGAATTAACAACAAAAAGTGGCCCAACGTCACCGTCGAACTCGTTCTCTTGCAGAAGGGGCTGAACTGCGTTTCCCGAGCATCCACAAACAACGCCGACCCTTGCATTTGATTTCTCTGTTTGCGAGGCACTTTCTCTATTCTCCTTCACTTTCTTTTCCATAACCTACACTGTTTTCTAACTACTTTATCCGACTTTGCCCTCGGTTCATCCTTGCCCGTCTTCATTGCCTTGTTCAGCATCATCTGCTCGCTGCTGCATCTATCGCGAGTTGTTGTCGAAGGGGGAGAAATATTTTTCCGCGACGTGCATTTTGACGGCTCGATTTTGACGGCTAAACTGCGTTGGCTTTTCCTCTGATATTCGCAACGCTCGACAAGAGACGAGCTCTCGCGGCGAGAGCGAGCGCAAACTATGGCGGACTCAGGACAGTCGTCCATCACGGTGGCAGGTATGATATTACTATGACTTCCTGCGTGAGATGCATGGGACGAGAGGCTCTTGACTAACATTTTGATTTACTTTGCAGTGCGAGTACGGCCGTTTACGATTCGCGAAGCTGCACAGCTGTAAGGCTTGATCCCCCTTCTCTTGCCGTGAAAGATCAGGCTGCTGACGCGTATCTGCAATCACAGGCAGAAGAGCGACGACAGCACCGTGTTTCTCGGCGATGGATCTCTTGCTGGGGCGCCGACGCCCAAGCTTCACCAGCGAGGGCTGCGGAGCGTGATCAAGGTGGTAGATGATCGATGCCTGTATGTGTCTCCTTCCTTCCTCCCCTCCTCTCTCTTTCGCTTCGCTGACAGGCACACGTTGCAAAGGGTTTTCGATCCCCCAGAGGACAACCCCGTCCAGCGATTCTCTCGCTCCGTTATTCCCACCTCCAAAAAAGTAAAGGACCAGGTCTTCGCCTTCGACCGCGTCTTCGACGAAAACACGACACAAACAGACGTCTACGAGGGCACGACGCGTAACCTGCTGGACAGCGTGCTGGACGGCTACAACGCCACCGTCTTCGCGTACGGGGCAACGGGCTGCGGCAAGACGCACACTATCACGGGTACGGCGCAGCATCCAGGCATCATCTTCTTGACGATGCAGGAGCTGTTCGAGAAGATGGAGGATCGCAGTCAAGAGAAGACGACGGAGCTGACGCTTAGCTATCTCGAGATCTACAACGAGACCATTCGCGACCTGCTCGTGCCCGGCGGCAGCAAACAGGGCCTGATGCTTCGTGAGGACAGCAACCAAGCGGTGACGGTGACGGGGCTAACGAGCCACCATCCACGCGATGTTCAGGAGGTCATGGACATGATCGTCCAAGGCAACGAATATCGGACCGTGTCGCCGACAGAGGCCAACGCCACTTCTTCGCGCTCGCACGCGGTGCTGCAGATAAACATATCGCAAAAGGATCGCAACGCCGACGTCAGCGAGCCGCACACGATGGCGACGCTCAGCATCATCGATCTGGCCGGTTCGGAGCGGGCGTCGGTGACGAAGAACCGCGGCGAGAGATTGACCGAAGGCGCCAACATCAACAAGTCTCTGCTGGCCCTGGGCAGCTGCATCAACGCCCTGTGCGATCGACGACAGCGAGCTCACGTACCGTATCGCAACAGTAAGTTGACGAGGTTGCTCAAGTTCTCGCTCGGCGGAAACTGCAAGACGGTCATGATTGTGTGCGTATCTCCTTCGAGCGCACACTTTGACGAGACGCAGAACACACTGCGGTATGCGAACCGGGCCAAGAATATCCAGACCAAGGTGACGCGAAACGTGTTCAACGTCAACCGTCACGTCAAGGACTTTCTCGTCAAGATTGATGAGCAGATGGCTCTTATCAACGAGCTCAAGGCTCAGCAGCGCGATGCCGAGACCGTCTTCTTCGCTAAATTTCGGCGCCAGGGTGAGAAGAGGGAGATCGTTGCTCGCGAGGGCCTGCAGAGGCTGCGGGCTGCCTATGATAACGCCGCCGGCTTGCGAACAGAGCGCGTGACGACGATGAAGAAGCTGCGGGCGCTGGAAAGGCGCATCGGCCTGCTGTCGGCGTGGATCGCTGCCTTTGATACTGTCAGCGGATCGCCGCCGCCATCGTCGTCCTTTTGCTCAACAGCCTCTTCTTCTGACGATGAGACGACGACGACAAACAGGACGATGCCGCAACCCTTGACCGCCGTCCGCAAGACAGCTCGTGGCATCCTCGCCGAGCTGGAACATAGCCGCCAGCATCTTCATCAGAAGCTCGACCGCACCACCTGGGACCGCGCCCTAGATTCGGCCCTGGCCCATAGCCTGAAGCAGCTCGAGACGGTCGACGGCGGCGTCGGCTCTGCTTCGACTGCCCTGGAGCGCGAGGCAGAGCTACTCAAAGCCAATTTTGAGCGCGAGGCGTATCTGGATGTTCTGGAACAGGAGAGGGCCGGAGGAGACACGACGGTCATGATGCAGTCGCTACTGACGGCTCAGTTGGACATGTTGACCTCGCTTGCTGAAATGCTGGCCATGGATGAGGCTAGCGCCGTGGCCCGGGCTAAGCTGATCATTAACGGCCTGCTGCAGACGGGGTACGACGCTTCGTCTCGAGTCGTCAAGCCGGATGGCTCTCTCCCAGCGACGACAACCGAGGTGTTTCCCCCGTCGCGCAAAGGCACGCCCAAGCGCAAGAAGACGGCGGCGACACTGCTCGTCAGGCCGGTGGTCAACAGCGAGCACGTCATGGCCTCGCCGATGAAGTCGTCGCCCAGAAGGCGTAGGGCAGCAAAGAAGGGCGTCAGCTTCACGCCAGTTAAGAGGGCCAAGAGCCGTGGCGTACGTTGGCGAGACGACGAGACGGAAGAGGGGACGCTGGCCGACTTTGAGAAGACGCCGCAAAAGCCGGCTGATTCTTCTCCGGAAAGGCCGTCGCCCGAGAAGAAGAAGCGGACGATGGACGTTCAGGAAGAGGAGACGTCGACGACGCCGCCGAGCGTCACGAAAATGACTGCGGCGGCATCGAGGCCCGGCCGTTTCCAGGACGGCTTTCTTTCCAAGAGCTCGCGGGCAACGAGCGGAAGCGGGCAGCAGGGCGGCTCGCCGTTGCTGACGCCGCCGGTGCTCAGTCTCAGTCTGGCGTCCAGCTCGCCCGAGTCGTCGAGCCCTGCTTTGCAACCTCTGCGAAGCCTGGACGTGGGCAAAGCCGGGAACAAGTCTCCTCCCGTGGCTCGGACGAGATTTTTCAGTCCTCGGTTGCCCCGACCGGCAACGGCGATGGCGACAACAACGACGGCCACGATGACGGTGGACGAGAACGCGCCGCTGCAGACGACGGAGACGGGATCCGACTCCGAGTCCAGCAGCAATATCGACCCCCGCAAGCTCCGCAACGCCATGGACCGCGCCAAGAAGGATAAGGCCCGTCGAGCGAGCGTCTCGGCGGCGTCCAACAACAGCCGGCGCGTGTCGTCGATGGGACCGGGCGCCGGCTCCAACCGGGCACCGCCCCCTGCCAGCAGCGCCAACGGCATCTCACGGCATCATCGACGCATCAGTCCCGACCGTCGCCGCAGTCCGCCGCTGACGTGCTCGCCGCCCGAGCTAAAGGTCTCTACCGATCGTAGCTTCACCGTCGGTCAGGCGCGGAGAATGAACCTCGGCGGTGGGGGAACGGCCCTCAGGCCTGATGATGGGCTCCAGTCCGGCGGGGAGACGACTAGGAGGGTCACCATTGGCGTCGGGGCGGCTGCTGCGGCCGCGAGGAGACAGGAGAGTCGGATGGCTACGACGTGGCGATGAAGCGAGATGCTAGGATTTTCATTTTCTCCTTTCTTTGGGGGTTGGTGATGGATGGTCCGGATGAGTCGCGCATGTTTTGAGGCGTTTGAGAGGTTGGCTTTGTGTGATGAAGTGTGTGAGTCATGAAGATTGCTGTATCTTTTCTACCCTTCTTCTTCCATTGTCTGATCTCTCGTCGAGAGAGACTCTGATGATGGTTCAGGTATATTCGTCTGGGTGACGTGTTGAAGATAATCATGTCGAATTACTCATTGATCGTTTTAGCAGGGCTATATTGCCCTCCGTGTACTCGTGTATCTTCCTCAATCATCTCGCTGCTTTCTCTGCGAGGGCTGTCTGTATAAAATAGCCTTCATTCCAGGCAAAACTAGGCCTCTCTTCGCGGCTGTGTTGAAGAATATTCCTTCTTAACCAGGGGCTCTAGGGAGTTCTTCAAGGGTTCCGACGGGTACGAATACGACAATCACTAAAAACAAGATGTGTCACAGGCTATAGGGTAACGGTGATGATCTATGCATCTCAGACCACCCCCCTCCTCCATTTTGACGCGAAACTGTCGCACAAACAATCCGCTCCAACCTTTGACCAGTCAGAGCCGCAAATGCAGCGGGCCGAAGCCGCCGCCGCCCCCGTACGAAGCCGCATTCCCAACGCCTGCGACGGCTGCAAGGCTCGCAAGGTCAAATGCGACGGCCATCTACCATGCGGCTACTGCGCGGCTAGACTTCGCTCCGGCTTGTGCCGCTACTCGACCCAGAAGAGGCGTCGGCGACCGCGGTTGAGGACGACGGAGCCGGAGCTGGAGTCGGAGCCGAGACCCGGTGCGGAGCCGGATGGGGCCGATGAGACGATCAGCTCGTCGTCTCCGCTTGCCGTCGCCGTCGTCGAGGATGAGACCGAGGTGCCGCGGGAAGCGCGGCTGCTGTGTGACGCCCACGGGAAGCTCGTCTTCATCGGCGACTGCGCTCCGTTGTCCTTTTTCCAATCGGTTCGTCGGCTCGTCACCAATCGTGTTGGCCGGGATGCTTTTGCCCCGGGATCGAGCCGCTTCTCGGTGCTGGAGAACGCGTCGTCGTCGGCGTCGGCGTCGTCTGCGACTACTGCTCCTGCGGGCGTTACCTTTAGGGGCGGCTTGACGCCTGTGCTATCCCCTACCGACGTGGCATCTGCCGTGGCCAACTACCTGGCTATGACGACGGGCCTCGTTGATCTGTTCGACGATCGTCGTCTGATGCTTGACGTCTTAACGCAATGGCAGAGTGGCCGGCATCGTCCTATTGACGACGACGACAACTGCTCCTCGGCCGTCAACTTCCTCGTTCTCGCAATTGGTCGACTCCTCGATGACGAGCGCCTCTCGCGCCTCTACTTCGAGCACGGCCGCGACTTGGCCTCGGCTTCGCTCGACGGCAGCCTCGGCGTCGCCACTGTTCAGGCTTTCGCCCTCGTTACTGTCTATATGCTCTGCTCGTGTCGCATCAACGGCGCTTTCCTCTTCTTCGGCATTGCTGTCCGCGCCGCTTACTCCCTCGGCGTGCACCGGTCCGAGGTAAATGCCCGGTTCGGGTCCGACGGACATCGTCGCCGTGACAGGCTCTGGCAGAGCCTGCGTGTCGTAGATCTCTTTCTCAGCACCGCCATGGGAAGGCCGCCTGCCACGTCCGACGTCGACTGCACCGTGTCTTACCGATGCGAAGAAGTCGACGATTCCCAAGTCGACTTGCTCGGCGCCTCGGTTCAGATTCTGCTCATCACAGAGTCTATTGTGCTCGAGGTCTACTCCCGCCGCAAGATATCGCTGCAGCTGACGGAGGGCATCTCGCGTCAGCTGCGTGACTGGGCCTTCCGCTGGCTACCGCAGATTAGGCGCGTGCTTCTTTGCCGCGATGACAACGATGACGGCCATGTTAACGCCCAGGCTGTTGGTGCCTGCCAGGTGCTTGCGTCCTATCACTATGCCGTCATGCTCGTCTGCCGCCCGTTCCTCATGTTCGAGCTTTGTCGCCGGTTGTCTGACGGGTCATCGTCTTCTTCCGGCCCTACCTCCTCTTCCGGTAGGACCCGGCTGGCGGACGCGTGTATCGACGCCGCTGGCCTCATGGTCGAGCCCGTCCTTGATCTGATTGACAGGGGCGTACTGAACGTGCGGGTGCCGCTGCTGGTGTACGCGTCCCATCCCTTCCCATGGTAACTCGTCCCTGCGTTGACATCCCGTCGCCACCAGGTCCTGGCTCTTCGCCTCTTCTCTCGTCCTGGGCGTCGGTCTCCTCGGTAGCTTCGGTCGGAACCTAGAAAAGACGTGCCGCATGTCGATCCGCGCCTTGGATCACTTTTCCAAGATAGACGCTCATGCAACACAGTACTCGCTCATCGCCCAGTCCCTTCTTGAGACGGCCGTCGCCTACCTCGAGCGTCGCGACGTCGAGGAGCGCCAACGACGTACCCAAAGCTCAACTCAGCTGTTCGGTCTCATGCCGTCTCATATGCCGACATCCGATTCCGCTCCTGCGCCGCAGCCGCGGCACCCGACCGACCACAACCCCGAGAATCGAGCCGGAGAAGAGGACCCGGAAGAGGGCCCCGTCGGTCAACCGGACCAGGATTTTCCCGCCGGTCTGGCTGACGCGGGTTTTCTTGGCCTCTCCGAGTCGTCGCTACAAACGTCCGACGCGGACTTTTGGAACGCCGCGAGCTTGCTAGGTGCCGACGCCGACGCCGACGCCGCCGCCGCGTCCGCCCTTAACCTATTTCCCTTGCTTGACGCCGGCGGCAGCATAGACCTTGCTCACTATCTCTAGGCGACGCAGTCTATCATAGCGTCGAGCCATCGCCGCGCATACATACATACGCTCCCGAGGGCGCCAATGCAGAATCCCGTGGCCCATTACATGTATGATGTAGGTCTATTCCAATGACGTACATACCTACCTATATCCTACCTACTACATCGGATACACATATCGCAACCGCTGACGTCGTTATCCATGAGCAAAGGTCGCAGCGTGCCGCGGGTCCTTTTGACTCGAGACTCGAGACTCACTTGCATACACGGGATAAACGACGACGCATTCTCATTTCACGTAGCATCATCATCTTCGAAACCCGTCCTTCCTGATCTGATTGATATCAACGAGACACGATGTCTGAGCGGTGTGGGTCAGGCATGCGGTCTGTTATGCTGTGATCTTATCGTCAGGTTGCCCTTATTTGCCCCCCCAGGCAGGACGTTATTCTTGACGCGGGCTTTATCTTGCATCATCACCTTCCAGAGCGGTACGCAGGATCTGAACAAAGGTCCAGACGTCGTGGAACGAGCAGTAAAGCGGAACCGGGGCAACGCGGATAACGTCGGGTTTGCGCTTGTCGCACGCGACGCCGTTGACCTCGAGCGCGCGAGCAACGTTCTCCAGAAGGCCCTCGCGAAGTAGCAGGCTCAGCTGCGTGCCGCGCTGAGCCGGGTCGGATGGCGTGATGATGCGGAAGAGTGGCTCCCCGGTCGACGACGACGCGTGGAGGAGCAACAAGTGCTCGAGGTAGGCGGTCAGGACGAGGGCCTTGGACCGCAGGTCACGCATCGACGTCTTGGCAAACACGGACAGGGCGCCGCGCAGGCTTGCGAGGTCGATGGCGGATGGGTTGGACAGCTGGAAGCCGGCGGCGCCGGGCGAAGGGACGAAGAGTGTGTCCATGTTGAAGCGGACGGACTTGTCTCCGCCGTACCAGCCAGCCAGGCGCGGGTGGTAGTCGAGCGTTTGGCCGGGTCGGACGAAGCCATGGCGCTCGTGAACGAAGCAGCCGGCGATGGCGCCGGGACCGGCGTTGAGATACTTGTAGGTGCACCAGCAGGCGAAGTCAACATCCCAGTCGTGCAGCCGCAGCTCGACGTTGCCGACGGCGTGAGCCAGATCCCAGCCGACTACGATACCGTGGGAACGGGCGCGGGCCGTGATGGTGGCCATGTCGAACAGCTGACCCGAGTAGTACTGAATGCCGGGCAGCAGTAGCAATGCCGCGTCGTCGGCGTGCCGATCAATGGCTGCCAGCACCTTTTCCGTGGGGATCAGCGCCGAACCGGCGTCGGGCTCCAGCTTGACCATACATTCGACCGGGTCGAGGCCGTGCCACCGGACCTGGCTTTCAATGACGTAGTGGTCGCTGGGGAAGGGCTTCCACTCGAGTATCACCTTGTTGCGACGGCCTGAGGGGCGGTAGAAGCTGGCCATCATGAGGTGCAGGTTGACGGATAGCGTGTTCATGATGACGATCTCGTGCGGGGCGCATCCGACGATGTCTGCCGAGGCGCGGGCGCAGCTTTCGGCCAGATCCTGCCACTGCGTCAGAGGCGAGTCAGTCAGGTCTGTGAAGTGACCGTTGACGCCGAGCGAGGCCCACGTCTCGAGCTGGGCGTCAATGTGCCGTCGAATGGCTCGGGGCTGGGCGCCGAGCGAGTTGCCGACCAGGTAGATGGCCTGCTGTTCCGAGGCGTTGACATGTCCGTTGGGCTCTCGGCCGATTGTCTGCTCTGACCGATCAACCTGCGCTGGTCGCGAAGCGTCAGACGAGACTGGTAGGGAAGTAGAAGGATCAAGGGTCGATGACTTGTAACATACCGGGCAGCGTCCCATCGAGGGCGCGCTTCCTGAGCGACGCCTTGGACGGCAGTATAAATTCGTCGCGTAGATGCCGGAGGCTGTCCTGCTGATCGAGTGACTTGGCGAAGGCGACCGAGTCGGCCTCGGTCGGGAAGCCGGGTTTCTGGCCGCATCGTAGCCTCTCGACAAAGGTGGGGAGACTCATGGCAAAGCGCTGGCGACTGGGCGCTGACGAGGAGAAGAGAAGGGAGAAAGAGGACGACGGTGAAGATGAGCGGATACGACAGTTTTTGAGGAGCTTCTGCTGGCTGCGCGGGCGCATCACAGCCGACTGATAGTCGCCTTTCTCCGCCTCCCTCTCGTTGCAACTAAGCAGCGCGGGCTTCCAGACCGGGCGACGTCACGGATGCGGATGCGGATGCGGAGACGGAGACACGGGTCGGAAGAGGGCACAGCGTGTGATGCGGACCGGACACTGTAGGACGAGCTTATCTTCGTGGTTACCTAATTATCTACCTATCTATTTTCATCTGATCCGCCAATCGATAATCGTGGATTCGATTATCCGTACATAGAGGACGCCACCATCTCTTCGCTCTCGTCTTGGCTGGTTTCATCAACATGCCTGTTGGAGCCTTGGAGGATGATGATGATGGACGCACCTGAAGCAGCGGTTGGTATGATATCAGACGGGAACGATCTGCGTTCAGGAAACCAACGATGGATGCATACAAATAAACAACCGTTAGCTCATCCGTGCGCCTTTATACAGTCAGTTCGCCTATCTACATACCTACATACATACAACGGGTCGTATCCTTCTGTTGGCACTTGGCAGTGACGGGACTGATGGGCACAGACTTGTTCAAACCCTTCTCCAAACCCTCCGCCTCTCTCTAGATGGTCCCCCCCGCTGCCAAGCCAAAAGGTTAAATCCCGAACCTGGAATGCTGGGCTTGCCGGCCTTCTTCGGCTTACGGGTCCCTCATCCGAAAGACCCGCCATCCGAACTTCCGCCCACCTCGTGACCTGGACGAAAAGCCGATTTCCCCTTGTCGTTGGTCTTCCGTTTCACTTTGCCCCCAACGCGGGGGGGTCCCTCTCCCCATCATCTCGTTGCGCCTCGGCCGTCTTGGGAAATAGACTTCTGACCGCAGCAAGTCTGTAATAGGAGCTTTGGTCCTTTGCCTGCGTATGTACGTATGTATGTAATTATAAATATGCACTTGTCGTAAGATTAGAACCAGGGGTAAGACGATAGAAACCCTTTGCCTCTTATGCTCGTGGCCACACGGACTAGGCCTCATGTGACGATCACTCGATAGGGTATATATGTCTGGGTGTTGAGGGAAGACGATCCCTTCCGAACCTTTTTTTACTCTTTCGTTTATTCATCCGCGTGCAACGCTGTTCCCCTTTTATAACCTTCGTCGTTATCATCCTCCTCCGCCGTCGAGTCCCTGTTACATCACACCTATCGGGCTTCATGTCGCCCCACGCCGTTCCCGTGGCCACGAAGAACCCAGGCGGGCCGTCGGTCGATTTGACGGAATTCGCCGTGACGAGAAACGCTTTCCTCCCCGAATGCAGCCCTCTTCAGAAGCTTTCCGACCCTTATTACCGGCCTTGGGAGGCTATTGCTAGACGGTTGCCGTCTCTCCTGGAAACTGATACCCTTCGCCATGCTGTTGCTGAGCTCCCGGTGCTCTCGACTGCTCGTCTGGGCTCCGATGCCGAATGGCGGAGAGCATATGTAATGCTGGCTTTCATAGCTAATGCCCACGTATGGGGTGGTGACGAGCCTGAAGAGGTATGTAGCAGTAGCTTCAGCTTCCTTCGTTCATACCTAATCATGAATATCGGCTGACCATAGTCGGATCCATTGAGCAGGTCTTGCCACCGCAAATATCCAGACCTCTCCTTGATGCCGCCGCATATCTCGAGTTGCCGCCGGTCCTCACTTTTGCCGCTGCTGCACTATGGAACTTCACCTGCTCGGGAGATGACATGTCTAGAATCGACGACTTGAGCCTCTTGTTCTCCTTTACTGGAACCGAGTCCGAGTCATGGTTCTACCTCATCAGCGTGGCCATGGAAGCCAAGGCCGCCAACATGGTCAACCGGATGATGGGCGCCCTCGCTGCCGTCAAGACACGAGATTATCCCGCCATCACCGAAGCCCTGCGTGAACTGTGTCGCTGCATTGACGATCTCGGTATCCTGTTGAATAGGATGTACGAAAAGTGCGACCCCCTCGTCTTCTATCACGAGATCCGACCTCTCCTGGCCGGCAGCCGGAACATGGAATCGGCAGGCCTCCCCCATGGCGTCTTTTACGACGAAGGCGACGGCGAAGGCGAGTGGCGGCAGCTGAGAGGCGGAAGCAACGGACAGAGCTCGCTCATCCAGTTCTTCGACGTCGTTCTCGGTGTTGAGCACGAGGGTCACGGTGATAAGTCGAGTTATCACGCCGAGATGCGCGAGTATATGCCCGGTCCCCACAGACGCTTCCTCGTCCACGCCGAGCGAATGGGGAGCATCCGCGAGCTGGCGCTGGGCCCGCAGACGACGGATGAGCAACGCCAACTGAATGCCGCATATGTGGCCGCCACGCAGGCGCTAGGAGGCTTCCGGAATCGCCATCTTCAGATTGTGGCGCGATATATCATAATACCATCAAAGCAGGCAGCGCCGCCGGCGAGTCCGGGGTCAAGATGGCGCCAGAACCTGGCTAGTTCTTGTTCCGCCCAGCAGGTCGACGACGGACTTAGGGGAACTGGGGGAACGAGGCTTCTTCCCTTTCTCAAGGCGGCTAGAGATGAGACGTGCCGTGCTGGTACAGGTTCTTCAGCGATAAGGAGATGATGATTCTCATCAGAGTTGCTGTGTTTTCGTGTTTGATGGCTCAAGCGTGGCGCATCAAGAGGGGCGTTGGGGGTTTTTAAAGCATTGCGCATGTTGATTGTGCAGTCTCCGTGAGCAAGGAGCACTGAGGGAACGCGCCCTGTGGTGCAATGAAGTTGATGAATTGCAATCTATACATATGGCCCTGAATATCTCGAGAAGTTCGAGCGTGATGTGTCCAAGAAAGAAACGACATTGCAAGAGACAGAGTCTTCTCCTTCTTACCACTCGTTGCCTCGAAGTTGAAAGGCACCGAAAGCAGTAGCAAGCCTTCTTTCCCAACCCTACATACCACTATCAACTGCAAGGGTATGAAAGGGGCTGGGGGGTGCTTTAAGGCCTCACTCACGTATATGCTTCAACGACATCAAGTCCGGGCAGGGTCTGACGTTGCTGCTTCACCTTCTCCGCAGCCACCTGCATAGACCTCGGCCTTGCCTCAGCCGCTAACCACAAACTCAGTAGGCTATAACAACGGCAAAAGAATCCAGGGTATGCCAAGGGTCTGAGCTACCCCAAGCTTAGACCCTGATCTAAGCCTCTGTCCGCGGGCGGCTTTCTCCGTCACCTGAGGATACCCACTACACGGTAACGGCATCTAACTGTACTCTGACCTTGCTTTGACCATTCAAGAAGCTGCCTCTTGAGAGGGAGGGGTTTGCGAGACAGTCTCACTAAACGCTTCCGCGTCGGCCGCCGTCCTCACGACAAGCGGAATCGGGGAAGCTCTGTCCTAAGCACGATGGGGTAACGGGAAGCGAACGAAGCGCTGAAGCCCCCGTTTAACTCAGCCTTACTGCGAAAGGGGAATTTTCCAAAGTAGTTGCCGCCTTATAGATATCCTTCAGCGTAACTTCCTTTGAATTTGGGCTTGCTAAATGGAGAGATGAGATACGTGTATGCTATCGCTAGGCCGTCAACGATGCGGAATATTCATGCCATTCCGGGGTAGCACACTCTATCTTGCCAAGCGTTATCCTTTCTTAAACCAGCCGTACTATGCAACAAAAGCAATATGAATTAACTAGCTCCTCGTCTACAAGAGTTATCACATGGGTACAAGATTGGCCAAAACCCATGACCCTATATGCAGGGTTGCTCGAATGCCTGCCTTCTCCCTAGTTCACGAAATGGGGTATCGCGCAGAGAAGGCGGCAACAAAGCCTTCCAGCTTGAACAATCCGAAAGGCATCAACTACGCTGTCCAAGATCTAAGACATTTTCAACTAAAGCTCTCTGCCTCCTCACCTCATTGCAAATCGCCTATCTAACCTCACAAGTTTCTTTAACCCTAGATAGCAATATTTCTTCATCTTTCTTCAGAAGAAAAGAATACCAACTTCCTGTCTATATACCTAGGTTTCTACTGCGTCAAGTTCCGGGTAGGGATACATGAATGATGGCAGTAGTTGTCTCAAAACCCCCCAAGGGGTCTCTCCCCCATTGCCCCTACTGTAATGCGCGTTTAAAAAAAAAAGCTTTCCTCCGTCATGTACGAATATGCAGCCAGATCCAGTCGGTCCCAAGGTGCGGGCTATGTGTTGTAATGTCTCACCAGTCCCTCATGGTATCTACGATGAGTTCCTCACAATCAGCGCTACTTTCGAATCTGCGTTATTCCTGGATCGTTAACCATGCATGATACCATCCCCACGGGCCGGAACACACTTACAGTCTCCTACTAACCTGTTGATGCAGCACAAAGCGGTATTACGCTCAACCCTTGTCCGTGCCTTTGCACTACAGACCTTACGACATCGTGAGATAAGCCCTTCATCGACTCTTTGCTTCAAGAGCGGGACGCAGTCGCTATAGCACCTAAGGCAGACCATACTCATATCGTTTTCGTGCCGCTGCCTTTCGAGATGATGCTCATCATCGGAGTTACCCCGATTTGGAACAAGGCCCAAGAGTCATCCCGCGATAGATCTGAGAAAATAGCAGTTGAAAGACCGTTTGCTATGAGGGCTGTGACGTTCACGGTCACGGCCGAGTCCGCGGTTAGACAGTGAGACTTTCCGAACCAACAAGAGATTTCATGCGTACAGCCATCTGGTAGAGAAAGTTATAAGATGTCCCTTCTGGCCGCTCCTCCGATGTAGACAACTATATTCTGGTCGATCTCCGGCTAGTTCTCTGATCTGATTCTCCTGCAACTCTCCCGCGGATCACCACTATCTTAATCTCCTGTCCCACACTAAGATGGCACACTTGAGCAGACGCATCGTGGAGGCCGATAAGTTTCTGCCAACAGCCTTGAATGCCCTCAAAGCCCAGGCCGTCAGAGCCCCGGCCATGCCGCCCGGCTTCTCGGCCACAGTCGGCCGGCTTGAGACATTCTCGCTCCCCATCAAGGTTACCGGATCTATCCAGGAAAGGGCCATGGCAAAGGCTATGATGAGTGCCTGGCAAAAGAACGGCATCCTACAGATCAACATGACGCGCCTACAGCAGCGGCTGTACCGGAACGCTTTAGCGTCGAGCAGACGCTTCTTCGATCGTCCGCTGGCAGAGAAGCAGGCTTGCGTCGATAGCCGTAGCTACAGCGGATACGTCGCCTCTGGTGAGGAGATGACCGACGGCATTCGTGACTACTCGGAGATTTTCACCGTAACCAAGGACTTACCGCTGAGTGATAAGAGAGTGCTTGAAGGCTGTCCGTGTCACGGACCTTGTCCTTGGCCGGATAACGACTTTAAAGAAGCTATCAGTCGTTACATGGAGGAGCTGGGAGCCTGCGGACAGAGGCTTCTCCAGCTGATCGAACTGGGGCTTGACGTGGCTGCCGGATCTTTGACGAGATACACCACCGACGGCTGGCACCACGCGCGGGTACTGAGGTGAGACACGCATGAGAGCGCGGCGGCCGAAATATTGCCCGGCTAACCTTTGCTTTGACAGGTTCCCGGCAAGACACATGACCAACGGCAAGGGCAAAAGCGGCCGCGGAATCGGCTCCCATACAGACTACGGGTTGCTGGTCATGGGTTCTCAAGATGAAGTTGGCGGTAAGGATCTTGTCCAAGACTGACTCTGTCGATTGCCGCCAAGTGACTGATTTTCTCAAGGCTTGTTTGTTAGACCTCCTAGGAAGGGGGAGATGTTTATGAACTGGAAGAAGAGCGCCGCTGGGGCCATGGAAGACGACGATGGGTGGATGTACGTGCCGCCAGAAGAAGGCACCATAACCGTCTTTCCAGGTAAGGAGAGGAGCAGGAGGCAACTAGACGATTATAGACGAAGGCTAACAACCCTGCAGGAGACATCATGCAATACCTGACCAACCATGTGCTGCGGTCTACACCACACAAGGTCGGGCTAAACACGCGCCAACGGTTTGCATTAGCATACTTTCACGAGCCCAACTTTAGCTCTACCGTCAAGCCTCTCTTCGGTTCCAATGGGGGGAATGAGGAACCCGTGGAGGGCATCAACTACGGGACACACTTTACGAACATGTGCTTGCGTAATTACCCGGATCGCATCACGACGCGACGACTGCAGGGAAACCTCTGATGCTAAACCTTTGAGTATGAGTTGCTGTGTGTTTAGTGGAACCCCCTATAGTTGTAGGGGATAGCAACTGTTAAGCCGAACCAATATGAAGACGCTATGAGTTGACGAGCCACATGGCCAGGATGCAACTAGGATATGTAATATAAAAATTGATAAACCAGCACTGGTTATCACGTCGTGTTTTTTTTTATTATAATCAGGCTTGCCTTCCGGCATCATCTTCAAGATTCCTTGTCTCGAGCCGCGATCGGGAGAGTAGTGTAATTAACTTGCTCGCACTTGACCCAGCCATCAGTAGGCGCATCGACTGATTCGGCTCTAACACAATTCATCCCTGCACTTGCATCTACTTTGAAGAAAGTTTTCTTTCCAGGGCAGGTCCAGTAGTATTTGACATGAAGCAGGTAGGTTATCCGGTTAAAAGAAAACTCAGCCGAATGACCTGATGGTAGACCCGAACAAGGATGGTATACTTCGGGTCCAAGCAAGTCCAAGGATGAGCAGTTGGCTGGGAAGTTGACAGCCGGGTTCCAGAGGGTAAAGGTAATATTCTGCTTGAACCAATGTCTCGAACGGCCTTCGAGAATTTGATACCTTGGATGAGGAGACCAGATCGGCACCTTGTAGTAGCTCCCCTCGAAGTCAAAGTTGAATGCTGCGAGGCTTGAGAAGGAATCGCAGTTACTTTTTGTTAAGAAATCGGGAGGATGAGCAACGGAGCCTGAGATGAGTATGGAGATGGTGAGGAACGCTGCAAGACGATTCGGAAACCACATTGTGCGAAGCCTATCGATGGAGACTGAGATGCTGCATGAAGAGGAAGAATAGAAGAGGATCTATGTGTTTGTAATTGTATGGGACAGACAATCAGCAATAACAGTAAGCTAAGAGAGGAGATTTACCAAGAACTAGGAAGGGAAAAGGGGAGAAAAGACCGGCGAGTGGAACCAGAATCTGCACAAGTACAAGTTTAAAATGTTGAAAGGCTGTGTAGCTTCAGCAGCAAAAATGCGTACAAGATACCAGCTTCTCTCCCTGGTCACCGCTATACGAGACTGGTAGTAGTGGTAAAGAGTGAAATCCGTGGGAACTCATCGATGCAGACTAGAGTATGAAGAGTTGCCTCCCGTCTGCGATCCGTGCTATCGTCTTACGACCGTGACTTGAACTACAGTCCTCTGTGTCGTGTTGGGAAAAAAAGTCAACTCCTTTTCGGTTGCAATGTCGACGTCGTCATACATGCGGCTCGTGTAAGAGGACAAGGAACAAGCGGATTCACTTAAGAAAACGGTAGTCACTTCTCGATGATCGACGATGGCAATGTGCCAAACGTCGGCATGGACTTCCAGTTGGCGGTATTGGAGGGCTGCTTTTACGAGATGACGTTGTCGCTCGCCAAGTTGTTCCACTTAGAGTGTCACTGCCGATTTGTGCTTAACATTAAGAAGCAGCAGAAAGAACATGTCTCTTCTGATCGCCGGACGACTGAAACGCTGCACGTCCGAACAACTCGCGAAGAGTTCGCAGGCTATTTCTCGTTGGGCTTCAACTATCAAGCTGCACTCGCATGAACGGTTCAGTGGATAGATGCCCATAGGCTACAGAAAACGTTAGCCTTCAGCACCCTGGGAGCGGATGTCGGTAAGAATGCCGCAGCCAATATCTCTGACTTGCGGCGACGGGCAGCGTCTTCAGCTGAGAAGGTGGGCAGGATGATGGAGGTGCAGATGGTGCTGGCTGGCTGGCTGAGCATATATTGTCTTACCTGCAGATTGATCAGGGGTAGATGTAAGCTTCCCCAAGCAGCAAGACTCATCATAAGCAGCCCTCCCGCCGGCTCCTCCGCCTATAGAGCCGGAAGCATCGCTCGCCTTGTTCCGCCAGTAGCCATGGCGCTGGAATTCCAGATCGGAGCCGCCGGCCTAGGTCTCGGTGCCTTCAGCACAGCACTGGATCTGCTCTCATCCTGTTCCACCATCTACAATCTATGGAAGTCAGCCGAAGGCCTAGACGTTCAGCTCGAGACGCTCCGCGCATTCCTCATGCTTCAGCAAGCGCTTCTCGAACAATGGCAGAGGGATTGGCTAGACGTCTCTATCTCGGACCCCCGTGCCATCAACAGACGACTGCTTCTAAAGCAGCACGAACCGACGGTCGAGCGTACGCTTAGGACTGTCCAGCAGCTTCTTGGGGGACTGGAACCGCTGAGAGAGACTGCTTGCGGCTCACAGAAGAAGAATCTCTCGGCAATGGAACGCTTGCAGTGGCTGACGCGTGAGGCATCGTCGAGCGAAAAGGTGTTGGCTGATATAGATACACTTCTCTCGTCACTGTACAGACTCTTTCCCGTCTGGACTCCGAACCCGGATGCGTCGGCCGCTATCGTGGCGCTCGAATACATCCCCGGCGTTGTCAGCACGCCCGGGTCGACACTGAACAAAGCCATCAACTTGCGCCAACTACGCCGTGGGTTGGATCAAGATCTGGAGCAACGTGCTCTTGGCTTTCTTCAATCTATGCCCAACACAGAATTGGACTTGGCATCCAGCCAGGTTGAGATTATCGAGCACGACTCTACTACAGCCGGCTTACGGAGCTTCGGTCTTCTGGACAAGGCAAGCAAGGTCATGATAGAATGGAAAAAGTACGATTCTAGCTGGCGAGGACAAAAGGGCATCAGGATGAGGGGGCGAATCCGCAACATCGCGCAGTTCCTGCATGCGGACTCTAAGCCAGACGAGCTGCTCACTCCTCGATGCGTTGGAGTCTTCGACGATGTAGAGCACAGCCGCTACGGTTTCGTCTTCTCCCTGCCAGCCGACGCCGGCGGCAAGATCGTGTCGCTGAAGCAACTCCTCGACCATAAAACGCCCGAGACGCTCCCGAGCCTGGAGGACCGCTACAGGGTTGCATACCACGTCGGGCTCTCTCTCGCCATGCTTCACACGGCCGGTTGGCTGCACAAGAGTATCCGCAGTCACAACGTTTTGTTTTGCGTGCGAAACGGCCGTCCGGTCTGGAGAAGGCCTTACCTCGCTGGCTTCGACTTCTCCAGGCCGGACGCGGTGGACGAGTCGTCGGAGAAGCCCGATCAGAGCGCACGTTTCAACCTTTACCGCCACCCTTTGGCACAGGGTTGTCCGGGAGAAAACTACCGCAAAGGATTCGACGTCTACAGCTTCGGTGTCGTCCTCGTCGAGCTCGGGCTGTGGCGCTCGGCCTGGAAGCACTGGGTCGATGGTATGACGGCAACGGTTTACAGAGATTGTCTGGTGGCTAAGTCGAGGGATTGGCTGGCTCACTCTATGGGAAACCTGTTCCAGGACGTGGCTTTAAAGTGTCTCACAGGCGAGTTGGAGGAGAGGAAGGGTCCCATGCAGCGAGTATTTTGTGTAGAAGTGGTCGAGCTGTTAGGCAGACTAGTTGCAGATATTTGATGCGCGACTTTCTCGATATGAGTTATCAGGTTGTGAAGCAAGTAGGGAACCGTCAAGAGACTCGAAATTCGAGCAGCGACATTGCAGTCAACACTATTCTAGAGGCACGAAAAGAATGTCTAGTAGGTACCACACTGTTACAGGTAAAACTCCTTACATGGTCTAGCAATCTATAGAAGACTATCATGATTCCTTACAATTCTCGCCTTCCCTTGTATTCCCTGCATCACTCGTTGATGATTCCTTAGCGGCACCGGAGGACAAGCCAGCTTCTACCCCTGGCTTCGCTTTCTTCTCCTTCAGGCGTGCTACAAGCCAATCGCAATCTCGGTAACTAGGATCGGCTTGATGCCATTCAGGAAAGCAAAACGTCCTGGCTTCTGCTCCGTAGCTTTTCAGAAGCGACAACACCTCCGAGGTATTCTCGTTAATAGCCCGAAGCGCACGTCCAACCGCCAACTTGTCGTGATAATCGACGTCGTCAAACGTTGGCAAGTTCTCCGGGAAGCAGTAACGCCGGTACAGTAGGTCCAGCGGCGTACGTCCAAGCTCGTCGATTACGTTTGCATCGGCCTCTGCCTCGAGCAGTTTCCGCACCACACCGTAGTCGCCGTTCTCGACTGCGATTCCAAGCGGCGTCATTAAATAGGGACCGCAGGTTGAATTGACATGCGTCTTTTTGTTGTACTTGCGAAGAAGCTGAGTAACTAAGATGGTTGTGATCTCAGCCCGCTGCGTAGACGCTTCGGACGTGTATGACGTTGCTAGGTGGAAGACGGAAATATCGTCGTTGTCGTTGCGCCCAGCGATGAAACCATCTCCACCGTCTGGTCCGTCTGGCAGGTCGAGCAGGAACTTGACTCGGTCTAGGGAGTTCCATGTATGCTTCGACAGCATGTCACCGAGAACGGTTCTACCATGTTTGCCTGCCATTCGATCGCGATCTGCCCCGGCATCGAACAGTAGCTTGGCGACATTACTGTTCCGGCAGTAGACAGCAATCTGGAAAGCACTCGGAAGTGCTGAATCTGCTTCGGGATCGACGGAGATACCAGCGTCTAGAATGACGCGGCTGAAGAAGGTGTCGTCGTTTTCCTTGGCTGCTCGCTGTAGGGGCGTCATGCCATCTTGATCACAGCTAGAGAGACTTGCCCCAGCCTCTATGAGCGCCTTGAACATGGAGCGATCCCTGTGAGTGATGGCAAGGAAGATGGCTGACCCTCCGCTGGATAAGGCGCCGCAGGTAGAGTCGATCTCCTTGGCGAACCCGAGCTTAAGGCCGGATGCCATGACATCGGCGCAACAAGAGTGATAGGCCGTGGCAAACACGGCCGGCATCTTTGCGCCACGACTCTGCAGGACCCCATCTGTGCTTGCACCGTTCTCTTTGAGTAGCGAAAGAGTCTCATAGGTCTTCTGTTCGAACCCCATGCCGTGCTGCCTCATCCGATCCCATCGTGATCTTGAGCCAAGGACATAGAAAAGGGGCGTGATCAGGACAGGCATGTCTTGAACCATCGGCCGAGACTTGTCTACCTCGGAACGAACCGCCTCGATTGTCAAGAGGGCTGAGAGAGCGGCCGAATTGCAAAGACTAGAGGCGAGCTCGAGAGCATTGAGGTCCCAAGTCCCTCTGTCGGGTTCTGCTCGCAGCGTTGGATCACATCCGAATCTGCTCAAACCAAGTATCGCAGAAGGGTTATCGAAAGCAACAGCCCAATGTAGCGGAGTCCATCTGGCGCGGCCGAACTGAACTCGTTGCTCATGGTCCGATCGGTAGAGCGCCGGGCCGATGGCGTCCACGTCAGCGCCATTATCTACTAGAAGCTTCGCCATAGTTTCATATTGCTCGCCGAAGAAGCGGCTTGACCAGTGCAGTGGGCGAGCCCCCTGTTCGTCGCCGAGATTGGCGTTGAGCGGGGAGACGAGAGCTTTTGCTGCCCGGATACTGCCCAGCCTGCACGCTATCAAGAGGGCATGTTCTCCCTTGTTGAACCGTGTAACGAGCAGACTGTCATCGAGCTTGAGGCACTTGCGAATCACTTCGTCATCGTCCAAGATGACGGCACTCAGGAGAACAGCCTTTAGCTGGTGACTAGGGGTGTCGTCCTTAGGAATTGAGGAAAGTAGTTGAGCATCATCGATAATGCCTTCGGTAGCAGCTCGGAACTCCTTTCGATGAAGAACTTCGGAAATTGCCGGAACAGCATCAGGATCCAGGCTTCGCAACTTGGACAAGGCGGTGACATTGCCAGCCTCGGCCGACTGCTTAAGCCAGGCCATCCAGGTTTCCCCTGAAAGATTCACATCTTGGGATGTCCCTGTCTGGTCTGAAGAGAAGCAATTGATGAAGATTGTTTGCGCCTTTTCCTCACCCAATACAGCGGCTTCAAGCACGAGTCTAGAAGCCTCCTTCAAGTCGAACTCTACTCCCACACTATTCGCATAAACGCTGGCAAGGCTAAATGCCGCTTTCCTCTTCGCAAGTGTGTCTGCAGTCGTATCGTGCAGCTGGCGTAAGCTCTGGACAGCGGCCTTTTGTACTGACCACGGCATCTTTTGAAGAACTCCGTGAAAAATGGAGAACTGGGAAACGCAGCATGATTAGACGAAGCAGGAAGATATAGTGACGGGGTTGCACTTACATCCGGAATAAGATCGTAACCCTGGCGTAGAGGCAGCTCAGGTGAGAAGGGAGATTGCTTCCTGTTCGTGTTAATAGTGAGAATCAACACCGACTCAAAGCAATGAGTCATTATTTAAACGTACAAGTCGTCCAGCGAAACCGTAGAAGGACCAATATTTGGAATCAGCCCGATGCAGTCGAGAAGCTGCTGGCAAAGCCGGGCCACAGGCAAGGTTGGAGGGTTTTCCTGAGAGAGTTGCCAAATTTGTGACACCTGCGTCTGGCCTCGTGACCGGAGCTGTTCGGAAAGAACTTCAAACATGGGTATCTCCAACTTGGCAGCGGTGTCGATGAAGCTGTCAAGAAGAGTCTGCGTGAATCTCGCAATCACAGCCAGGAACTGGTTAGTTAGGTCTGAGCCGACTGATAGATCTTGCCCCTCGAGTGTTTGCATCATAGCCCGGATGACGGTTATGAGACTCTTGACTAGACTGGCCTCGCCGCTGTTGTTAGCTTCACTACTTCTCGTCGCCACCTCAAGTATCGCAGAAACCTTTTCCGCTGTCGACTTGTCGTAGTTGTGGGCGCCATCACCTCCACGGCTCTCTAGAAGGCTGAGATAGAAGACGATGGTGGACATGTCGTGGAGGCGTTGCTTCGGCTCTGGTTGAAGTGAATATAGAAGTACCTTGCAGAGAAGAAGAAGCGGATATGGCTCTCGCCCCGGCCCAGTCAAGAGAAGATTAAGCACCAGCGTAGCCGGCATCAGTCCCGACACCTTCATCTTGCGAAAGTCTTCGGAGCTGGCGACTGGGGCATCTGGGCCCTGAGGATAGTAGGCTGTTCCCTCCTTCAGCACAGAATGGAGAAGAAGGCCATAGCAGTAAATGTCAAGCTTCTTGGCATGTTCGGGATCCAGCTGTCCGTGATATGACTCCGGAGGACAATAAATCTCCGTGTGACCGAGTAAATGCGAGTCACTTGTGACCAGAGAAAAGCCAAAGTCGGACACTTTGACAATGAACTTGCGGGTCGGATGGTCACAAACAAGCATGTTCGACGCCTTCACGTCGCCGTGGACGATGCCGCAGGAGTGCAAGGCTTCGATGCCCCTGGCAGTGTCAAGGGCAATATCGATCTTCTCCTCCCATGAGTGACCATGTCCATTCTCTTGGAACGTCTTCAGGCTACCAAAGGCCGCGTACTCGAGGACTAGGGCGGGTAGGATCACAGGCTGCTCGGCGTCACCGGCGTCGTGGTACATGACTGCAACCAGGTCGATGACGTTGGCGTGGCTCCGAATAGGCGGGTAACGAAGCACCTGCAGCTCCATGGCAATCTCGGAGAAGACCTCCGGGCAGTCTATGCCGTGTGAGCAGGGACGAGGATGTTTGACGACGACAAAGTCACGTCCTCGAAGCAGGTCATCCGCGAGTCGAAGGGGGAACGAGGACGACTTGACTTTTCGGACATCGAATGAGCCACCTCTTAGAGAGACATCTTCCAGGTCGGGGGCGGCATTGGTGAGAACTGGATGAAGGCCCAGGCGTTCGTCTTCGTTGGAAAAGCATATCGCGAGGAAGGCGGCCAGGTTTGGGCACCTAGAATACCGGTCATAGGGTTGCAAAGTCTGATCCGTCTCAGTCGGTCTGTCGTTTTCGAGGGGCTCGTGGCGATTGCGAAACGTGAGCGAGCTGGAAAAGTCCATGTTGTTATGAGTCTGGTGCTTATACAAGAGCTCGGTTAAGACAGGCGAAGGCAGTCAGCTATAAGCTGTCGCCCCCAAGCCGAGGCCTCGCTCAGCCCCAAAACCATCCCTGTACAATATTGATGCATGTCATGCGATTTATCATGCCGTCAGCTCGGCGTTCTCGAGCTTCCGGAATTGCAGTCCAGCCTCGAGGAAGTCGAGAATTAGCCGCACCATACGGAGTACTACTCCTAGAGTCCTGGTAGCTTTCGCACCACCACAGCCCTGGACCATTCACGTAATCGCCTGAGAAACAGGAACCCCTGTCTGAGGACGAATGCAAGGACGCAAAGATGGTGCCGAATCTGCCTCGTCGTATCTCCAAGTTCAAATTTCTTTCTCGTGGAGCAACTGGATGGGTGTTCCAAATCGACAAAGACGTCGCCCTCAAGTACGCTAGGGATGATCGCACGGAGGCTTTCAAGCACGAGAACGACACCTATGATGTACTTGAAAAGCACGAACCGTCTCCCTACATTCTCCAAAGCTTCCTACGCGTTCCCGGTGTAAACTTTTTACCCCTCATGTGTGGCGGTTCCTTGGAGAAACGAATCAAGGACAATCAGCTACGCGACAGCTTTGGACATTTTGTCCAAGTAACACACAAGGAGCCACTCCATGTGGTCGAGCTGTGGACCATAGAACTAACTGGTGCGGCAGCCTGGCTGGAGTCTCTGGGATTAGTACATGGGGACCTGCGGCCCGCAAACCTACTGCTTGATAGCAACGATCATCTCAAGCTAGCTGACTTCGACTGCGTCGCCATTATCGGGTCTGAGTCGCAAGGCAACGCGCCGCCGTGGGCTCGCTTGCAGGGAGATGAAGCTGGCGCTGCGATGGGCACGTGGGTAGAGAACGGAGCAAAGACTGAACAGTTCGCCATCGGCTCCATTCTCTATACTCTAACCCGAGGCCACCAGCCATACGAAGACGAAGGACACGGGCCCACGATTGTTCAGCGACTCCAAGACATGGACTTTCCTGACCTGGCTGACGATCGCTTGGATAAGATTAATTATCGGTGTTGGACGACGTCTTACTATATAGGTAGTGAAAGAACTGGCCGAAGAGACGGCAGGTTTAGAGTGTGCGAGTACTCTACCCCAGGCGACTATGTTAAATATTCAGTATATATAAGGGATTAGTTTATAACTAATCGTGGCTAGATAGGGGGGATTATAGCGGATATATTTAGGTCTTCCCGATAGCGCTTAGTTATCGCGCGGGGTATATAGCTAGCTTAGGAAGGGGGGCTTCTCTCCCTTCTCTTTCCTCTCTTCGATAGCTTTAATTATAACTCTACTTTAGCTTACTTTTATAATCGCCTTAGTAAGACTTTTATATTAATTAAAGCTCCTCTTACTATTAACTTAACGTAAAAGTAAGATCTTAATATAAAATATTATTAAATTTTACTTATATTAAAGCTATTTTTAGCTTATTTTAGCTTAAACTCTTAGCTAGCTACTATATATATTAAATTTACGATTAATAAAGCTATAATTAGGAAGCTTAAGTTTTAGTTTTATTATATCTTTTCTTATTTTAATATTTTCTAATAAATATTTTTTTTATATATTATTATAGCTATAAATTTTTCTTATTAGCTTAAAGCCTTTTTAGCATATATCTCTAAGCTTTTTAGGAAAAGTTATAAAAAGCGCTAAATAGGTTTTTCCTTAGTTAAGATATATTAAGGGCTATTAAAGCCTTTTAGAGAATATATTATAAGGTAAGAATATATTTTTTTTAAGGCCGGATTATTATATTAGTTTAATTATACTAAGATTATTTTACTCTTATCTAGGCTACGTAAGGAGCTATAAAAGCGCTTAGATTATAAAAACTAGCTTATAATATATACGGCCTTCGCTAGCTTTCTTTAAAGCTTTAATAAAGTATTTAGTTTTAGGAATATTCCTAATACGCTAGTTAATTTACCGCCCCTTTTTTTTACTAACTTAATAAATATTATATTTATATAATTTTATTTTAGTATTACTAAGCGCTAGTATTATTATTAGTATAACTAGATTAGTTATTTTAAATATAATTATTTAAAGCTTTATAAGTATTAAAGTTTAGCTTTTATATTATATTTAGGTTATAAACTTAAATATTAAACTTATAAATTAGCTTTATAATTAAATAATAAGGCTACCGCTATCTAGCTTAGAAGCTTATAGCGGAAAGATTAAATAGAATAGAATAGGAAAAATAGTTAAATAAGAAGGTAAATAAGCTCTAAAGGAAAGAGCGGTATATATAGCTATTTAGCACGCTAAAATATAGCTTTTTTAAAAGCTCTTTATACGTAATTATTATTATATATAGCTTAGTAAATAAGTACCCTTTTAACTAATCCCTTAATAGAATTATATATCTTTTTCTTATAAACTTTTACTTTTATCTTTAATATTAATAGATTAATTAGATTAGATTAGATTAGAATAGCTAACTTATAAGATTAAATAGAAAAGCTTTAGTAATCTTAAGCTAGCTTTAGCGGATATTAATAACTTTTATAGCGAGAGCTATAAGTTTAGTAATTAGAATAATAAATATAAGTAATATAATATATAATAAAAAATAAGGAGGAACGTTATTAGTAAATCTTAAAATACGTAAAATAGCACTTTAAGGAATAAGCTAATACTTTTCTTATAGATAAGGAAGCGGAGTAAAAAGCTATATTATAAGAAATATAGTTTACTATTTAGTAATAAGCTATAACCTTTCTTATAATAAAGGAAGCGGAATACGTAAAGTAACTTATAGCTACGCGTGCGGACGCTTTTAAGGAAATATTATAAATAAACTTTATTAAACTAACTTTTACTAAAGCTACGCCTAACTAAGCTTAGATTAACGTAGCCTTTATAAAATAGAAAAAACCTTAGCTTAAGTAAGATAAATTATTAGATTTTTTTTATTTTTTTATAAGCTAGCTAATTTACTAATATAATATTAATAAGCTTTAAGGTAAAGCTAGTAATATAAATTATATCTAAATATAAATCCTAAATTACCTTCCTAAGGATAAAATATAGAAAATATTAGCTTTTTAGTAATCTAATAGCCTTAGTAAAAAAAGGCACTTAAAGGATTTTTTTAACTATTTTTATTAAACTTTTAGTAACGTTTAGGAATAAAAGAGGGCTTAAAATAAGCTCCGGACTTTAGTTTACCGTAATAGATAAATATTTAATAACTTTATTCTTAAGTTTAAAAAGGTTTTAGTAACCGCTATTAGATTTATAAGTTAGGATAATTCTATAAAATTAACTTAGCTATACGGGGCCTTTTCTCCGATATTTTAAAATTTTCTAGTTATTATTAATATACTTTATAAATACTCTTTATTTATTAATCGCTTATAAGGTTTTACTTAGTTTTTTAAATAAACTTATAAAGGTTCGGCCTCTAAGCTATCTATAAGGAGGTAATTTTATTATTTAGAATAATTATAAAGAATTATAAAAAAGGGGTCGTAACGCCTAATAGGGGTAAGCGATCCGCGCGCGCGCCGCGCGCGGAAATAACTAATTACCTTACGTAACTTAGCTATTCGGGCATAGCCCGAATCCCTTATATACCCCGCCGCCTTAGGAAAATAGAAATTCTATCCTTAGCGGGGGTATAAGTTAAAATAAAATAAAAATTCCCTTACGCGTTCCCTTTCCTTTTTTTTCTTTTTCTATATACTATTTATTCTAAAAGTATTAACCTTATCGTTATTACGCTATCGCCGCGCCGCCTCCTCGTATTATTTTTTTTTTATTAATATATTACTTTATTTATTATCTTATTAATATATTAACCGCGCCCTTAACGCTAACTTACGCTATAAGGAAGTATATTATATAAGGAAATAATAATAATAAAGATACCGCGCTACTAATAAAAGTATTATATATATATATACCTTACCTTAATAATTTTATAAATAAGAGTATAGCTAAATATATCCGCGGCCGGGCGGCGGCCTACTAAGCGTATTATTTATAGCGTAAAAGGTACTTTTAGGAAAAGTACCTCTTTACTAAAAACGCACGCTTTTAGTAAGCTACTTATAATCTATAAAATATAGCTACTAATAATAAAGCTATCTAGGAGCCCGCTTACGCTTATAAAAATAATATTTCTAGCTATTATATTATCTTAACGCCCGCCTTTTAAGCCCGCACTAACCGCTTTAAGATATAGCTTAATACCGTATAACTCGCCCCTTACGCTATTATTAATATTTTTACGTCCTTATCGCCTAAGCTATCTAGCTCTAACGCTCTTATCCCCTTTAGCGGTAATATTATCCCTATGCTTATATTATTAATATATTATTATAATATAAGCGGCGCTATAGCGTAATATTAGTAATACTAAGCTTAGTAATAAAGGTAAGTTATTATTAGCTTTAACGCGTTCGCCTCTCGCTATAAAAAATCCTTATAATAATAAAAGTAAACTTAATAAAATATTCTCGCCTTATAGTAGGAGGAGGCGGCTACTTAGGCTAAGGATCGATAATAGTAACTTAAGGCTAATTATAATATTTATATAGCTGATATGCGCTTGTGCGTATAATCTACTAGTGGTCGTGTATGCTAGGCTAGCTACTAGATATAGTACACAGGAAAGGGAGACGGGCTGGCTACCGATTGTGAGATTATAGAATAGCTACTATAAAAGGCATAAGCATAGGTAAGAGTCTTTTAAGAATTAAAATAGTAACTATAAAAGAATCTAAATTGCTACCTAAAGGAATACTAAGCTAATTATATAGCTAGGAGCTTAAGGAAGATTTCCTAGTATAATCCTAAAGGTATTTACCTAAGGGGATTTCACGGTGATTTCCGAGTATATTAGTAAAATGGAGATTTCCTAGTGCGCGGTGATTTCCTAACGCACGGGGATTTCCTGGTAAAATCCGGAGATTTCCAGAGGTATATTTTAATACTAGATCCCACTAGAAATCTTAGTAAAATCCTAAGAGTTATTATAGAGAAATCCTAAGAGGAAATCCTAGTGATTTCCTAAGCGCAAAGGTGATAAAGTTTCTAGGGGAAATCCGAGTAAAATCCTAAGGCGGGAAATCCTAGGAAATCCTAGGGAAATATTGTGAGAGGTTAGGCGATTTGTAGGGGTGTTGTTGCACGTCCCGTATTAAGTATAATTAACCTAAAACTAACTACTAATAGTAAAAGACACTCCTACGTTCCGTCCTACTTATAAAGCTTTCGGGACTATTAAGGGAAATTATAATAGTCCTAGGCTTTTCCCGAAACTAAGTAATATAATTAGGAGGGAGTATATATCTAAAGTTATTAAACGCCCCCAAGTTTCGGTATTCGGCTATCTTACCGGGGCAAGTAGCTAGAAGGGTTCGTAAGAGGCCTTACCGCTAGGTTAAAAAGTTTAAGCGGTATTCCGTAAAGTAGTCGATCCTTTACTATAAGTCCTATTAGCCTCTAAGTAAGGGTAAGGGTTTAACTAGTCTTAGAGATAAAGGATCTGCGAATATAGTTAGATTATTATAGTATATAATTCCTATAGTATATTCGTAGTAGTCGAAGTCGCTAAAGGAGAGGCTATAGTCGTAGTCTAGTCTATACCGGGATCCGGGTCTAATTAGTAGTAATATATCTCTAATATAGGTCTTATTAATTGCCGAAGAGTCTAGCTATAAGCTCTAAATATACGTAGTAGGGGAGGATCGTATTATAGAATAAAGTCTTTTATATCGTACACGGGCACGTAAGAGTATATACGTATATAAAGAGAAAGGATAAAGAAAAAGAAAAACTCGTAGGTAAAATCGTAGTAAAATATATATATAAGGGGATATGCTAATAGAGATACGAGGGGATTATAAGATTATAGTAAGGACGAATCGTAATTCCTAGTTATTTCGCTAAATATTATTTATATTTAATTTTACTTTACGAGAAGGTATATCGAGTTTTACGGGAAGTAAGCGTATATAGCCGAGTAAGCGGCTTATGCTAGATATTATAGGGAGTATAGGCCCGATAATAGCACACGGCTAACGTTAGTAAAGTACGTGAGACCGCGAGTAAGAAGGTTCGAGGGGTTTATTTTTAGAAATATTTATTAAAAAATACGATTATATACCTAGGCGGGAGTATAACTAAAGTCTATATAGGAAAGAATAACGAATTAAAAGTATATTTAAATATATATATTAAAGAAAAGAAAGTAAGGATATATTACGCGTTTAGCGAGTATAGGGTAGGAGAAGTGAGTAGAGATAAGTATTATTTATTTATAGTAGCTTATAAAGGCGAGCGCCGGTAAGCCTAGTTAGAGTTTAATTTAGCACGTACGGGGCAGGTTAGACTTATCGTCGACGTTATCCTTATATACTCTTATTTTCTAAGAGCTGTAATTTAATTCTTCTACTAAATTATCTAACTTTTCTTTTTTCTATTATATATATACGTAGGGAAAAAAATATAAAAGGCTGCAAAGAGATAACTTTAGTATAGTAAAGGAACTGACGGATTAAGAAAGAAATAATAACTACGTTAAAAGAGGAGGGCGGTTATACTTATTTTAACCTAAAATAATAATCTATATAGAATAAGGGGGGGTCGTGCTAAATAGTGCTAGTAGCCGTACAAGTCGTATTTTTAATAGCAGGGCGTTAAGAATGCCGAAATATACGTTATAAAATCCTATATAATTTCTTTAATACTTTTTTTTATAGGTATAAATACGGAAATATATATATATATTATAGATAGATACTTTAGCGGCGGTGGCAGAGACGACAAAGAAAGATATACGTTAGCCTTACCTAGGGTAGAATAAAGGGTATAGAAACGGTTAAATTAAATAGTTCCGGAACCCTTTTTTTCCCTTTAGAGTTTGTAACAACGGGAATATAAAAGGCGGTTAAGATAGGATAGGAATTATCACGATACTAGATATATAGCATAGATTAGTTTCCGTCGAGGGAGGAAGGAATTAACTAATAATTAGTCCTTAACCTTATCTTTATAGCTGTCCTAAAAGTCGTAAATCGTAAGTCGAGTCTTAAAAAAAACTTATAGCAAAACTCTACTAAACGGAATTATAACCTTATTTTAAATACTAGAATTTAATATTATAAATTACTAATTTATACATTTCTTTTATAATTTTCTATTTTCGGTAAAATAGTTCCCTCCTTCTTTTCCCTTATTCCTCTTATCTTTATATAGAAATCCGACTTCTTATCGCTTTCTCTATAGAGAATTACTATTTAACTTATCCCTAAAAAGCTAAAGATTACCCCTTATATTATCTAAAGGCTATAGTTAAATAAGAAGTTACGCCTCTAAGGTATTTACTATACTCGCTAGGGGTATCCTTCTTCCCGCGCTAAACTATAATATCGGATTCCGGGATTACTATAGTATTATCTTAGGTTAGTTATTATAAGCCGATATATATATATATATATATATACTAAAGTTTAGTTTATTATAAAAGAGAAAAGGAGCAAGCGCGTTAGTAAAGGAAGAATATATAGGGAGCAAGCGTAGAGTTATATAAGGGGGGGGGGGTTCTTAGATAACGGTAGTTTTTAGAGATAAGAGTGAGGCTCTAGCTATAGTTAATTTTGCGAGGCAGAAATTATCTAATAGAGGGCAGTTCGACGGCGGTGATAGTAATGCCTAAGGAAGGTAGGCGCTATACGAATATAAAATACTAATAAAGGCTTACGCTAAGATAGATTAAATAGTCGTCGGTACTTTTTTATCTCCTAATACCCTATATAGATAAGGGTAATAAAAGGCGCCTAAGATAGGATAGCGGTTATTATAAAATATATAGTGCTATTTAGTTTCCCTCGAGAAAGGAAGAATTAGGCTAGTTATTAGCCCTAAAGCTTATCTTTATAGTATTCCTAAAAGTCGTATATTATAAGTTAAGTATTAGAGAGGGCTTATAAGTAAAACTCTACTAAACGGAATTAGAGATTTGCTTCGAACCTTAGACTTTTATATAGCGAGTAAGTAAGTTAACCGTTATTATAAAGTTTTAAAAGTTCGGTTAGATAGTTCCTATACTTTTATCTCTCCCCTTCCTATCTTTATATAGAAAATAAATATATTATCGCTTTTATAATAGAGGATGCCGATAAAGCTTATTACTATATATAATATAGCTATATATCCTAACATATATAAGTTAAAGATAACGGTTACGTAAAGGAGTATATAGATATCGTAGGTATTTACTATAGAGTAAACTCGACTATGCAGTTCTTATTCCGTAGCTAGAGTATATTTATAACTACTATTAAAATATATAGCCTTTAAGCTAGTAATAAAAGAATTTTATACTATTACTTAGAAGTAATAATTATTACTATTTATATAAAAATATTATATTAATTATTAATATATTAACTATTAATATTTTTATCGTTAATATTTTTATTATTAGTATATTCTTTTCGTAGTTTATTAGTAAATATTTTATTAATATTTAGTTACTTATTATAAGCGACTAAGGTTATAGAACGTCGCGCAAACGCCGTAGTAATTAAGTTTTAGTTAGGACCTAGATCCTTAGGGGGTAAGCTAGTTTTCTTCCTCTTATCGATTTCTGCGGCTTTAATAGTAAGCTTTTTTATACGGGTAATCCGAGTATAGGCTTTCGTCTTCTCTTTCTAGGAATCTTCTAATTCTTCTCGATCTATTTGCCGTTACTTTGCCCTTTTAGTATAGAAATTTCTCGGTATTATATTCTTTACTTTATAAACCTAGCGGGCTTTTCGTAATATTATAGGTAGGTATAATAGCTCGCTTAATATAGAGCGTTATTTAGGCGAAAGAAGGATAAATTAGCGTTAGTCTTTTAGTATTTTTATAATAAGGGGAGGTATAGGAATAGAGGATATATCGGGTAGCGAGTATATATAAGTTACGGGGTAATATTATATATATATAGATATCTATCGTAGTAAGATATTTTATAAGAAAGTATATTAGGGTCTACGCGTAAAATTATATTAGGGTAATAAAAATAAATATTATTTATTATTAAGATTATAATTATAATATAAGGATAATAATAGAGAGGCGAAATATAAAAGGGAGAACGAAGGAACGTACTAGAAGGAAAACGAAAGTGAAAGGGAATACGTAATAAGGTAGGGGCAATATAAAATATTAAGATTACTATATAGAGTTTTATCTAGTTAGAATACGGGTTTATAACTAGCTCTTATATATATAGTAATTAGAGAGAGAATTAGTAATATTATAAGTAGGGAAGATTATAAGTTAT
>PDHQ01000079.1:0-77265 GCA_003339415.1 Ophiocordyceps camponoti-saundersi (nom. inval.)
TATTATATAAGTTTTTCTAGCTAATAATATAATTTTTTATTAATATTAACTCTTTATATATTAATAATTTTATAAAGCTAAAGATTTTTAATAATTAAGTATATTTAACTTATATTTAAGCTTTTTTAAGCTATATTATACTTTTATTCTTTATTATATTATTATTTATTAAGTTATTATTATTATTACTAGGTTTTATTTCTCTTATTAATATATAAAGTTTAAGAATTTTTTCCTCGCTTAATAATAATCTAAATAAAAAAAAAACTTAATTTCTATATAGTATTTCTATCGCGCTATTTATTAGTATTTTTTTTATATTAAAATAGCTTACGTAAGCTAACTAAAAATTTAGTCCTTTTAGTCTTTAGTCTTTAGTTAGTTAGTCCTTATATTTAAGGACTAACTAAAGTCCTTAGGCTGACTGACTAAAGACTGACTAAAAGGTACGTACTTTTAGTCCGGACTTTTTTTAGTCAGTCCTGACTAACTAAAGACTGACTAATTTTAAACCCTGCTTCTTAGTAATAATAAGGTATAGGGTTTAAATAATATTAATAGCTTTCTAAGCGTAGATATATAATATCTTTTTAAAATTAGCTTTTATATTTTTATCCGTAATAATCTAATTTTAAAAGCTTTAAAAATCCTTCTTAAAAGCTTTCTAACCTTTAATTATATTATTTTTTAGCTTAAGCTAATACTAATATTAAAAAACGTATCGAGGTTATATCTTCGTTAATATTTTAGCTTATTTCTTAGCTAAAAGATAGATATCGTATACCGTAATATTTTTATCTTAGCTAAGCTAGGTAATATTACTAATAGCTTTACTAGAAAAGGACTATAAGATAATTCTTATAATAATCTTTATTTTATTATTATATTTAATAGCTTTATTTTTATTAATAAGTTAGGTTAGAACCTTATTATTAAAAATAAATAGTTTTACCTTATTAATTCGGGCTACCGCTATAAAAAATCTATATTACTTAATATAGCTTACGGCGCCTTTAAGCTTCGTATTATTAAAAGACGAAGATATAGTTATCTATTTTTATTTATTATATTTTACGCTTTTTCTTATTATTTTATATTATATCTCCGGATCGAGAAAGCTAGTTAAATTTTTTACTACTAAAATTAGTATAAAATAATTTTCTTCGTTTTTATTCTACGTATAGAATTTTCCGTTATATTATAGCGTTCCGAATTAATTAAATAAGCTTAAAAATAGGAAAATAAAAATATCGTAAACTTTAGCGTAGCGGAAGCATATAATAGAAGGCGCTTATAACCTATAGTAATATAAGGTAGGTATAGGCTATCGGGTAGGTGCACTAATATATATATATTATATATATGCTAGGTCTAGGCTAGGATAGCTAGGCTAGGTTATGTGCCTATGGGCGAGGTCTAGCGGGGCTGGTCACGTGAACCCCCTTAACACTACCTAGGTACTAGTACTATACGGATAGAAGGGTAGAGGTCTAGATAAGGTGATCACGTGACGAGACTCATCATCTTCCCGCCCCCCCCCCCCTTTTTTTTTTTCAGCAACTTCATCTGAAGACGAAAAAAAAAGTAGAAGTTGGAGAAGGAGAAGGAGAAGAAGAAGGGAAGAGGGAGGAGAAAAAAAAAAAGAAGAGGAAACCCTCCCTCAATGAAGATGGATTAAACGCAAGAAGCAAAAACAACCCCTTTCTTTTATTTACTTTTGATTTTCCGGTCGCAGAGATCTGGAAGGAAAAAAAAAGAAGAAACGATTAGCTTTGGTCATCGCTGGCCGAGAGAAGGAGGGATGATATGTTCTTACCGCACGGCCTGGCCGGCCCGCCAAATCTCCATGTCCTTAATCTCCTTCATCTCCTTGGCGAACTGCTCGCGGTAGTCCTTCTGGCCGTTGTACTCGAGCGAGCGCTTCGTCTCGGTGCCGTCGACGACGCTGTCGTACAGGTCGCGGAAGACGGGCAGGAGGGCCTTTTTGAACTTGGGCGTCCAGTCGATGGCGCCGCGTCGGGCCGTGGTCGAGCAGGCCTCGAACATCCAGTCCATGCCGTTGGCGCCGATGAGCGGGTATAGGCTCTGGGTCGCCTCCTCGACCGTCTCGTTGAAGGCCTCGCTCGGGCTGTGGCCGCGCTCGCGCAGGACCTGGTACTGGGCCAGGAACATGCCGTGGATGCCGCCCATGAGGCAGCCGCGCTCGCCGTAGAGGTCCGAGTAGACCTCCTTCTGGAAGGTGGTCTTGTACAGGTAGCCGGAGCCGATGGCGACGCCGAGGGCGATGGCCTTCTCCTCGGCCTTGCCCGTCACGTCCTGGAAGACGGCGAAGGAGGAGTTGATGCCGCGACCCTCTCGGAAGAGAGAGCGGACGGTGCGGCCGGAGCCCTTGGGCGCGCAGAGGATGACGTCGATGTCCTTGGGCACGTCGACCTTGGTCAGGTCCTTGAAGACGGGCGAAAAGCCGTGGGAGAAGTAAAGCGTCTAGCCGAGGTCAGCATCGCACAGCGCACCGAGGTCGTCCTCCTGGTGAGTGGGGGGGGGGGGGGAATGATATTTACCTTGCCTTTGGTCAGCTGAGGCTTGATGGCGGGCCAAGTCTCCGACTGGGCGGCGTCGCTGAGCAGGTTCATGACGATGGTACCGCGGGAGATGGCCTCGTCGACGTCGAACAGCGTCTTTCCGGGAACCCAGCCATCGTTGACGGCGTCGTTCCAAGATTTCCCGTTCTTGCGAACGCCGATGATGACGTTGAGGCCATTATCGCGAAGATTGAGACCTTGGCCGTAGCCCTGAGAGCCGTAACCGATGAGAGCGAGGGTATCATTTTTGAAATATTCCTGAGATGAGAGAAGAAGATTAGTTTAATTGAGAGGCGACGCTCCCGGAATATACATGAAATGTCGTCCAAGACTCACCCGGAGCTTGTCCTGAGGCCAATCGGAACGCTCTATAAACCGGAGTCAGACCCTCCAGCAGACCTTTGACATGTAAGATGATCATACCGTAGACATCCTCCTTGACGCCGGCAAAGTCAATCGTCTTCACACCACGCGTCTGCATCATAGGCCGCAAGGCAGCCGACGATGTCCTCAATAGGCCGTCTCGACCTGTGGCAAGGCTGGACAAGGACTGGCGGAGAAGGCGCGGTGACGACGCCAATTGGCGAGACGTGGTCGGCGCACGAAGCGCTCTAGAAAGACTTTTCGACGCCATCAAGTCGGGGGAATTCTATTCTTCTTCTTTGAGTTGTTTGCTTCTTTCAGCAGCACACAAGGGTTTTGATGATATTGGGGGGAAACAGAATGGGGGGTCAACAAAAGCAATTGCAATGATGAGATTTAGTGAGTGAGTGAGTGAGTGACTGAGAGAGTGCGTGGAGGAAAGTGAGGGAGTGGAAAAAAAAGAGGCAGAGCAAAGTGATGCATGAATGGAAAACCTCTGTGTCTTGAAGCGATATCGGAACGTCACGTGGATTGAAGAGTGAGGCTGGAGTGAGGCTGGAGCGCCGGCATCCATCCATCCATCCATCCATCACGCATGATGGCGCTACGAAAAAGTGTGTGTGTAGCGGGCCGGCGATTAATCCGTCTCTACCTGCGATGGGAGCAAGCGAGCGGCGTTAATGCCGGGTTGTGATGTGAGTAAGACAATGGCTGGCGCTTGCTGCGATATATCCATCACATACGACATCTGGCGACTCGGTGGGTGGTTTTCTACGATATGACGAGAGAGATGAGTCGTCTTTGCACAAGACGGATACCTAGGTAATGAGGCGGTCACTGCATATACCTACATGTTACGTCATGGGGCAACTTGAAGCCATCGTCGTCCGAAAGAGGTGAAGAAAAGGGGGTATAAAAACGACGGATGCATCATCAAGCCAGATGGTTTTGTTTCTCCCCCCTCTCTCTTATTGTACTCCTTCTGCACGTATGTATATTTCCTCGGCCGTCGTTTTAGCATACAATTAGCGAGTCGTTCTAGTCGGGGCGCATATTTTGGTGTTTTCGGCGCACTTTTCCCGAAGAAGACGTGCATATCCGCACTGCCTAGGTACGGAGGCACATAACTCCAGACACGGGCACATGTGCCTCTAGGCTCTAGGGCCTAGGCTCTATGGATGATAGATAACACGCTCACAGACGCTGTCCGCAAGCAAAAAAAAAAAAAAGTCAAGAGAGAACGAAAGAGAAGAGCGAGATCAGAATCCCCTTTTGTTTCTTTTTTCTTCGTCGATTTTCATGTGCATGTGCATGTGCATGCGTGATACTTATGTACATATGTATGTATGTATGTACAGAATATGCAGAGCATCTTGTACGCCGTATGTACATACTTCGTACAAGCTGCGTCATGCATGGTTCAGGTTCAAGACAAAGTCAAAGGCCTTCTTCTCTCGTTTCGTCGAATATTAACAGGTAGAAAAGGGATGAATGAAAAGCCATCATCGTTCTCGTCTTAGGCCCATTCTTTCTCATACATGGTAAGACAAAAGAAAGGATGAAATGATTAATTTACCACACAAAAAAGTGTGTTGTGTTGTGCCATGTTATGCCGTGCTCTGCGCGCTATAATAAAAGGAACATGGAATAAAGCCGAGGTTTAAACGTGGCGCGGGTGAAGCGTGATGGATGGATGGATGGATGCATCATCATGATATGGAGTTCTTGGCCCCGAGCGTGCCGCGCGAAAAAAGCAGCTGATTCATCTTTCTTTTTTCCCCCTTTTTTTCCTCTCCGTGTCAACATCTGACGCTCTTTTTTGTCAATCTCTCGCGATACATACACCAACTCTATCACTTTCAGTCGCTAGAACTGTGAGAGCTACCTCTATTTATACTCTTTTCTAGCTGGCTTTCTAGGTACCTCCCTGCCAAAACACGTGCTTGTGGCTTATTATTACCTACTACGTCACGAGGAGACGAGAGAGAGAAACAGCGGTCCCAGAGAGAGAGAAAAAAAACATAATCATTAATTTACCGTCCTCCTTTGCTTCTATCCTCTTCTTCTTCTTCTCCTCCTCCTCCTCCTCCTCCTCCTTCTCCTCAACCAGCCAGCCTAATCTTCACCTCCACCTCCACCTCCATCTCCTCTTCGTCATCTGTTTCTTCTTCTTCTCCTCATCGTCCATTTCTCTCACTTCTCCCTGCGAAATTCAAGACCGGAGCGACCACATACATAAATACATACCTACAGATAGACGCACTTCTTCTCCAACACCGACCACGGAAAAAAAGAGACGCCTCTTCGCTTTTCCTTATCCACGCATTAATTCGTGTCTCCCTCTCAGACGAGGATAGAGACTACGACATCATCGCCTATCGTTACGACGTTGAAGCGATACAGGAACACGTCGCATATCCTTGCCATCTTATCTCTTGCTTCCCCCCGATCGACCGACCGACCGACCAACCAAACGATACCAACCGATCAGACAAAACAAATCACGCAGAGAAACGTCTCTCGCGATGCCTCAAAATATCGACGCACCCGTCTCTTCCCCCATGCAAAGAAGTCGTACCTCTTCCTCGGTAACGGCGACGACACAGACTTCTCCCTCGAAACCGCCTTCGACCGATGACCTCCTCAAAGATGTCACCCTCGTGGCCGAGGCGGCTAAGCGTGCACAAGTAGCCGTCATGGTTCGCGACTTTGAGGATTGCGCCATCTCTTAGTAGCACGGATCCATCGGGGAAACCCTTTTTTTTTCGTCCCTTTTCTACATACATTTCCCCTCCCTTTCCTTTCCCTCTCTCTCTATCCTTTTCTTTACTCTCTTTCCCCCGCGCGCGTCGTGTCGAAAGAGGGCAAGACACCGAGGACAGGCTTTGTGAGGAAGGGAACGTGACAATGCGCATTGCAAGGTAGTAGCAGCTTTGGAGTCTATTTCTTCATTTCTTTTTCTTTTCTTATTTTTTCCTTCTCTTTACACACCCACTCCCTCTCTGTCCTCGTGTCTTCTGCTTGTGTACCTATGGATGGGTGTCTGAATGGGTGTATGGCGTCAATTTGCATTGGGAGGAGGTTCAAAGGGAAAGGTTTTATAAAGACGATTCCGTCCGTAGCGTGCACAGAGAGAGAGAGAGAACAATAAAGAAGGAGCGATTCCAACAAAGAGGCGAACAAAGAACAGTTGATTACCTGCGCGAGGGCATCCGGCCAGATTGATCAGCAAACCTCGATTGTAATGAGGTCAGTTCATGTCCGTGTTCCTCACGCCTTCTTACGATGGGAACGGAGCAAGCAATGAGGCAGTGAGAGAAGGCATCAAAGAGAGAGAGAGAGGGATTCACACAGCTTCGACACTTGATTGACATGTCCCTCTCCTTTCCTACGATTCTATGGAGAATCCATTCGAGCATCGTCCAAGTACGGGGAAGAAAAGATACATGGATAAACAAGCGCGCGTCGCATAAACGTGAATAAACGATACGATTCTGCTTGTTTATATATTTTTCCAACCTTGCTTTTACCATCTGTTCAGTTTCCATCTCGATGAAAAAGATTATCGTTGTATGTGGCGAGTCGAGGTTATGTTCTGCGTGCGTGTTTTTTTTATACATACATATGTATGTTCGCGGCTTCTTCGGATGCGATGCCGAGGCGGGAGGGCACTCACCGAGACAGGGACAGCCCTTTTTTTGCTTGACCTCGCTCACCGAGAGGCGCCGGACCTACGGATAGGCATGTACTAAAATCTACGATGGCCTCGATAGAGGCATAGGTACTAATACGACTCCCATCTCCCCTCCGTCTCCATTCCATCCCCCCGTTCCATCTTGTTCTTCTTCCTTGATTTAAATCAAGTAAAAAAAAACTCACGATTCTCATCAGATTACACACATACACGTACACATATACACCGGATTTTCTTTCGCAGACGGCAGCTCCAACCATGGCACACGCAATATCCGCCCCTCCCGCCCTCACCCCTCCGCAGATGCTCCTCCCCTCATCATCCTGCTCATCCTCCTCCTCTTCCCCCCACCACGCCATCGCGTCACCACCAGACGCCAGCGTCACAAGCACAAACGGCCCATCCCTCGCCCTCGCCGACCTCCTCGCCGACAGAACAGACCTCATCCCCCTCGCGCCCGTCCCGTCCCCCCGTCGCGCCACCGCCCTCGTCGCCGGATGCGGCCGGGGCTACGACGCGCTCCTCCTCGCCTCCTTCGGCTACGACGTCTGGGCCGTCGACGACGACGGCGCGAGAATCGCAAAGGAGCGCCGTCGTCTCGCCGCCCATGGGCGACTGTATCCGCCCGTTCGGGAGGCCGTCGGCTGCGGCTCCGTCACCTGGCTCGTCGCCGACTTCCTCGCTGACGATTGGTCCCTCGGCCTAGGCTCCGACGACGGCCCCGGCCGCTTCGACCTCATCTATGACTACACGGTAGATTTGCCCCCTCCTCCTCTCCCAAGCTTCCACAAAACAAAAATCTCTCAAACCTTCCGACCCTCAAACTGACCGGGTACAATGAACTGAACAAAAAAAAAACACAGCTCCTCTGCGCCCTCTCGCCGTCCGATCGTCCTCGCTGGGCCAAGCGCCTAGCTCAACTCATCGTTCCCGACGGACGCCTCATCTGCCTCGAGTTCCCGTCGACGAAAGCAATGTCCGAGCCCGGTCCGCCCTGGGGCGTCAGTCCCGAGCTGTACGAGGTCCTGCTGTCGGCCCCCGGCGAGGCCCCGACCTACCGCCCGGACGGTACCGTCGTCGTCGATCCCATAGCCCAGCCGCGGCACGACGCCTTGCATCGCTTGGCCATCATCAAGCCGCCCCGGACCCACGTCGCCGGCACCGCCCCAGACGGCTCCGTACTCGACTTCATCTCTGTATGGACCCGGTGACGGCGAGAGCCATGTTAAGTCAGGAAGACAGAGCAGAGCCAAATTGAACCAAAGTCGAAAAGAGAAAAAAAATCTTGTCATCTCGCGTGACTTTGAACATGTGGCTCCTCAAGGAGCTACCGTCTTCTTCCGCAACGAGTTGTAGTGCTCCCCCAACCCGTATCCGTGCCTGTAGTAAGCAAGCCACAGCCTCTTGCCCGTAGCCTTACCCACTTCTTCCCCAATGACCTCGACGCGCCCACTCTCGAGGACGCGAATCTCGGCACCGTACCGTCTCGACAGGGCCGTAAGCTCCAACTGGCCGCCCCACTCAGCCGAGTCGCGCATCCGGGCGGCATAGACGTCAAAGTCCTCTGACAAAAAGGGCGCGAACTCGTCCTCGTTCTCCACCATGTAGGCGACCGCCGCCCGGCGCACCAGCCGATGAACGGGCTCGGATGATGCGGGATCGTCGCCGAGGGGGATGGCGTTCTGCTTCAGCTGGTCGGCGACGGCGGAGAAGAGGCAGTGGCCGTCTGGGGCGACTTCGTGCTCTACGAGGCCGTTCGCTTCCATTGCTTTTTTCATCGTTTGGCTTTCGTGGGCGCGGTGATCTGTCATGGAGGATGCTTCTTCGCTTGCGCGTTGGGCATCGGCTGTGCGCTCTGCTGCGCGTCGGGCTAGGCGTTCGCGCTGTCTGTTGCGCTTCTTTTGCGGAGTTGTCGTGGTGGAGTCTTGCGTGGTGTTGTCCGTGCCTTGATCTGATTTGCTCGTCTGTTCCTCGATCACCGTCTCACTTGACTCGGGCTCTTTGTCGTGGTTGTCTTCTTTGCCATCGGCCTCATCATCTTCGTCGGGCTCGTCGGCAGACACGGCTTTCACCTCGGCCGCCTGCTTCTCTCGAAGTAGGCGCTCGAGGTCTTCGCATTCGGCATTGACGCCCTTGCGTGTCTTCTTCGTCGCGTTCTTCTTCTTGTTGGTGATGCGGCCTTGTAGCTCTCTCAGCTCCTTGCGATGTCGAGCCTGCATCTCCTCGGCCGACTCGGCCCCGTTGGAAGACTCCATACCTGTGTTAGATATTTAGGTAGAGAGTCCTTCGGTATAGTCGTATATCTATACAATTGGAAGGGTCCTGAGACGACAAGGAGGAAACCTTTCGTTGGTGGTTGGATTAAGGCCCTGGATGCCTGTCAGTTAGTCCTCGAGCTCTTATGTAAGCTATCGCGATAAGTCAGCTACCGGATGCCGGGATGACGACGTCAAGCCACACCCTCTCTCTCTCACTTAGCCCGAATAATCTGAAGACGAATTGAAGCAATTAGTACGTTCAAAGGAAGACAGGGCTTATAGCTACGAATTCTTCTTTGATAGTATCTGCTGTATCGATGAGACCAGCGGCATCTAGCTGTGACCGGGCTATCAAACCTCTTATTCCCACGACCCCTTGAAGCCACATCTGCGATGTATACATATGTAGGTCCGAGTTCGCAACGAACAGATGGTTCACCAGAAGACGGTCCCTGACACGGATACAGATCGAACATACTTTTCAGCTCACACCCCTATCTAGGTATACTTGAGCAAAAAGACAACTCAGAGGCACAGCAGCTTTCACATCACAGGAACACATCCCAGCACACATCCATACCCTTCAGAGGCAGACAGTAAACGTTTCCCCCATCTCCATGCAGCTCCAACGACTAGATCCTCCGTCTAGATCGAGAAAGTCAAAACAGTGAAAAACAAAAAAGGGAAGATATCCCATGTGCGCAGTCCAACAAAGACTGCAATCAACTAGAAGCCCTTGAACGGGTCCTGACGATAACCCTCCTCCAAAACCCCTCCCCTCCTAGCATCGTGCCCCTGCCGACTTCTAGGTCCACGACTACACTTCTTCCTTCGTCTCCCCCTGCCCTGCGCCGCCGACTCTTCCGGCTCGTCGTTATCGCCGTGTTCGTCGTCGTCGTCGTCGTCGGGAGACTTTGACCAGGAGAGAGGCGAGATGAAGGCCTCCATCCGCACCGTCCCGATCGTGTCTAGAAAGTGGTTCGGCCGCTGCTGCCTGGTCGACACCTCCGAAAGGGGAGGGGACGCCGCGACCTGGCTGCTCATGTTCCACGTCGACGCCTGAGACTGGTACAGGTCCGAGTTCACGGTCCCTACGCTGCCGTTGTTGGTCGCGGAGTGCGGCGTCGGCTGCTGCTGCTGATGGCCCAGCGGAGTCGAATAGCTGCGGAACGACGCCACCGGCCCGCCACCCCCGCCCGTGTTGCTGCGCTTGCGACCGTACAAGACGCGCTCGCTGAAGCGCGGGATCAGGGGCGGTTCGGCCGCGTCGCCCGACGGCTCACGACTGTGACCGGCTACGTTTCCGGCCTCGTCCTCCTCCTGCGGTACCGTCTTGGGCCCGTTGGATTTGCCCTTGGCCAGCCGTATCGAGTCTCTGATTCCACCGGCCCGGAACCTGCCTCGAGGAATCTCGAGGTCTGTCGGTTGTTGTTGCTGTTGTTGTCGTTGCTGCTGCTGCCGCTGCCGCTGTTGCTTCACCTTGAGATGCGGAGGGGCCAGCATCTCCGGCACCGCATGAGACGAGTGCGCGAGAAAAGACAGGGCCGTCAGCCAAAGATAGTGTCGATCCGCCGACGTCGCCGTAAACTTGAGAGCGCGCTGCGGCGTCAGGATCAGGATTGACCGGTTGAAGACTGACGGCATGACTTTGGGCGCCGGGTTATCGTCCTTGACATCCAACACGGATTGGATCATCACTACTTTCCCGCGTCAGCAAGACAAGACAAAAATCCAGAGTCAAAGGACGCTTCCACCTACACTTCCTGCCCGATTTGCCCATGAGCGCGCTTCCAGACGAGGGCTGTTTGCTGCTCCAGAGGATAGCCCTCTCGTACGGCGCCAACCAGACCCAGCGCTTGTGTCGGTCGTTGCTGGTGTCGTCCTTGCCAGTGTTGTCCGGTATGCCAAACGACCTCCGTCGACGCACATACTTGAGCATCCACTCGCCCACCATGGTATGGGCAATGGCGTCGACGACGCCCGTCGTCTGGGAGCCGCTCGTGCGCGTCGTCAGCTCCGTGTTAGTCGACAACTGATGGCGATGCCCCCTGCCTCGGCCGCTACCGACATCCCGATGACCCCCCGGCGCCGTGATGTCGTTGTCTGGTAATGGGGGCAAGCCCATCCCCTCGGGAGATTGCGCAGACGGCGAAAGGGGCGGCGGCGGTGACCTGCTGCCTTGTCTGCGACGGCGTTGATCCCGCGACAGCACGACGGCCGAGCGGACCTTGCGGATGTTGCGAGACTGCGTCGACTGCCGACCGCTGTTACGGCCGCCGCCGCCGGCCCGAGAACGACCTTCGACGCGGGTCGGGCTGCTCTGACCGTCGCTCTGGGCATCCGTGTCGGCCGCCGGCTTCCGCGAGCTTGCGCGTTTCGGTATCGGGAAGGGAGGGTAGCCCGAGTCGGGCCAGCTGGGGCTCCTCGACCGTACCTGGTGACTGGCGATGCCGCTCTGGATCAGGGCCGTCCTGCGCATGGCACCGTTGCGATCCGACAGCGGCACCGGAGCGGACGACTTTTGTTGACCCTTGCCCGGCCGCCAAGTGGGATTCTTGACTCGGATTTCTTTGTCGACAAGACTAAAGGTGCTGTATAGTTCGGGGGAGGCTCCTCGCAAGGTGCTGTTCAGGGGCGGAGACTCGGGAAGCTCATCCTGCACCGGATGGGTGGGCGTCATCGGAGACCCTCGCTTGGAAGGCCGTGGCGTCTTGGACGGTGGCTTCGGTGCGGAGAGGGCGGTACGATACTCGACGTCGCTCACGTACAGATCGCCAAACTCGTCCATGCCGTCGGAACTGGCCGTGTCAAAGCCAGTAAAGAGGCTGCTTACACGGCGTGAACGCCTCGTCGACCCCGCGCGGGAGCCCGGCAGCGGATTTTCGTAATCGTCGGGAGCGTGGTAGGTGTCATAAAGCACCTCTCCGTCCGTGTGGGAAGCCGTCGGCGTGGGCGGCGAATCCGGAGCATCGCCCCCCTGCGTGAGCCGCCTGGGGTTTCGGGCCGGCGGGCCATCCGGGACGGGCGTAAAGTTCTTCGCACGCGCGGGAGAAGACGGCCGAGATGAGATGATGGACGGTTGCAGGTGCAGCGGCAGCCGCGCCAATCTCTGGTCAATCTGGATACCTTGGGTCTGCACCGACGCATCTCGTGTGGGAGCCGGCGGCAAATCCGCCTGGCAGCCAACGTTTTTGGTGTACTGAGGCAGCCGCGGTGATCGGGGCGTCGTGGGTCGACTGCGCGGAGGCTCGACGCTGATGGACGGGATCGACAGCGGCAGAGGACCGGTGGTTGGGGGCTTCGCCTGCTCCTCCGTCTGGGTGGAGGAGCTCACCATGATGGGCAGGTGGTCCTCCGAAAGAGATTCGCGCGGCGTCTTGGGCGTCTTGGGAGGACTCAACGGCTCTTCCACCGTCTGAGCCGCAGCCGAAACCATCTTTTCACCAGCCTTGAGTGTGACTATCTTGGGCGGCCGGTTGACTTGCACTCGTTTCCGCCTTTGGTTTGCCTCGATCTCCGAGTCGCCACGGGGAGGTTCGACGTCGGACAGTCTCTTTCGCGTAACGATATCGGCTTTGGTCGTTCGAGGCTCGGGTGAAGGCGGCGGCGAGTATTGGATACCCGTGTCGACGCATATGGGTGGAACCGGCCGAGCTTCCTCCTTTTCGGCCGAGTCCTCTCGGACGCGCGACACGATGCGATGACCAAATGATCTTCCGCGAGGGAGACTCCCGTTCCTGCGCAGACTATCCAAGCTCTGGTTGCGACGTGACCTACTGATGGGCTTGGGGCTGGTATGGTGAGACAGAACGCTCTCTCGGCCGTCGGCGTCGGTATGTTCGTCGTCAAAGTCCAACTCGTCGGCTAGGCACGGTCCGCTGTGAACTTCGGGACCGGGACTGTAGAGAGAGCGCCGGATGCTATTGGTGATGCTCATCGTTCTGTGACTCCCCACTTGACTTCCATGGTCGCTATGCTCTGCGTCACTGTCATGAGGCTGACCGATAGGGTCGTGATGAGCGGACTGATAAGCTGCCACCTCGTCTAGCACCGTCTTGAGACGACTCTCAGTAACGTGCAGCTTCCGTTTCAACTTGCGCCGTTCGTCTTCCCAACTGATCTTCTCCTGCTCCCACAGGTCGTGTACCCTTTGTGAGTCATCCTCCTGAATGCGAATCTTCTTCTGCGTAGCTTCTAGGCGCCTTTTGATCTCGGCCGTCGAGTCGACGGCCTCGTCTCTCTCGCGAGCGAGTTCGCCGAGGGCAGACGCCGTGCCGCCCTCGAGCAAGGCCAACTGGCGCTTCAGAGATCGATTTTCTTTAGCCGCGTCGGCAACGTTGCGTTGTAGTCGCTCCTGATCTTCTTTGGCGTTGTGGAGACTGAACTCCAAGCTGTCGATCTGCGTCGTCTTCTCCTCCTGTTCCCGTCGGAGGGCGAGGATCTCGGACACGAGGTTGGCGTGCAAGGTTGGCGTGAATCTCCGGGGATCCAAGATGCTGATGCTCTCGTCGCGGCTCGGATCTATCGAGGCAGCCTCGTCACCGAGACCTTCGGCCATGCGTACCGGCGACGATCGCGAAGCATTCCGCTGAGGAGAACCGTTGGAGTTTCGAGAAAAGGCCCTGAACTGGACGTCCTTGGGCGGTGAACGGTCGATGATGCCGAGCCCGGTGGAATAGTCGTCGTCGGTGACCCAGCCAGCCATGTTGATGGCGAATCAGCGACCGAACCAAACAAGGCGATAACCGTCAGTGATATGGCGAGTGATGCATCGGTTCATCCACCTCGGGCGTCTCGGGACGAGACCGGTCAGCCAACAATCGGTCGGCTCAGGAAGATCCCTGCAGCTAAAAGTTGGCCACAAGTGTGATCTAGGCCCGATGCCGACACATCTACAGTGCACCTTTTCTGCGTCCTGACAGGCAAAACCAGTGCTCGCCAAAAGCAATGCGACACACGCACAGACAGGCGCGATGCAAGCTGTCAGGCGGTACGCGAGCCTGTCAGGCGGGGGGGGAGGGGACGAGCCTGTCAGGCGAAACGCATTGAGCTCCCGGAGAGCCGGTTGCCTCTGCTGGAAGCGAAGCCGACTCACAAGAAACAAGAATAAGGGGGGGGATTGTCACCAAAGGCCTATATCGGGTCGGTCAGCATGACGGGTTCACACGACTTTGTGTGTGGAGGGAGCCGGGCAGACCCTCAATGCTGTTTCAGGACGAGTGAAATGTGCCAAAATCCTCTCAGGAATGAGTGAGAGCCCAAGTTGGGATGGTTTGACAATGCGGAGGAGAGGACGGATTAGCTGTGTTTGTGAGTGTCTCGGTGCCGAAGTCGAGTCTGGCGTATAAGCCGAGCTGTGTCGTTTCGTGGTCAGCTGCGTCTCATTGTTGCCGAAGGGGTCTTACCAGCTTTCGAGAAGAGTTGGTGTCACCCCTGCAAGAAGCTGGGCAGATGGGCTCCAGAAAATGGGACGGCAGAGGCGGTTGACTAGACTAGCCCATCGCACGGCCCTCTTCTGCCAATGACGGAAGGATAATGATGATGATGATGATGATGATGATGCTGAAGTAAGAGGAAGAGGTAAACACGGCTAGAGGGAGTGAAGGGATGGGGGAGGGTTCAAGAGTCAAAGACACGGGTCAGGGGAGCTTGACTGTTGCCCGTTGAGGATTAGTCGTCTGGCTGGATGGCGAAGATGGTGGAGGTTAAGGGGCGGGTTGATGGATGAAAGGCTCCGCTACGATCATCGTCATCAGCAGGAGAAAACACCCCCCCCTGGAGGAGGCAAGGGGATGGATGAGAAAGTGCGTTGGATTGCCAGGCGCCCGCGGCTGCAGCCTGTCGGGAGGTGATCCGGCCAAATTTCGACGCTGCATGATGCATTTCATCGCTGATACTGTGCGGACGGCGGCGATAACCAGGCTGAGTACGGTGCGAGAGCTTGGGACCCTCGGCCGCGGATTTGACTGTGCCTACCTACATAGGTACATACGTGGAGGCACTCGCACTGCATGTTCCCTCGCCCGTGGTCTTTTGAACATACATACATACATACATACGATAGTCGATAGGTAAGAAGAATAAATCGTTCATGAAGCCAATCATCATATGATATCATGATATGATACATTTGTATCATCACACTATCAATCAGTCACACCTCTGAGCGTATGGAACATCAACCGAGGGCGCACGACATGAACAGCAAAACATCACGCACAGTGAACTCGGCGTCCAACGCCCCCGTTTCATCCCTGCCTCCCTCTCTCTCTCTCTATCTTTCTCCTTCTCTTTCCCTCAGTGCCGGTGAATATTGAACCAACTCTTCTCATCCTTTCTTCTTCTTCTTCTTCTTCTTCTTCTTCTTCTTCTTCTTCTTCTTCTTCTTCTTCTTCTTCTTCTTCTTCTTTTTCTTGTTTCCCCCAATTCCACACAGTCGGCAATCCTCTTTACCCCAACAGACTCCGTGTCAGGAGCTGCGAAAGGTTCTTGTCGTACATATGTATGTATGTATTATACAGACCATGTATGTATGTACGGACACATGACTCTTCCTCTTTTTCTACTCATCCTCCCCCTCCTTCATCATCATCATCTTCCTCTTCCTCTTCTTATTGTTATTCTTTTTCCAGAAAAGAAATTCCCTTTCCCTTTAATCTCCGCGTCAGTCACGTCTGCATGTATGCACGTACAAACATACGGATTCCCCCCCCCCCCCCTCTCTGTCCCCCCGCTACGCCGTAACCGGCAGTTGGTGGTTCTCCATACCGTACCTAGTTCCTACCTAGCGGGCCAGCTTCCCGGCCCGATCCCTGCTCAGGGGGAAACATAAAAAACCGTCATCCAACAACGGCCCTCTCCCTAATGAAGAGGGTAAGCCAATCATGGCAGTTGTGCCCGTTGTTCTAGGTAGAGACATTGTTTCAACCACGCCTATGCTTGGGACCCAAAAAGAGGTAGGGAATGTCTAGCTCCCCATCATCTTCCCCGCAGTATCTCCGTACCTCATCAGAATGACAGTCGAGAGAGTCTTCGTCCGAAAAGCCTCGTCGGCGGTCCGCGGCGTTATCCTTTCACCCTGGGTCTGATTCGACCGGTGGAGATTGTGTCGTTGCTTCCGAAGGAAAACATAGGCCAGTTCCGACCATGTTTTTTTTTTACCCTTCGTCGTAACTGGCTCGACAGATGTACGGAGTAGGTTATATGCACATACATACTCTGTATATCCGTACGTACTGCAACAATCTCGTCTTGATAGATAGAGCCTCTTGATATTTATTGAGGTCCCGCATGTGTGCGTCGCTTAGAAGCGGAGAGTTCAAAGTAGGCGCGGATGCTACTGTGAGTCTGCGAGTAGGGGATACACAAAGCCGTTGATTACTACTTACCACCTACCTAGTAGTTTATGCACAACTGCATCCGCACATACGGATTACATATATCCGTTAAGCATTGGGCATGTTCAATGTCTTCCGTTGGGACGGGAAGAAGAAAGGGGTTTAGGACAGTACATAGAACAAATACCCCCCCCCCCCCCCCGGAGGCGGCCCGTAATTCGGTATAGTATCGTGGCCTGCGAACCCCTGAAACCTCCGCCTTCTCCTTTCTTTTCAACTGCAGCCACCTAACTATCACTTTTTCTTTTTCACCTTTCTTCTTCCCTCCGTCTTTGAGAAGCCGTTGGTCTGGTCTGGTCTTCTTCTTCTTCCCCGCCCGCCGAGAAGGGTTCGGTTCTCTCCACCAGCGATACGGACACAAAGCCCCTGAAAGAGTAACACACAATACCTTGAACCTTGACCACCGTGGCCAGCTCTTTTAATACAAGCAAACAACACACAACATACATACATACATCGTCATATATGTATGTATGTATATGTAGTAATCTCGGATACTGACAACATACATACATACTTAGACACACACACGCACACACACACACTCTCTCTCTCTCTCGTACGCCTGTATGTATATCCGTGCATGCCCATGTACAGTATCAGCCGCGCCTCGCCCGCCCGTTAGCTTTCGGGCCGCCGCGCGGAGGGTGAGAAAAGAAGAAAAGGAAAAAAAGGAGATGGATGCGTCGTTGCTTTTCACTCAGCGGCTGAGGTGGCTTTGACGCGGCGCCGTCATGGCGGTGTGGGTGGAGGCGCGTGTCATGTATCATGCCTGTCATTTGCCGTATGTATGTATGTAGTCTTTCTCTTCGTCTTTCTTTTTCACTTCATATTTGTTTTGTTCTGTTTCGTTTCGTTCGACAAATTGTATCGAGACGAGTCTCGGCACGTTGCTGCTCAAGTTGAGAGAGAAAAAAAACACACTATCACCTACCCTATATCGATACCCGCTGCTCTTATGATAGTGGAGACCACGGCTCTATCGGACGTTTCGATTGCTGGCGTCGGATATTTGAAGGAGCGTCACCACGACCATGCCTCCAGCATCACAGCGACATCGTCTTGCATCACACCGTCAATCCCGACACTCACCAATGTGTGGTCGGACAGCCACTATGAGTGACCCTGGCACCGTCATCATCTCGGCCCAAGACTACGGGCTTCCTCCGCCCAATACCGCTCTCCGGTGGCCCACTGTCTTCATCTCAAAGATGTGGTGCCAGACCCCGCGGGATGCCGAATTCTCCTCCATTCTCTCCCTGAAGTGACCGACGACAGGAAAGACGTTGATCAACGAGCAATAACGGCAGAATCCGGCGCCCGGCCCCTTTGGAATCTCCGTGGCATATTATATGCGTCCCTCGGAACATGTATCTACGCCTTCTCTCTTCACTGGGCTCGACTCAAAGAGTCCTTTTGTAAGTCTATTGCCACTAGCCCAGCCTTTCGACCGTCCTCGGCGGCGTGCAAGAATTCGGTCTCGAGCTGACCATGGTTACCTGATCATCTGGCGGACCCAAAGGCTCTTTGCGCGTGTGGCCGCCCAGCGGACTAACCATGTCCACAGACGACGAAAGGGGGCCAAGGGCGAAGATGGCGACGAGACTTTTCATCCTTTCCTGTCGGCTGTAAAATCTGTCCCCAAAGCAGGGCGACTCACTTTGCGTACACAGGTAGGTATCTGGAAAGCCACTCAAAGCAGATGCTGTCATTGGTATTGAGGATAACGCCCTTGACGACACCGTAGATGTTCCAAGATGCATTTATCTACCAGTAGTGGACTTTTTGACGGCAAAGACGGCAAGCAGACGTTTCGAGGGCCTACGAGGGTGAGAAAAGACAAGCAGCAACGACGACGAACAACGTTGCTGTCGGGATCTCACCACCCACTCGTGACCGTCTCCCGGATAGAACTACCCAATCAGGTTGAAAGCCGTCTCGCTTGACGTGAATAATGGCATTCGTGTAACTCGCATGGGAACATGACGACGAGCATATGGTGCGTAAGCCTCCAGACCCGAGAGGCGGCGATCTCTCGCATCCATGGCTGACGGCCTTCAGCTGGGGAAGGAAGACGAGGGGGGGGGGGGGAGATAGATGGACGGAGTTGCGGACTTGTATGTATGTATGTATGTTTCGGCCGGCCGGGATATATAATCATGGAATGAAATGACGCGGGGCCCGACACCGTGGGACGCAGGCTCGCCGTCTTGTTTTGAAGGGACGAGGGAACCGTGGCGGCCGAAAAGACTCGTTGCGTGCGTATATGCATTCATACACATATCTAGTGTACAAAGAAATATATATGTATGTATGTGTGGAGGCCGAGACACGGGCCGTCGACGAGGCATAAATGACAAATGGCTCTTGTCATCGGCAAGGGTTGCATTGCTTCAGAACAAGAGAGGCCGTCAGCCGGGCCGTTTCGTGACATGGTATCCATCCGTACGAATCCATAGATACAGTAAGCCGGTCGAAGCAGGGGTTACAAGGTAGGTCGGTGGGTATGGATTTACATAGGTTGGAGTTGAGCAGAAACAGAAGGGATGGAAGGGATTTTAAGGAAAAGAAGACAAGATGAGACTGCCACGAGGCAGCTTCCCCGCTAATGTCGTAGACGAGGCTTGGAATCGGTTGTGGAGAGGAGCAAGCCTCGTCGGCCCACCACTGCGGCACGTCGGCTGATGAGTGTTACCAAGCCTCGTGGCGTATGTATGTATATATGTATGTATGTATGTATGTAGACCGGGGGGGGGGGCAAAGACGAGGAGAGCGGATGAGTCTCGTCGGCTTGGCGAATATGTAAGGGTGAATTGCGTCGAAAGAGCCTTCATACGGCACAGTATGGGACAGACAGACAGATGGGGGGAAGAAAAAGGAAACATGGACATAACCTACCTACCTAATTTACGTGGCAGTTAAACCGGGGAGAGTTGAAGGGCTTCAAAGAAGAAAGGAAACAAGGGTCAGTGCGGAGTTGAAGTCCCTCAGCAACAGCTTTTTGTCTTGGAGGGCTGCAGACGACGACTATCATATTCTTGCACAGGATAGGCCGCATACATGGCACCTATCCGTCCATATAGTACGGACTGCACGCATATGTACATACTCCGTAGCGCGAGAACAAAGCCTTTTACAACCCTCCCCTTCCTTTGCCCCTCCTCTCGGCGGACTTGGCTGCTGCTGGGATGGAGGACGGCGGTAGGGTCTTTCTCTCGCGACGGGTAAGGTAGGTTGGTAGGTAGTTAATAGGTAGATTAGGTAGGGATTAGTAGGGATCAGTATGCAATGCACGCGTACATATGTATGTACGGATAGGTAGGTAGGTAGGCATACGTCCGTACGCACCTAGTATGTAGGTAGTATCCGTGTCGTAGCCCTGAAGCTGTATGTATGTATGCATGTCTGTAGTAGGTGAAAAGAAAAGAAGGCGACTGGCGAGGCAGGCAATGGGAAAGGGAAAAGCGGAAATCTGCAGTACTCGCCGTCCAAGTACCGCGGCACGTGCTAGCCAGACGCGCGCGGCGAACCCATCCCACTAGACCTACTAGCAGCCGGCGGCGTCCGGAGGTAGCCGCTAGCAGACTGTACGTGCTACGACGGGCATCCCCGCGTGGCCAGCGGGCGTATCTCGGGCTAGCCGCTGCTGGGTGCAGACTCAGCGCCTAGTACGCCGGCGCCCCTCCCCCTCCGTCGGCTCCGTTGGACGCTGCACGCAATATCGGTACCTCTGTGGCTGGTACCGTCGCCTTGTCTCTTCTCTTTTCTCTCGCTTTCCGACTTTCTCTCACACACACACACACACACACAGGCTCTGGCTCTCTCTCTCACCTCTCTCACACTCTCTCACACACACACACACTCTCTCTCTCTTCCTCCCTCCATCTCTCTCTCTCACGCACACCCTCTCTCGCTCTATCTACCTATCTACCTACATACTACCTACCTGCCTAGGTACCTACCCTCCTACCACATCCCTCTTCTCTCTCCCTCTCTTTCGTTCCGGCAGGTGTCGCTGCTGTCCATACGACTACTAGCAAGTATCCGCCCCAGCCACCAAACCACCTCCATCCAACCCCCCCCGGCATTCAAGCGACGCGCCACCACCGCCGCCTCCTCCGCCGCCTCCCAGGCAAAAAAAAAAGCTTCGATATTGCTGCATCCGATCCGCTCTTCAGTCACGTAACATTGGTCCAGCGCGCGGCTCTCGCAGAAAGGGGGGGAGCTTCGGTTTGTCTCTCTCGTCAGGATCCGGGGGATTCCTTCTTCGTTCCAAGAAACAAGAAATAGAGCTCTACATAGTACCTACGCGACCCTCCCCCACGAACGTCACGAGAGCAAGGCAAGGGGAACAAGGACGCCGTCATCATCCAAAACGAGAACCACAATCGACGTCCCTTCGCCGCAGCCTCGCTCGTCTCTCGGACGCTATAACGCTCTGCTTGCGCACGCACTCACAAAGCCGAGACCCGCTCGATCCCCACCACGGCCCTCGCTGCTTTTGCTTCCCCCCCCCCCCCCCCCCCCCCCCCCCCCCCCCCCCCCCCCCCCCCCCCCCCCCCCCCCCCCCCCCCCCCCCCCCCCCCCCTTTTTTCTTCCCCCCCCCCCCCCCCCGCCACCTTCGCTTCTCTCCCTCTCGCTTCAGTAACGGCGAGAAAAAAAAAACCCCTCTGAATTGACCCTGTTCACTCGTTTCTCGCCCTCTCTTCTCTCCTCCACGAACTCGGAGCTGCCGAACTTGTCTCTTCCTTCCCGATTCGCCGACCGTCGCCAGCATGGCCGGTCGCATGGTCTTGTACAAGCTCGTCGTCCTCGGCGATGGCGGCGTCGGCAAAACTGCCCTCACCATTCAGCTGTGTCTACAGCACTTTGTCGAGACTGTCCGTTTTAACTCGCCCCTCGCCCCTCGCAAAAGAAAAAAAAATCAGACTGGACTTGCATCTTGAGCTGACCTTCCTCTGTCTTTCAGTATGACCCGACAATCGAAGACTCGTACCGCAAACAGGTCGTCATCGACAATCAGCCCTGTATGCTCGAGGTTCTCGACACTGCCGGTCAAGAAGAGTACACGGCTCTGCGAGACCAGTGGATCCGCGACGGCGAGGGATTTGTTCTCGTTTACAGCATCTCCTCCCGCTCCTCCTTCACCCGCATCCGTCGCTTCCACTCCCAGATTCAGCGAGTCAAGGACTCGTGTGCCTCCTCGCCATCCTACCCAGGCTCGCCACTTTCCGCCGCCACGCAGCAGATGCCCGTCCCCGTCATGCTAGTCGGCAACAAGAGCGACCGCGTCACCGAACGCGAGGTTTCCACACAGGAGGGACACGCCATGGCCCGTGACCTGGGTTGCGAGTTCGTCGAGGCCTCAGCCAAGAACTGCATCAACGTAGAAAAAGCCTTTTACGATGTTGTCCGGATCCTGAGGCGCCAGCGTCAGCAAGTTGCTCGTCCTCCTGCTGGCTCCAGCGGCCGCTCGAGGACGTCCGGTAATGGCGATGTCGGCCCCGGTCCCGGGCGCGAATTTTCCCGCTACCGACGAAGCAAAGACGGCGAGAGGAGCAAATCGAGATGCGTCGTCTTATGATCCATCTTTCCTCTTTTCTCTTTTTCCTCCCACTCTCTCACCATCTCCATCGAGCTTCTCCTCTCTCTGCTTTTCTCCCGCTCTCGTCATCCCGAGGCAGGCGACGAACGTCAGGCGGCGGGCGTCGGTGAGCCATGAGCCCTAATCGGGCCCCGGACGAGCCGCCTCGGACCCCGCCCCCCTCCCCTCTCCCCCTATATATATCCATTCGAGACGCCACTCCATCGATAGCGACGAAAGGAGTCTTGATGCAGACGGGGAGAGGAGAAAGGGGGGGAGGGGATAAGTAGGCTGTATGTGTGTTGTCTGGAAGCTGCGAGCGATTGCCACGACCGGCGGACGAAAAGCTGGCTTCCTGTTTTTTTTATATCTTTGCTTCTTCTGCACCACACGGACCGGCGAATGGAGTTTTAACAGAAAAGAAGGCATCCAAGGGGCGCTTTGATTTTCTATACTTGCCCCCCCCTTCTTCGAATACTTTTGCTTCTCTGCGCTTCTTGTTGGAATCGGTCTCGCCGGCATAATTCTCCTTTTTCGACTCGTGGCATCAGTCGAAGCTTGAAGATGCCGTCTCTGCATCCAAGCGGAACAGCAGCAGCGTCGACCACCACCACCACCACCACCACCACCAGAAACTCAGTACCCTTACCTTCCGGTCCCGCCAGGACGCGTTCCTCTCAGTCGGCGAGGGTCATCTTCCTCCGGGACGGAAAGAAGGAACGCTTCCGAGAATGGAGGTGTTGAATGCAGCATCGTTGCCGTCTTCACATGACGAGGCGCAAGAATCACCCCTTTCGTCCAAACGGCGCCCCTTTATCGTACCTGCCTAACCTAGGTTACTACCTAGCCATTTTTTTTTCCTCAGAGAACCGAAACGATGCGTCGTCACTCGGACAGCGATACTTGTCCTCCTCAACTCCGGCGGTAGTCAATTTCCCGGCTTCTCCCCCTCCTACCCCTTCAATCCTCTCCAACCGCCCCCGCCTTCCCCCTCCCAATCATGGACACGTATCCGGAAGCATTTGGAAAAGAGGAACGGAGTCCTCCAGCTCTCTTCGCATGGGGTCTTTGGGGGGGGGGGAATTACGCCGAGAAGGAAATGACCAGTGGCAAAATTCCATGTCATCAAGAGGAGGAAAGCCCTGGGGAAGAATAAGAAGATGGAGATGTGTAAAAATTGTCCCTAGTTCAAGACACCAAGGGAAGAAGGAGAAGAAGATACGTAAGAGAAGAAAGATATAAAGAGAAGAGAGAAAAAATAGAACAATAAAGAGTAGATACGAGCCTCCCGGATTTCCCCCAATATCGCCGCTGAGCATCAAAGTCCGAATTCGCTCGCTGAGCATCAAGTCGTAGTCTGCTCATCCCATCCGATCCCATCCCATCCAGTCCTACACCATCCCATCTGACGAAATCCTCCATCCGGGACATCACGTGACCCACATAATAATTCTTCTCGTCCGCTCGCTGCAGACTTTCATCCCATGTCCACCACTGACTTCCTTTTAGACCGCCTCCGATTCCCCCTCCCTTTCCAGTTCCATTGCAGGACTAAGAAGTTAAGAAGAGAATTTAAGAAAGAAAAAAAACTTCCCAAATCAATGACGTTGGTAGTGGAAAGAGGGGTGTTGCTACGTATGTGTGAGTATATATATGTATGTTAAACGTCTCACCCCTTGGTGGCATGTTCGTCGCCAAAGGGGCTGCGGCCGCGTTCCATTGAGGAAGGTCGTTTTATCATCTTCTTCGCGTCTGTTTCTTCGCCGCTGCGTCGGGGCTCGCCGTCGTCTTCCATGACGGGCACGAGGGTGCGGACGCCACCTGACTTGGGCGGGTCGGAAAAGGGACCCTGGCTCTCGTCATCGTTTGGGGTGGAAGGGGAGGCGTCGGCGCTGCTGCTGGACGACGAAGATGACGACGACGACGACGGTGGTTCGTTGGACGACGGCGTTGGGCTCGCCTTGTTGGACTCCACGTTAATCTTCTTGGCCCCCCCGCCGACACCGCCGAGCTTCACGACGTGGGCCCGGGCCTGGGTCGCCGTGTTGGCGTTGTTGACGAGCGTGGAGCCGACGCTTAGGGTGCTGGCAACGCTTTTGGGCCGGCCGCCTCCGAACTTTTCATAGTCGATACTGGGCATGGGGGGCGCCGGGTTAGAGGCGCCGGCTCCTCCCGGCCTGACGCTGACTACCGTCGGCTTGGCCCGCATGCCCGTCTGGGCCGGCGTCTGCACCTGAGCCTGTCTGCCGTAGATGGTGGAGGCGATGCTCGAGCGCGGGGCGTACGACGTTCGGTCTGAGTAGTCGGATATACCCGAGTAGGTCGAATCGCGCAGGTTGCCGGGCACGAAGAAGCGCTGATCGTTTTCTTGCTCGGAGCCGCGGTTGCCCTGCTGGTGCTGCATCGGAATGGGTGGCACGGGAGGGACGAGGACAGAGGGCGACGACGGCGTCGCGCGGTTGGTGACGCCGGGAATATAGGCTATTTGGATGATGTTGGAGGCGCGGGTCAGTACCGTCGAGGCAATCGAGTGGACCGTGTGCGTCGAGGATCGGTGAGTGAAGCGCGATGCATTGTCCTTTTCGGCGTCTCGCGAAGTCTTGGCGCTGTAGATGGTCGGAGAGTCGCGCAACCGTTTGGGCTTGATGAGAAATCTCCACACCAAGTAGGTGAGAGTGGCGATGACGACGATGCCGCCGATGACACCGCCCGCGATGGGAGCGGCACTGGGCCCCCCGCTGTTGCCTGAGCCGCCGGCGCCGGCTGCGTTATTTGAAGCTTGAGGAGAGTCGTCGACCATGCAGACCGTCTGGGCGCACTGGGTGCAGTCGGTGGGGATGGAGTACTGGCAGACCTGGCCTTGAGGACACTTGGGACACTGGAGCTTGGATGTATCCTGGCATTGAGCGCATTCGCGTTTCTGCGGCATATTGTGCAAAGCTGGGGTGGGTCAGTCGGTGGCCGAAGGGGAGAGTGAGAAAGGGATGAGGACAACATGCCTTGACGCAGAGCGTCGAGATCTCTCGCCGTCATGGGCACGGGCGAAGCTGCCCGCATGATTCGAGATGAGGAGGGAAGAGGAGGAGTTTTTGTTGGAAGACGGATGGTGAACAGATGGAGATAGAGAAGGAGATTGGAGAGATGATTAATATGCAAAGCGTATGGGAGCTGTGGATCGGAGCTCCAAGATGTGTGTAATGTGTGTGTCCGGGCTGTGAAAAACGAGCGGAGAAGCGAGCGAGTGAGCAGGGTTGAAGCGACAGAACGACGAGACGGAGCTCGGTGAGAAGAAGGGCCACGATAATGCTATCTACGTTGACATGGTGGTAGTAGCAAACGAGGCCGAAGACGATGCGGCGTCCAGGCGGAAGAAGGAAGTGTTCAGGGAGCTGATCGCCGCAGGTCTCACTGTCGAAGCGGAGACGCGAAGAGAAGGACGAAGGCGAAGGGCGGGGGAGAGGGACGTTTAGGGGGGGGAGGGAGAGGGGCGGGGGGGGGGGGGGGGGGGGGGCGGGCCCCCGGTGGGGGGGGGGGGGCCAGGGGGGGACCACCCAACAGGCTTTATTCGCGGCGATCCCCGGGTGGGCCCTCCCAATAGGTGAGTGGTAGGTCCCCTTCATTGGGCGAATTACATTGGACGGCGGCGCAGCAGCAGCGAGGAAACGAGAAGCCGTGCGACATGTGGGCGAGAGGCACGGTCTCGGGGGTAGGCTTCTAATAAATCCGAGGTGATAGTAGGCAAATAAGATCGGGTCCGGTGTGCGGGCGGACCTGTGACACAGTACGGAGTACAGGGCGTATGTACAGTACCCGAGGTGCCACCGCGCCTCGCGCAGCGATTAAATTAGACGGGTGTCTGCTGGTGCCGGGACAGGGCCGCGACGATGCATACCAGTCTTTTCCACGTCCGAATATAGGGCCATATGTATGCACCGTGAGAGGCACTGTGACTCTGCTGTTGGGCGGTGAAATCGATTCTAATTTCCCCGGGCCAGTTATGATGACATGGCCAATGGAGGCTGATGTATCCGTACGGATATTCGCACATACATACGTTCATACCACCTACGGATATGGCACCTATCATCTACCTATCCGTATGTACGGATTATATGAGGATGCGGCGACATCAATATTTACATCTTCATACTTGCTTTTCGTTGTCTCTCTCTGCCACGATGCCGCCTCACATATTGCCTCGTCATTCGTACTTGACAGCAGTCTGAAATGGTGGCGAGCAACAGTCTTTAAAGATCAGATTCCTGTGTGCCCCTACTAGGCAGTAACAGGTAGGCCGGTGCAGCCGATCCCACGTGCCTCCCCGTCGTCGGTGCTATTTTTGGCGGCCACGGCGGCTGTGTGTTTGAAAAGCCACTATCCGTACGGATCTCTCGAATAGGTACTCTGTGCGCGTGCCGTTTTCCGCTTCCCTTTAGGCCTGGGACAGAAGTGATAAGTGGTTCGGTGACGACGATACTCCTTTTTCCTTTCTGTCTGTCTGTGTCTTCTTTTCCCTTCAGCCTGGTTGCGTTTGTGCGCGCATCTCCTCTTCCTTTTCACCCGAAAAAGGGGGTGATCGCCCCCTTTTTAGCCTGTTCAATCCCCTCCACACACACACACACCCCCCCCCCCCCCTGCATTATGAAAGGTAGGTACCTAGGTTGGTAGGTTGGATGAGTAAGAGGCAGTGATAGGCTCAAGGGGAAAATAAAGGGGATTTGCCTGCACCGATATATCAATCCGTCAGAGAATCTGTCGTATTCGTACTCATGCAGGATAGAGAGCCGGGTCCCTACATGAAGGATAAAGCCTCCAACGGGCAGCCGTTTCGCTCGAGTGATCGGTAAACAAAGAAGACGCTTTAATCCGTCCTTACATGCAGTCTAAATCTACCTACCTCAAGGCCATTTCCCCAGTTCATTCATGGAAAGGAATATTATATATGTAAACGCATACTATGCACCGTCTTCACCAATTATTCGCTGCATCGGCCCGTTGCCATGCCGTTGCCCCGGCGCTGCCAAGCCAGTCGCGAACAAGTGTAATGCATGTACAATGTAAAGGGTCTGTCACAGCGTCGTGGCTGCGCCTGTGAAACAGCGCCCCCAGATCGCCAGCAGTGAGTGAGCACTGAGAGTGAGCACTGCCAGAGCACTTTTATTAGTGCTGCTGACGGCACAGTACGTGAATGGCCACTTGCACACTGAGCGTTCCCCTGAAGCCATTTGCCGTTCGCTTTATTTTTTTCCCTGTTCCTCGCCAACGCTCTCTCTCTCTCTCTCTCTCTCTCTCTCTCCTGTTCATACACCTATTGTCTTCCCCCCCCCCTACCAACACCTTCAGTCCTCTAATCTCCCTCTCTTCCTGTCACGCTCACTCTCACTCTCTCTCTCACTCTCTCTTCCTTCCTCTCCTCAAAGAGAGCCATCTATCAGTTCCTCATAGCTCGCGTCTTTATCGCTTTCACATCATCTTTTATCAACCACGACAGCTGCCACCTCGACGCCCGGACCTCTTCCCCCTGACTGTCTCTCCCCGACGCCTCTTCTGCCTCGGAGCCCGCTTCAGCAGCCTCTTCCTCGACGCGGCTCGCGGCAAACCTTGTGCGAGAGCACACCATGGCGTACAACGGCCCGGGGCAGGGCCATGCGTATGGCGGTGGTGGACACCCTATGCAAGACCTCCCGGCTGGGGGCACTGTGAGTCTCCGAAACGCGTCCTCCTTGATACGTCGAGAATGAAGTAAAAAAAGCAGGGGTCATTAAACGAAGCCTGTCTTCTAGTATCATCAAATGCCATCTCATGATCACGACGACGAGGCGGGCCGTTATCTGCTGAATGAACCGCCTGCTGTCGGTTACGATCACGATCGGCTTGGCGCCCACACGCCGCCCGTACGACCCGTCTCCGCCTATAGTCTCACCGAGTCGTACGCGCCGGGCGCCTCGCAACTGCCCCCTGCCGGCTCCGGCGGCGGCTTCGGCGTCAACTCGTACGGCCAATACCCGCAGGACGCCAGCTACGGCTACGACCGCCAGGTCCATGACGAGGAGGAGAGCTGGATGCTACGCCAGCAGCAGCCCGGGGGTTTCAGTCGCGGCGGCACTGGCCTTAAGCGTTATCACACCAGAAAGGTCAAGCTCGTCCAGGGCTCCGTCTTGAGCATCGACTACCCCGTCCCTAGCGCCATCAAGAATGCTGTTCAGCCGCTCTATCGCGATGTCGAGGGTGGCAATGAGGAGTTTATGAAGATGCGCTACACAGCCGCCACCTGCGACCCCAACGACTTTACACTCAAGAACGGATACGATTTACGGCCTCGCATGTATAACAGACACACGGAGCTGCTCATCGCCATCACCTACTACAATGAGGACAAGGTGCTACTCTCCCGCACCCTGCATGGCGTCATGCAAAATATACGAGACATCGTCAACCTCAAGAAGTCGACCTTTTGGAACAAGGGCGGCCCTGCCTGGCAGAAGATTGTCGTCTGCCTCGTTTTCGACGGCATCGAAAAGGCCGACAAGAATACGCTTGACGTCCTGGCCACCGTCGGCGTCTACCAGGACGGCGTCGTCAAAAAGGACGTCGACGGCAAGGAGACGGTCGCTCACATCTTTGAGTACACCAGTCAGCTGTCCGTTACGCCCAGCCAGCAGTTGATCCGCCCCAAAGACGATAGCCCGCAGAATCTTCCGCCCGTCCAATTTATCTTCTGCCTCAAGCAGAAGAACAGCAAGAAGATTAACTCGCATCGCTGGCTCTTCAACGCCTTCGGCCGCATCTTGAACCCCGAGGTCACCATCCTCATCGACGCCGGCACCAAGCCCGGGCCCCGCTCGCTGTTGGCCCTCTGGGAGGGCTTCTACAACGACAAGGATCTCGGCGGCGCCTGCGGCGAAATCCACGCCATGTTGGGCAAAGGCGGCAAGAAGCTGCTCAACCCGCTGGTTGCGGTGCAAAACTTTGAGTACAAGATCTCGAACATCCTCGACAAGCCGCTCGAAAGCTCGTTCGGCTACGTTAGTGTTCTGCCCGGCGCCTTCTCGGCCTACCGCTTCCGCGCCATCATGGGCCGCCCGTTGGAGCAGTACTTCCACGGCGACCACACGCTGTCCAAGATCCTGGGCAAGAAGGGCATCGACGGCATGAACATCTTCAAGAAGAACATGTTCCTGGCCGAGGATCGCATTCTGTGCTTCGAGCTCGTGGCCAAGGCCGGCCAGAAGTGGCATCTCACATATATCAAGGCGGCCAAGGGCGAGACGGACGTGCCCGAAGGTGCGCCCGAATTCATCAGTCAGCGTCGTCGCTGGCTCAACGGCTCCTTCGCCGCCTCGCTCTACTCGCTCATGCACTTTGGTCGCATTTACAAGAGCGGACACAACATCATTCGCATGTTCTTCTTCCACATCCAGCTCATCTACAACTTCCTCAACCTCATCTTCTCGTGGTTCTCGCTGGCGTCGTACTACCTGACGACGACGGTCATAATGGACCTGGTCGGCAACCCCGTCGTCGCCTCGAACTCGGCTTCGGAGCACCACGGCTGGCCCTTTGGCGACACGGCGACGCCCATCATCAACGCGCTGCTCAAGTACCTCTACCTGGCTTTCGTCATCCTGCAGTTCATCCTGGCGCTGGGCAATCGACCCAAGGGCTCTAAGTTCACCTACATTGCGTCTTTTATGCTCTTCGGCCTGATCCAGGCTTACATCCTGGTGCTGTCCGGATACCTGGTGGCGCGGGCATTCAATACGCCGCTCGCGAGCCAGATTTCACTGGCGTCGGGCTCCGACTTTGTGCGCAGCTTCTTCATAGGGTCCGGTGCGGCGGGTGTGATCCTGATCGCTCTCATCACCATCTACGGGCTCTACTTCATCGCGTCGTTTTTGTACCTGGACCCGTGGCACATGTTCCACTCGTTCCCGTCGTACATGATCCTCATGTCGACGTACATCAACATCCTGATGGTGTACGCCTTCAACAACTGGCATGACGTGTCTTGGGGCACCAAGGGTTCGGACGCTTCGGACGCCCTGCCGTCGGCCAATATCACGAAGGGCGAGAAGAACGAGGCGGTGGTGGAGGAAATCGAGAAGGAGCAAGAAGACATTGACAGCCAGTTTGAGCAGACGGTGCGGCGCGCGCTGGCGCCGTTTAAGGAGGCGGACGAGGCGGAGAAGAAGGACGTCGAGGACTCGTACAAGTCTTTCCGAACGGGTCTGGTTGTTTCGTGGTTGTTTTCCAACATTTTGCTGGTTATTGTCATTACGAGCGACAACTTTAACTCGTTTGGCATTGGGGTGAGTGTTCCATCACCTTCTCCTCTTTCATTGCAGGAAAAGGTCAGCGCTGACAATGGGACAGAAATCGGCGTCGGTTCGCACGGCCAACTTCTTCAAATTCCTGCTCTACGCCACGGCGGTGCTGTCTCTGATCCGTTTCTTCGGCTTCCTGTGGTACCTGGGCCGGACGGGCATCATGTGCTGCTTCGCGCGGAGATGATTTTCGAGCGAGCCATGGTCCAAAAGGGCAATCCGTCATTTTGCAGATTTTGCATGTACAGGACAGCAGGCAGTTTGTTGATGACTTTTCCCCTGACCCCCTTCATCTCTGTTCTTCCTTTCTCCCTTGCATCTCCCTGTCGTCTAAAGCATCTGTTCACGAGGCCTATCATGTGGTGGTGATGGACCGGCATTTTCCTGTGAGAGTATATTTCCTTGATAGATGGTTTTTGTAGTAGTAATGAATCTGGCGATAGCCAAGTTACGGCCTTCTTTGATTGCGTTAACTCAAAGACGTGATGTTGGTTTTAGGCTCTGTCCATGTTGACGTTCAGGGGAGGGTGGAAGCCTGTGGGCCCCTCCCTCGTCTACCCCAAACCGCCCCTCCATTCCCCCCCTAATCAGACAGAGCGCAGACATCCGTTCGGCGGGTCGCATAAACTCCGGCACCTACGCATGTACACGGCTTATCTTATCAGCATCGCTGCCTCACCTTTTGCCTCGTCCCCGCCGGGAAGCGCGGCAAATTCTCGTTGATCAGCCACCATCGTCTCCTCCTTTCTACCTGTTTTCTTCTAACCTTTGCCACGGTCTTCCTCACTTCTCTGTTTCCTTCACTCCTCGATACTCGAACACTGTTTTAAGCGGATTGTCTTCCCCACCTAGTACCGTCCTGCATCTTGTGCGACTTCGACACCCCCCTTCGCATCTCTCGAGAGCTCGATAAACCCCTCCTCCTGCAGCGCGGCGTGCGGGACAAGCCCGTCGCTTCTCACCAAAAGAAAAAAAAAAACCTACGGCGACCTCGGAAAGGGAGAAGAAAAGAATAAGAAAAATAATAATCTTCACCTGCGGGCGGAAGGGGGAGGAGCGAAGATGTTGAAGATTTGGTCCATGGCGAGTCTCTACAAGACCGAGGCTCCCCGCGTGAGAACTGACTTTTGGGGTGGGGGGGCATGTAGAAAAAGGAGCAGAAGCAGGCGGAGAATGCTGAGGGTCAAGCAGCAGGAGGGAAGAAGAAGAAGGTGACAGCGGCGCAGCTACGGGTGCAGAAGGGTGAGTTTTTTTTTTCTTGCCCACCCTCCGGAACATCATCAGGCCTGGGGAAGGGAAAAAACACTGATCAAAATGGGAAACAGACCTATCGGAGCTGTCACTCGGCACGACGATGAAGACGGATTTCCCGGACGCTGACGATATCCTCAACTTTGTCTTGACTATCGAGCCGGACGAGGGCATGTATCGGGGAGGGCGCTTCACGTTCGACTTTGCCATCAACCAGAACTTTCCGCACGAGCCGCCCAAGGTACGGTGCAAGCAAGTCATCTATCATCCCAACATCGATCTGGAGGGTAAGGTGTGCTTGAATATTCTTCGAGAAGACTGGAAGCCGGTGTTGAACCTCAATGCCGTGATTGTCGGTCTGCAGGTTTGTCTTTTCTTTCCTTTTGATTCGTGGTGAGATTCTTACCAAGTGCTAGTTCCTGTTCCTGGAACCCAACGCATCGGATCCGCTCAACAAGGAGGCGGCAGAGGACCTGCGGTCCAACCGCGATGCTTTCAAGCGTAATGTGCGGACGGCCATGGGCGGTGGCTCCGTGAAGGGCACGACGTATGATCGGGTGATTATACGGTAGCGCAGCATTGGAGCCTTTACACATGTTTCTCATCATGCTTCGAGACGGGACTTTTATGGTTTTAGGGAGGGGGGAGAGGGGGAGAGAGAGAGCGAGAGAGAGCGAGAGAGAGCGTGATAGCGCATCATACATGCTTGTCGACAAGGACGATTGCCTGCGAATCTTTGTGACATTCGTAGCTACCCGGTATCTATCCGATCTCCAATCCGTCTTGGATGAATGATGCTTATCAGCGATGCTCATCCCCTCGGCACCGCTCACCGTGGCGATATGAGGGGTTCCGCGGCTGCGACCCTCCTTCGCCGCCCACTCCATGTGCGTCTACCGATATCGGGAGTCACCGCCTTGTTCTGTTTCCAGCGACTCTCGGATCTCCGAGGAAAGACGTCCGATATGCCTCTCATCTCATCACATCTCTTCGCAGCACAAGGGCACATCAGTCGATGACATTGGCAGTGACAGAGGCCAATGTCCTTCTGGGATGCAGATCTAGTAACGTAGCTTTGCATTCGAGGGGATCTTTGTCCTCCAAGTGACGGTACTAATCTCGTATCTATTTCCTCGGCCTGCCGCCGTCTGCAGCGACAGGGGGTGTTTCGGACAGAGACTGACGATGCACATGCCGAGCATCTATACCTGATTGAAGCCCAACACGGAAGCCGAAAGTTTACGACGCATGACCGTTGAGGGCCTCGTCCATTTGGCGACGCCATCGACGGGAATTCCTGCACAGCACCCACATGCCGACCAGGCCTGCGACGAGGCAGAAGAGGGCGACGGCGGTGAAGACGTAGCCGGGACCGATGGCGTCTAGCCATGGAGCGGCGACGACGGTACCTACGCAGCTGAGGATATTGCGGACGAAGTTGTTGACGGCGACGCCGGCGGAGCTACGTTTTTGAACGAACTCGGTCAGCATCGTCGTTGATGTGGCCTTTTTCGAGGGAGGGTTGGGGTTTGGTTTTTCATGGGTTTCCCCCGGTGTAAGTGTGTGTGTATGTGAGCTTGAGCGTTGAGTCGAGTGTAGACTCCAAGGGTAGGTGACTCACGAATACCATCATGGAGGCGAGTCCAAAGAGGAATCCGCCAATGGAGGGAACGATCCAATGTACGCCGTAGTTGATGGTCCAGCCGAAGAGGAGGATGCCGAGCGGATAGACGACGCTGGCGAGCCACATGTTCTCGCCCATGCGGTCCTCTGGCAGGTAGATGGGACGGCCCTTTTCATCGTATCGACGGGCCTTGTGTGCTCTGCGGACCATGATGTGATCTATCCATCTCCCGCCGAAAAGTGAGGCGAAGAAATATCCGAGACCGGTCGGCAGGTAAAGAAGGCCGACGATGAGCTGGCTATAGGCGTAGGGCGGCGCCGAGAAGGACTGCTGTATCGACACGTTCATGACGAAGAGGGATCCGAAGGCGATGGCGGCGAGGAGGACTGTCAATAAGACGGGGGGAAAGCGGAGACAGAGGAGGACGCGTAAGGGGTCGAGGAGGAGGTGTTTGACGGCCGCTCCGGCCTGGGGCGGCTCTTCGTCTGGGTCCGGAGGCGATAGGGTCTCGGGGAGAAGGAGGAGCAGGAGAAGACATAGGAGGGCGCCGTATCCGGCTAGGAAATACATGGTTGCGCGCCAGCCGAAGGCTTGGGATAGGAGACCTCCTACGACGGGGGCGACCATGGGGCCTAGGAGCGGTCCCAGGTAGAAGGCTCCGAAGGCGGTGCCGCGCTCGTGAGGTTGCCATATATCGGAGATTGTACCGGCCCCGACGGTCTGAACGCCTATTCGAGATGTAAGAGGAGAAGGAGAAGAAGAAAATCAAATACATAAAACTCAAGGGGGAATAGAGGGAAGAAAAACAGAACAACACACATACTCGCGGAGGCGCCGCCGGTAAGGACGCGAAAGATGACCAGCATGGTAACGGAGTTGCTCACGGCACAAGACAAGGAAAACAAGACGAACAAGCCGGTGGAAACGAGAAAGACGGACCGTCGACCCAGAAGTTCGGAAAAGGAAGACCACCATAGGGGGAAGATGGACATGGCGAGCATGTACATTGCAACAGAGAGGTTCGTCACGGTCGAAGAGGTGCCGAGGTCAGCGGCGAGAGTTTGCAGAGCGGCTGGGGGGATAGAAATCCGTGTAAGTTCATTTTCCATCTTACTGTCACCTTGGCTTTGAAAAAAGAAAAGAGAAAAAGGTTGACTCACGGTAGAAGATGGCGGAACCGAGAGGTGCGGAAACGGCTGCTAGACTGACTACGGCGGTGATGCCCCATTTCGTCGTCTTGCTGTAGTCGTTTGGCCGGCTTACTTGCGGGATGAGGGTTAGTTGGGCGAGGAGACCCCTTCTTTGCTTTCGGGGCACGATGGTGACGACGGAGAGGCGGGAGGGTGGTCGGTGGTGGGTGTTGGTGGTTGTGGGGTCGTTGTCGGAGATGGGGACCGGGGGTTGGGGTTGGAGTATGGCGACGGCTACTTTGTCCTTGATGGACGCCATTGTTGTTGTTGTTGTTGTTGTTTGACTTGTGTTGTATCGATCGAGGGGGGGGGGAGGAGGGACGAGGAAGGGGAAGAGGGGGAAGAGGTGGAAGAGGTGGTGGTGGAGGAGGAGGAGGAGGAGGAGAAGAAGAAGAAGGATGAGGGGGAACATGACTTTTTTGAGGGTGGCTTTTTTACTTTGTTGATCTCTGATATCATTTATCATTCATACATATGTATATTTCCCCCTGCCTTTTCCTGCACAGCATGTGTGCGTGTGTGTCCGTACATACATACATAGACAGGTAGGTAGTTATGCAGAACGAGCCCTCTCTACCACACATTCACACAACAGAAAAGGCCCCCCCGAAAGCGGACCTCCTATGCAACTTGTCCATGTCATGTTACCCAAGAGCCGTCCATTGGCCGACGGGCCGGGTGTGTGGGGGTGGGATGCGGTAAAGACGGACGGCTCTTTCATCACCATCGTCCGTCCGTCCGTCCGTCCGGGGCGGGGGCCCGAACACTCCGCCCGGTTGGGGCTTACGTCGTACCTACCTATGTAGTTGGGCTGGAAAGCGAAGAAGGAGTCGGGCCGGCGGATTTGTCAGCCGAGCCGTCTTTGCTTTCAACTTGCCTCTCTCTCTCTCTCTTTCTATCTCTACGGATGCAAAGTGTGTGACTCTTGTCATTGGACTCTCGTTTCTTCCGTTCCTTGATTTCCAACTGTCGGTCAGCTTGAACGTGTGTACGGATACAGCGAGTACATAATTCGTACATACATAGCACAAACATAGGTATCACCGCGGACGGAACTTGTGTCTGTCTGTCTGCCTCTCTCTCTCTCTCTGTGTGTGTGTGTGTGTTACTCTTTGTAAGTCTCGGAGTCTCTCCCTGTGCGGGCCGTGAACCGGTGACGCGATAATTGTGGATCCTTCCCTCTTATCATCTTATCATCTTATCAGTGAAGGAGGAATCATTTCCGCGCTTTCCTTCTTCTTCACCTTCCTCCTCCTCCTCCTCCTCCTCCTTCACCTCCTCGTCCCCTCTCTCTCTCTTCCATTCTTCAAACCACCTTCTCACCTCCTCCCCTAATTCTCTCCCAATCTTAATCCGTACAGACTTAAAGATAGAGAAAAAGGACAAAAAACAACACATGTCTCTCACCAATGGCTCGGCAGAGGCAGCTGCCTCAGCCGCCAGAGAAGCCTCGACGACACTCGCTTCGCTGCCCACCAAGGCGCGCAACGACGCTCTCGACTCCGTTCACGCGGCTCTCGTCGCCTCTCGAGATAAAATCCTCGCTGCTAATGCGCGCGACGTAGAGCGCGCTTCTGCGGATCAATCTGCTGATTTCGCTCTGATGTCGAGACTTGACCTCTCCCGTCCGGGGAAATGGGATGATATGCTGCGCGGTGTTCTCGATGTCAGAGATTTGGATGATCCGAGTGAGTTTCATGCAAGGGAAGAGCAAAGAGGAGAAAAAGAAAGAAAGCTAACGTCACATTCATCATCGTCATTAGTCGGTCGCATACAGATGCGCAAAAAGCTGGATCATGACCTCGTCCTCGAACGCGTCTCGTGCCCTATCGGAGTCATCCTTGTCATATTCGAGGCCCGTCCAGAAGTCATCGCCAACATCGCCTCGCTAGCCATCAAGTCTGGCAACGCCGCCATCCTCAAGGGTACTCACTCACCTCTTCTTTCCATCCTACAGAGCTTTCCTCGGGCCGCAGAGCACACATAATTTACTGACGATCCAAATCACAAAATAGGCGGCAAAGAATCTACCGAATCCTTCCTCGCCATCGCCGAAGCCATCTCATCCGCTCTCAGCTCGTCCGCCGTCCCCAACGAAGCCATCCAGCTCGTCACCACCCGAGACGACGTCACGCGTCTCCTCCAACAAGATCGATACATTGACCTCGTCATCCCCCGCGGCTCCAACCAGCTCGTCCGGGACGTCAAGGCCGCTACCCGGATCCCCGTCCTCGGCCACGCCGACGGCCTCTGCGCCATGTACTTGACGGCCAGCGCAGACGCCGACAAGGCTGCCGCCGCCATCGTCGACGCAAAGACGTCGTATCCCGCCGCCTGCAATAGCGTCGAGACCCTCCTCGTCCAGGAGGCCGCTCTCACCACCGTCTTCCCCGTCGTCGTCAAGGCCCTCGTCGCCCGAGGCGTCATCCTCCGCTGTGACAGGGCCACAAAGTCCGTCGCCCTGTCAGCCGCGGCCGTGTCGATGTCTTCTTCTTCGTCCAAGTCGGGAGAGCCGCCAGCGGAACTGTGGTCCACGGCCATCGAGGACGCCAAGCCGGTGGATTTCGAGACCGAATTCCTCTCCATCACCCTCGCCGTCAAGACCGTCGTCGACCTAGACGAGGCCATCCGGCACATCAACCATCACGGATCTCACCACACTGACGCCATCCTCACCGCCGACGAAGCCGAGGCAGAGACCTTTATGGCCCGCGTCGACTCCGCCGGCGTCTACTGGAACGCCTCGACGAGGGTGGCGGATGGCATGCGATACGGCTTCGGGACGGAGGTCGGCATCAGCACCAACAAGATTCATGCCCGAGGCCCGGTCGGCCTCGATGGCCTCACCATCTACAAGTATAAGCTGAGGGGCGACTATCAGCCCACGACTCAGTATGGAGATGGAAAGCGTCCTTGGCTGCACGAGACGTTGCCTCTTTGATCTTGAAGCTTTCTCTCTCTCTCTGTGTCTCCTTCTCTCTTCTTTTTTCTCTTTCCACTTCCCTTGTCTATATCGACTCTCACCCCCTCCTCTACTCTTCTCTTCTCTTCTTCGTGTTGAACCACCCTGTCCAACTAGCCAGCACTGTACAAATATCCTTCTACACTCCCCCGGATCTTAACGACATAGAACGAGTTTACGGCGGCGAAAGCAAAGTATAAAATTTAAATGGTTGAACTAGATGGAAAAGACGCGAACAAAAATTCTCAAGAGCCAGTTCATTCATTCGTACAGTCCCAACTATATAGTATCCGGTCGACAGTTTAGAAGGAGAAGATCCCCTTTTTGAATGTTCACTCTGCTGCCTCTTTGCTCTAGCTTAAGCCATGGAAGCTGCGTCGTCTTTGCGACGAAGTAAGGAAGGAGACGAGGAATCAGAAAAGTAGGAGAGATGTGAGAGATACAGAAGGGGGGAATAAAGAAAGAAAGATGATGTTCACGACTTCATGTCATACTGCTTTATCAACTCGACCAGCCGATCTGCCTCCGCCTTGTAATCTAGCATGGAAGCGGACATGACTTGATAACGAATCCTGAAAGTTGAAAAAGTTAGCATGGAAGACGTAGACGGAGATTGTCACGAAGAGAAAAAGATGCGTGAGAGAGAGAAGGGGGGAAGAGAGAGGGGAAAAGGGGGTAGGTAGGGGTTAGAAATACCTCTGCGTATCGCCGTAATTATCCATCTTGGCCCTGCAGCGAAAAGCCAACTTCTTACAGTTAACGGCATCAAAGGCAGCGATGTAAGCAGGCTCGTCATTCTCCTTCAAGTCCATCAGCTCATTGGCCGACCTGCCCATGATAAGACAGCCAGTCTCGTCGAAGCAGCTGAGCCACTGATGGCTAGTGTGATCGGCGACGTTGATGGACATGATGTAGCGATAGTTTGGCTTCTCGTGCGAGACGTTGCACTTTTCGCACTGCCAGCTTCCGTCGCCGAGGGGCGTCACCTTCTTGTTGCAGCCTTGGGACGAGCAGGCTGGGTAGCAGAAGTTGTCCTGCTTTACGAAGACGATGGTCGCCTTGATGGAGTAGTAGGCCTGGTCGTCGACGCCGAGGTTCTCGTCCTTGACCTGGGCTATCGTCTTGACCTCGTCCTTCCGACCCGTCGCGGCGCCGAGGGTGGCCGAGAGGCCCTGGTGGGTCGCGAACTTGTCCGTCCGGCCGGCCGAGTCGTACCAGCCCTTGAGACGGTGGGCGTCGGCTATGTCCGGGTCGACCGTCATGGTGCCGGACGAGAGCAGGCTGAGGCTCTTGCCGCCAAAGTCGGAGACCTTGGTGCCTTTGAAGGCCACCACCGACTCGGGCTGGACGTCGAAGGAGCTGGCCGTCTTGCCCCAGACGGTGACGCGGACCGAGTAGCCCGTGTCGTCGACGAGGGTGAGCTCGCGCTTCTGAAACGGCCGCCCGTCCTTTTTCGACGTGATTTCGCCCACGTCGCCCACGTCCTTGAGGACGCCGATGACGTCGACGGTGCTGTCCTTGTCCACCGCCTGGAGCTCTTGGATGGTGCAAAAGTTGAAGCGCACCTGGGGAACGTCGGCCTGGTCCGTCGCCTTTTCGATGACGGTGTCGCGCTCAAGGGTGAGCTCGTAGTCGTTGGGCAGGTTGGAGAATTGCTTCTTGGCCAGGGAGACGCGGCAGGGGCTGGAGATGTAGTAGACGGAGCCCTCCTGGAGCAGGTCGTAGAAGGCGTCGCACTGGTCGTTGAAGCCGGTGGCGCGGATCTCGCCGCTCTCGTCCAGGAGGTTGACGCTGAAAAGCTTACCCTCGCCCGAGGCCTTGTGCCAGGTCTTGATGTCCGACTTTACCGTGACGCGCGCCTTGATGGTCCATTTGTGGGCGAAGGGGGAGAGGCCTTCGATAGGGTAGATGTTGGCGGCACCGGCGTGGTTGGCGGGCCTCGAGGGGATCGACTTGGCCGGCGCCTGCTGGGGCGGAGCCTTGGCGGGCTCGTCCTTTTTCGCACCGTAGAATTCGCTGCCGGCGATGGTGGCATCCGAGGCTTGTCTGGTCTCGACGGCTACGGGTTCGCCGATTTTGTCATGAACGCCAGCGGACTCGATGACCTCGATATCGAGGATGATGAGGATGCTGTTATGAATGGGAAAAAAAAAAGGTAAGCAGAAGAAGGGAAACGGCAGTGTTGACTCTTCTCACTTCTTGCCCTTGAGATTGTTGGGCGTACACTGCTTGACGCGAGCCAGAGAGCCTCGATCGAGTTTGCCGTCCTGGACGACGTGGTTGGCCTGGGTGGCGAGCATCGTCTGGACGTAGTGGACGCCATCGCTCATGACGAGACGGTAGCGGTCACCCCCCTGAGCCGAGGGGGCCATCTTCTTGATCTGAAGACACTGCATGACGGGGACGGGGAATTGTCTGGCAGCCTTGTCGGCATCGTTGAAGATGGCACTTTTGGGAGGAAGAAACAACGCGTCAGTCAGTTTAAAGCACAGAGTGAGTATCAAGGTGGAATTTCCAACGTACTCGAGGGCGCCTCTGGAGAGGAGAGCGGAAGCGTTGGCGGCCATGGCGGGCAGAGACTGCCGGCGAGAGAGGTTTCCGATGTTGGCGAAGATGCTAGCGATGGTGATGGTGATGGTGAATCATCAGTCACTCTTGAATTTTCCGTCTCTCTTTTCTGATGACGCTCGGCGAAGGTGGGAGAAAATGCGTTGGCGACGCGTTACAGCGCGTTTAGTGGGTGCCCATTTAGTGGGTGCCCCGCGTCTTGCTTCGTCCACCCGGGACCAAACCCCGCTGCGATTAGTCATCGGCTGAGATGCGACAGAAGCAAACCCGGTCAATGCAGCCTCATCTACGGAGTACTAGAGCCATGTTCGTCATCAAGTCCTGCTCTCCTTCTGGTGATGATAATGATGATGATGAGTGAGAAACACCTCCTCTTACACTTGTATGCCTGATTAAATCAAACATCCTCTACAAATCATCGCCCTACTTATCCTTCTGCGCCCGCAACGCTCCGTGTCGCACCTTGAGGGCCTGCACGTGCTCCCCCCCCCCCTCCTTGGTGACACCCACCCGCCTGACTCGTTTGTCCGCCGACGAGGCGACGATGCCGGCCTTGGAATAAACAACGAAGCCTTCTCTATCCCTGACGATACTTGAAATAAGACGAGCATGGCGGACGAAGACGTCGCCACAAAGGCGCCCGAGAGCGACGCCGTTGTCGGAGAGCACTGCGTTACAGATCGTCCGACACGTACGCGCCCGCTTCATACATACATGCATGCATAGCTGGTTCCTCGACTAACGGACGTTTTCTTTTCCCATCTTCAAGCCAGCGGCCAGTCTGCCACGGGCGAGATTATCGACTTCAACGGCGTTCAGGTGAGGAAAACCCATACGCCAGCTAGGTACCTTCTGAAATATGTCCCTCTCGCTGAACGAGGTTCAACCCAGACCTACATTTCTAAGCCGAACGACTACCCGCATGCGCCGTCACGATTCCTCCTCCTCCTCAGTGGCGGAACGGGCATCAAGTCGATCAACAATCAGATACAAGCCGACAAGTACGCGGCCGCCGGGTTCCTGGTACTGATGCCGGACCTCTTCGACGGCGACACTGCGCCGGTGGCAACGGCCATCACCGATGACTCGGCTTCGATGCTGGACCGGTTCAAGATCAAGGCCGTCGAGGTGACTAAGTCGTTCCTCATCGACATGTGGCTCGCCCGCGTGACGCCGGACAAGGTCATGCCCATCTTACACCGCGTCATCGACGCAGCGCGCGATCGCTACGCCGACGCCATCGACAACGGGGGCGGCATCTACGCCGTCGGCTACTGCGTCGGCGCCAGGTTCGTCCTCTTGCTGGCGCGCGACATGCGCGATCGCTATGCCGCCTCCAGGGGCCCGCACATCAAGGCCGGCGCGCTCGCGCACCCGGCTTCGGTCGCTCCCGACGACTTTCGTCACCTCAAGGCGCCGCTGAGTTGGGTGTGCATCGAGGACGATCCGTTGTTCCCGGATGCGGTGCGGGCTGCGGGCGAGAAGGCCATGTCGGACGCGAACCTGGAGCATGAGGTCAAGGTTTATCCGGGCGTGCCTCACGGTGAGTCGTCCTTTTCAGTGTGTGTATATTCACACAAACCGGCGCTGAGAATTGGGACAAAAAGGCTTCGCCGTCGTCGGCGCATATGAGGACGCGACTATTACCGATGCGCAAGCCACGGCCTACGACCAGATGCTCAACTGGATACAGGGGCATTGATGGATTTGTTCTTCGCTGTACTTGCAATGCGACAATGGGGGACTTTGGGATGACAGTCACGATGAGATGGTGCATACAATCTTGCCCGTGTTGCGGGCCTCTTCCATGTGTTTGTGCGCCTCCTGTATCTGCTCCCACGGCAAGGCCTTGTCGATGATGATGTGGAGGCGACCGGCCTCAAAGTCGGGCATGTAAGCCTCGAGCTTGTCGCGCAGACGACGCTGATAGTCCTCGTCACGACTGCGCAGGGTGCTGCCCTCGATGCGAATGCGCTTGGAGAGCAGCTGCGAGATGTTGGCGTCGGGGACCTTGGGGCCGCCGAGCAAGCCGAGCAGGACGATGCGAGCGTCGACGGCGCAAACGTCCAGATTCTTGTTAAAGTAATCACCGCCACCGACGAAGTCGACGATGTAATCCACGCCGCGGCCGTCGGTGGCTTCGCGAACGGCAGCGGCCCAATCGCAGGCCTTGTAGTTGAAGGCGGCATCTGCGCCGAGGCGGTCGACGACGAAGCGGCACTTTTCGTCGGAGCCAGCGGTTGCGTAGACGCGGGCGGCGCCAGCGCGTCGGGCGAGCTGGATGCCCGCGACAGAAACGCCCGAGGCGCCGGCGTGCCAGAGGATGGAGCGGCCGGGGACCAGGTCGAGGACTGAGTGGAGGGCTTGTGTCGCCGTCATCCAGGCCTCTGGCAGGGCGGCGGCCTCGGCCCAGCTTAGCGAGGGGGGTTTATGGAGGAGCATCTTGAGGCTTGCGACGAGGTACTGGGCGTATGCGCCTCCGTAGACCAAGCCCATGACATGATCTCCTACAGCGAAACGTTGGTCGTCTCCATCGTTGTTATTGTTGTTGTCATCGTCTCCGAGCGAGTCTATGACACCGCTGAACTCGACGCCCAAGATGGGAGAGGCGCCTTTGGGAACGGGGTATGCGCCACGGCGCTGGAGGATGTCCATCCTGTTGATTCCGAAGGCATGAACGCGGATTAGGGCTTGGCCTGGACCGGGGATGGGTTTTGGCGTCGAGGGATTTAGGAAGAGGGCTTGGTGGTCTCCGCTTCCGCCTTTGATGTCTGTTTTTGAGGGAGGGGTGTTGTTGGACGGGTGTCAGTTTTTGAAGAGATGGGTGTGGTTTGTGTGGGTTGTGATGTGGAAATACCGATTGCTTTCATCATGGTGGTTGGTTCTGTGTTGTGTATCGTGTTGTTGATGGTGGTGGTGGTGAAGGTGATGGTGATGGGGGTGATGATGATGATGATGTCATATTGGAGGGGGAGGAATGAAGAGGATGAAGATGGTGATGATGATGGTGAAGACGAGGAGGAGGAGCAAGAGTGTGTTACTAATGTATGATGCGTATTACGTGTGCATATAATGTAGATATGTGCATATATACTATCAGACAAGTAGGAGGCGTGCAAATTGCATTGATTAATATGCTTACCCTCTTAAAACGGAGGGAATTATCGTTATCTTTATATATATAATAAAGACTATCTATATCTGCCTCTTATACCGTAATACCCTTATAAATAAGCCTTTATTCCTATATCCTATATATTACCCCGGATATAGCCTTTTTTCCTAATAGGAATTCTATTTCCTAGGTTACGAAGCTATTATTATAATAACTATACGCTTTAAGGGATAATAAAATATACGCCTAACTTACCCTTATTTTAGCTTTCTAATATACCCCCGTAGGCGCTATATATACCGCCTTCTATATCGGGTAAGTAATGCCTACCTTTTAAAGGGTATAATTAAAGTTTCTCGCGATAATTAAGGAAAAAGTTAAGGGTTAATTAGCGGTAAGGTATATAAGTTAGTTTATTTAGCTTAGAAAATATTAGATAACGGTTAAGCGGTTATTTTTATAGCTAAGCCCTTAATAGGGCTAGGTTTAATTCTTAGTACTTCCTTAATATATATTTTTAGGAACTACTATATAGGGGAGGCCCTTAGTTAGGTAGCTTAGCTAGTAGCTATAATAAGGGGATTAAGGGCCCCCTTATTATAGTAAACTAGCTAAATTACCTAATTAGGGGTTTTCCTTAGTTAGTCTTATTAGTAATACTTTTAGGTATTATTAATTTTTTATCTTTTTATATATTTTAATAAGTTTACTATATTACCTTAACGATAAAGAGAGTAACGGATAAGTCGAAAAAATTAGAAAGGAAAAGTTTATAGAGAAAACGAAGATATCGCGAATAAAGGTTTATAATATTTTAAGGTAATCTCCTTAATTAGAATAGATAATAAAAGAGATTATCTTAAGATAAGGGTATTATTTAACCGATAAGAAAATAATTACGATAGCGATTAGGGAGTAACGAAATAGGGTTACTATTTAATTTTAGTAAAGATTAATTTAATAAGGAGGAAATAATAGTAATCTAAGGTAATATTTAGGTTATAAGTAATAAGATTAATTATAAATATATTAGTCCGGATCCGGTATATAAGATAGAGAGTAAATAAGTATAACTACTTATTTTAAACGGCCTTTTAGAGGGTATTTTCTTCCCCTTAAGCTATATAAAAAGGGTTAATTAGAGGTATTTTTCTTCTCTTTTTTTAACCCTCTTATCGATATATAATATAGTAAGGCTAATTTCCTTTTAAAAAGTGCGGAATTTCTCCCCTTAGAGCGGCTTAGTTAGTTTATCCGCTATTATACCGGAAGTTTCTATTTAGCCGATCTTCGTATAGCCTAACTAAACCTCTTAATATAATTAGTAAGAGTATATATTAATATAGAGGAGCTTTATCTTTAGCTTTAAATTCTCCTCCGTAATTAGCCTAATTATTTAAAAGTTATTATAGTAAATTATAATATCTTATATAAGCTTAAATTATATTTCTTTATAAAGCCTCTTAAAGGCTTTAACTTCCTTAATAATATAAGAGAGGGCTAGAAACTTTACCTTTATAGATAAGGTTATAATAGTATCTTACTTGCCCGATTTAAAGATAACTATACCCCTAAAAATTTAGATAATAAAGCCTTTAGTGCTTTTTCGGTCGTAGTTATCCCCGAATAAAGCGTTAGATATAGCTATAATAGCCGAATTATTATTATCGTAGCCGATTAAGAAGTTCTAAGTATTACGAAAGAATTCTATAATATAAATTACGGATTATAAATATTAAGGGCCGGGATTTATAAGACCTTATACTAAGCGGCTAATAGCGAATATAATATCCGCTTGAGTAATAATTATAGTATATATTAAGCTACTAACGATAGCTTAATATCGCTTAATCTTTTTAGCTATTACCTCCCTTTTAAAAGGAGGGATTTTCTTAAGTATTATTAGCTAAAGCTAAGTTTTCTTTCCTAAAAGCCTTTTAAATTTTATTATAACCTTTTAAATATAAGACTTCTAGCTTAGGAATAGACGCCGATTAGCCCTATCCCTAATAATTTTAATATTTAAGAACTAGCGAAGGTCCCTAAGATCCTTAATTTAAAAAGCCTTTTCGATAGCCTTTTAAAACTTTATATACTTATCTATTTAATCTTTCCTAAATAAAGCTATAAGGTTATCGATATAGAAGAAAATAATAATCTTTTTATTCGTTATAATATAAGGGTTTTCTAAAATAGCCTTATAGCCTTATTCTTTTAACTAAGCTATAAGTAGTTTATACTAAAATAAGGGTAAATATCTTAGCCCGTATAGGGCTTTCTTTAATCTTTATACCTTACCTAGTTTATTAAAGCTAAGAGGTATCTTATAATATACCTTTTCGTCGAGGTTACTATTATAAAATATATTTACGAAGTTATACTATTAAGCTTTAAGGTTAAAATAGGCCGTTAAGGCTATTAATAGCTAGAATATTTATACCGCTAGCGTATAAGCGTAAACGGATAATTTATTCGGCGGTTACTTATTTCCGTATATAATAACGCGGGCTTTATACTTCTAAAGGAAGCCTTATAAGTTAAACTTATAAATAAAAACTTATTTAAGATTAATTAACTACTACCCTTAAGGTATAGCGGCCGTTAAGATCTTTTTAGTAACTTTATAATCCTTTATCCTTATTAATTTAACCTTTATAGCTTCTAGCTATTATACCTTATTAGGCCTACTATAAGCCCCTTTATACGTAAGAGGGGGCTCCGGTAAATAGTCCTAATAAGGCTTATTTATAAGGGCTTAAAAGAGGATAAAGGCCGAATTCCCTATCTAATTAAGGGAGTTAGGGGTAAGAGGCGTATAAGAGGGCGTTTCCGCCTCTTTTACTAAGGGATCTATAAATCCGGCGCTAGGATAACCGTTATCCTATTCTTTAATACTAGATTAATTAAAAGGGCCGGGAAACGCGTTTTTAAGCGTTTCTTAAGATTAAGTATTATTACCGGCTAGGTTATATATACCGGGCTCTTCTTATTATAAAAGCCTAAGGAGATTATTATTATTAACTTCCTCCTCTTAATTTTTAACTATAGAGACCTAATAAAGGGCTTCTTCCGGCTAAGGGGTATCCTTATAGTCCTAGCTATAAAATACCTTCTTATTAAAGGTTATAAATAAAATGCTAATTAGGGAGTGCCTCTTTAAGGAGGGCACCTAGATTAGGTATTATAAGGAGGAGGTAATACCGGCTAAATAGCCGATATAAGCTTTTAGATTAAATTTACTTTAAAGGCCTCTTAATACTTTCCTTATTATAGGAAACGCCTTATAATTATAAGCTCTAATATGCCGTAGGTTTTAAATAAGATAATCTTATAAATAACCCTCCTACTAAGGGTTATAAGTTTTAAGCTAACGGAGCCTTTATTTAATTAGCTATACGGCTACCCCCTTATTTACCTTATAAGGCGTCCTATTAAGGAAGTAGATAGCTATATATATAGCTATTAGCTATAAGTTATAAGGGAATCCTAACTATATAAGGAGGTATATAGCTATATAGGTTATAATACCCCCTAATTATTCGGTATAACCGTTTTAATATATATATACCGGTAAGGTAAATTAAATATTAATACTTTTAAAAAATATATCCTTACGGAAGGCCTTAGTAAATAGGGCTTTCTTATAGTCTATAAGGATAATTAAGACTTTTAAATTAAAGGATCTCGCGATATAAGCTACGAATTTAACTTATATACCGGGTAAGTTAGTTTTATAAGGGATATTATACCCCCTTCGTTTTCCTATAAGCTTATAAGTAAATAGGGCTAAATAAGCCGATCCGTTATAGCTTAGTCTTATATAGAATAGGTTAAAAAAGATAACGGCTTAGGGATATTAAAGCTACGAGGCTTAATAAGGCACCTATAATCTCTCCTTTCTAAGCTTAATAGTTATATAAATTTCGTAGTTAGTTATCGGGATAGCCTTATTAATACTAACCCCTAATAACTTACTTAGCGAGGCTTATACCTCGGCGCTTAGGTAGCCTATTTATATATACTATAAGTCCTCGTTTATCTTAACGATAAGTTAAGGAACCCGTAAGTTAACTAAAGCTATTAAGGTTAGTTTAATAACTTATAACTAAAGCTGCCTAATCCTTATAACTATATAATAGAGAGTTATATTATTCCTTAAGTTATAAAGTCGGCTTATAAGGTTATTCTAAGCGTAACCCTTTTTCGTAAAAACTATTAAAAAGATAAGATTAGTATTAAAATTAAGGTTAAACTTAATATTAATAAGGGTTATACGATAACCTATTTCTATTATAAGTATAACTATACTTACCCCCGAGGTAATAATTTTAGTTATAATAACGGTAAGATTAGCCTAGCTATTCGGGTTAAAAGTATCGAACTAGTTAAAGGAGTTAAAAATATATATTAAGCACCCCTTATTAAGGAGGACGCTATCTTTTATCTCCGTACCCTTCGAAGCGGGATTCCCTAGGGCTATAAAAACGCCCGAGGTTTCCTTATCCCTCTATTAGCTAGTAATTCCTTTATTTTCCTTCTTCTATTAATTAACTTTCTATTAAGTTAATCGATTACGAGCTACCTTATCTATAACTTATTAAAGAAGGTTATTATTAAGATTAATCTAATCTTATAGAAAATAAGGGATTAAATTAGGGAGAATATAAAAATACCTTTTCTAGTAATTTTCCTTCCTCTTAAACTCTTAAAGATATTTTCGTTTATATTAAGTATAAACTTAAGCGTTACGCTTTCTAAGGTTATTAATTAAAGAAAAAGGGGGAGGGGCTTATTTTACCGGGCGGCTATTTTAATCCCTATTTTATAAGGTATTTACTTTTATCTACTACTTAAGATTATTATAAATAACGAAGGCTATTTTCTTCTCGATCTAATTAGGCTTAAGGGCCCTATAATTAGCTCTCCTAAACTCCTAAAAAATATTAATAAATTAAGGAGCCTTTCCGCGGTCTTTATAATAAACTAAATTAAGGTTATATTATATTATTTATATAAATAAGGGATATTAATCCCTTATTATATAAATAAAATACTTAATATATACCTTATTAGTAAACCTTACGCTATTTAGTTATAAGTAAATTTACTAAGCTTAGATTAATTAAGTAACTTAATTATTAATATCTCTTTTTAAGGGATCCCGTAAAAATAAGTTACGTAACTTATCCTTAGCGAGTTTATATTTAGTAATATTACCGGGCTATATAAGGGTATATAATATTATTAGTTTCTCCTTTAGTAAAAAGTCCCCTTAAATTAGGGATTAATAAGCTAATAAGAGGCTTACTTAGATAAAGGGATTTATCCCCTCTAATATTTTCCTTATCTAATAATATTCTTTTAAGTTTTCTTAGAAATTTAGAAAAGTAAATATTTTATATTTTTCTCTAAGTAGTTAAAGAGTTTTAGGGTTAGGGGTCTTACTCCTTATTTAACCTCCTAAGCTTATAAATAGGATTTCCGGTTAATTTAGCTTTATAAAAGTTTCTTATATTTCTAAATTTATAAAAAACTAGATATTATAGCCTTATATTATATTAATAATATCTTAGTATTAATTAGTTTAATCTTTAGGGTTTTTAAGAATAAAAGTAAATTTAATTAATATTATAAAATTTACTATTATATTAATTATTATATTATTTAAAATTATTATTAATTATTATTAAAAATTAATAAATTTAGGGGTTATAAGTCCGCTAAAAAAAATAATAATAGCTTTATTTTTATAAGGGCTTAATTAATTAAGTAAATTTATAAAATATAAGTTATATAAGCTATAAGAATAATAGAATTAAATAAATTAAATTAGAAAATACTAACCGGGCTTATAATTATTAGATAAGTAAAAGGCGTATAAATTATATTAATTAATATACTTACTTTTTTAAAACGGAGGGAATTATCGTTATCTTTATATATATAATAAAGACTATCCGTATTTACCTTTTATACCGTGATACCCTTATAAATAAGCCTTTATTCCTATATCTTATATATTGCCCCGGATATAGCCCTTTTTCCTAATAGGAATTCCGTTTCCTAGGTTGCGGAGCCGTTGCTATGATAACTGCACGCCTTAAGGGATGACAAAACATACGCCTAACCTACCCTTGTCTTAGCCCTCTGACATATACACATACTGTACATGCATATGCATATGCACGGATATGCACGTGTGGTATGCTGATAAAGGGCACAATGCCTGCAGTGTGAAGATGTAGGGGGACAGAGACGGGGACAGAGACGGGGAGAGACAGAGAGAGAGGGAGAGAAAGACGAAAAACAAAATAAAACAAAAGAACGGAACAGCGCCGATCGTCATGATGGCGAGGGCGGGATGCATGCATAGCAGGTATCCCGTCCATCCATCCACACATGGTGCATATGTACATATGCAACACCGTTTCTCCGCATGCCGCAAAGAGGACAGACAAGCCACAGACGAGAGGAAAGCAATCTTTCCATCGTATGGATGAATTATGTATGATGTTGACATGACGCGGCAAGTAAGAAAAAGGACGGATACTGACTCCTCTCTCTCTCTCTCTCTCTCGCGTTGGATGACTCTACCCGCCAATGAAAGAATGAAGAAGCCAACAGCAGGATCTGCGTAGTTCCATACTATATCCGTACTTTTCAAGCGACGAAAGCAGGAAGAAAAAAAAAGAAAAAAAAACGCTTGATTAGTTGCCTTATTATGGTGGAAGCTATTTGGTTTAATCTGGTGATGGTTTGTGTGTGTTTGTGCAACGATACGATTGTTTCTTCTTCTTCTTCTTCTTCTTATCCGTATAGACGATGTTCGGAGTCAGGGTGGATCCCCGAGAGCGGAAGCTAAAGGGAGGTGTGTGGAGGCTTGGTCCATCCGTCGGAACAGAGACTCTGAGCAAAGCCCAGACCCCGGAAGCGTTAGATTCTTCTTAGCCGTTTTTTTTTCCCCCTCCTTCTCGATCATCGTTCCCGGCCCCGTTGACGTTTGTCTGTTTATAGAAAAACTGGGGCCGACAACGTTGTGTGGGCTTTTCGTTCATAACTGTCTATCCGTATGTAACTACGAATATAACATGACGAGTTTTTTTATTTACAGATATTCATCACACATATTGCCTCTGTCCTCGGCTGTTTTTCAGCGTACGGAAAACAAGCCACGAAATCCTCTCTTTGAATAGGCACATTTCTTACGAGCTTACGGAAACACACAATCCCATTCATAAGAATATGTGTATATGTATGTACACACACAATGTTACATTACCCCGAAACCAAACATGAGAAAAAAAGAAAAGAAAAATTGTCTTTTGAGCCGGGGGGGGGGGGGGGGGTAAGAAGATAGAGAGAGAGAGAGAGGAGGTGTCATCAACGTTGAACCAACCATTCCCACTCCTTTCCTCTCCCGGAACAGAAAAGTCAGTCCGAGATATGAGAGAGAGAGAAAGAGAGAGAGAGAAAAAACAACAAGCCCCTAACGGTTCATTCATTCACACACACGAAAGCGTAACGTATGCACTTCTTTCTTTCTTACGCTGCATATATGCATGTACGTACATATGCATGTATGTACATATGCACAATGTGATGTATGCAGGAACCCTTCCTTCCTTCCCACCCCCTTTTTTTCCCTTTCTCTTCCTCACCTTTTATCCGTACTTTCTTTCCCCCCTTAGCATCCCTACTCCTTAAATGCAACAAGGCGTAGGTACATACAGCATACACATGTAAGAACTAGGATCAAACAAAAGCATCCCCGTAAAAAAATCACATCGTCAACAAGCTTCATCACAAACCATTGGCAGAGAAAATAAAATAAAAAAACCCCTTTGTAAGAACCATTCAATCTCCGCTGCTGAAACAACTTCACAAGGTGGGCGGGCGTCGCATTGGGGGGGGTACGTATCCCCGCGTGATCGTCGCCGAACGGTGCTGCTCCCGTCCCCCCCCCCTTTTTTTTTTCTTCTCTTTCTCTATTCAGACAATCCAATCTCCCCTTTTTTTGGGGGGGAAAGTGTTGCTTCGCTTTTCGCCACTGTGCTTGTTGGTCCTTCTGTTGTTGTTGCTGTTGCTGTTGTTGTTGTTGTGCTGCTGCTTTCAACAGAACCCACCCATCCCCCCCTTGTTGGTTGGTAGAGTAGTATGTAGGTGGTAGGTAAGGTCGAGGTAAGGTGGTAGAGAAGGTGGTCGGAGCTGCACTGTAGGTGTGCACAATCACATACACATGCTTTCCCCCCCCCGGATGCTGTATGTACCACTTCCAATGTTATTTCCCCCTTTCCCGCCAAATCCAATGTATTGCATGTACAACTCCGTCCAGCCAGCTGCCAAAGTGTACTCAGCCCCGGTGCTGTATAAGACGGCCTTCTCCTCTCCCTCTTCTTCCCTCCCCCCCCTTTCTCTCTCTCTCTCTCTCTCCTCTTTCTCTCCTCATCCGTCGCTATCGTCCACCTTCTGACTATCGGTCACTTTCACTCGTTCCCTCTCTCTCTTCCTCTCCCGCCTCTCCTCCTCATAAAGAGAAATAATCCCGTCTCGACACCTCGAAGAAATATCCCTATAATAATTCATCATCAGCATCATTTCGTCGTGCTTCCCACCTATAACAACCGACAAGATGAAGTACTCCGTTGCCGCCGTCCTCGCCGTCGCTGCTGGCGCCTCAGCCCAGTATGGTGGTAATGCCACTGTCGTCACCGAGGTCGTCGACGTCTACACCACCTACTGCCCTGGCCCGACCCAGATCACCCACGGCAGCAAGACGTACACGGTTACTCAGGTGCGTAACCCGTTTCTTGCGTCCCTTCTTTTCTCTCTCTCTCCTCTTCCTCCCCATGGGATTCTCGTCAGACTGACTCTACTCTCTTCTAGCCCACGACGCTCACCATCACCGACTGCCCTTGCACCATCACCAGGCCCATCATGACCACGTCGGCTGTCGTCTGCCACACCTGGTACGTCTCTCTTGCTGTTCCTCTCCTACCACAAGCCAAAGAAAAGACTGACTCGAGATACTTTCACTAGCGCTGGCAACTACAACAACGGCACCGGCACCGGTACCATGGTGAACCCCACGGCTACTCCCCCGTCTGCCACCGTCATTCCTCCCGGCGCCAGCGGTACCGGCCCGGCTGGCACCAACCCCGGCGCTACCCAGGCTCCCACTGCCGTCCCCACGGCCGGCGCCTCCAAGGTGGCCGTCCTGTCCGGCGCCGGTCTGGCTGGTATCGTCGGTCTGGCCGCCTTCATGCTGTAAGCCGACTCTGGGTTGCGCTGCCGGCTTCCCCGTCTCCGTCTCCGCTCTTGGACCCTTTTCTTTTGTTCAACCTACTATCCGGGTCATGGCACGCCCCAATCGTCGAGGCATATAACCCTACGATGAGGGTCGGCGCGCCTGTTGCGGAGGAATGACGGCTGTTGGTTGACGACACTCGGAGATGGTGCTTACATCTGGGCTTTTCCCCCCTCCCTCTCTTCCGCCCTCCCCCACCCTTTTATTTTTTACTCTTCCGATGTATAGACTTTTGGCATACGAACATATGGCTCTGAGTCATTGGGGGGGAGAAAACGTGTATTGGTGTCTTATTTTTCCCCTCTCTCAGCAGCGTACCTTTATTCTCCAGGCCCGAAGTGACGACGGGTTTGTCTTGTTTTTTTTTTTCCACCTCACTTCTCTTCGACTGACGAGATGCACTCTTGTGTGTCTCGTCCCCGTTCTCATTATCAATATTGCAGACAGACTTTTTTCTTGTCCAAGCATAACGAAACTGTCCTGCCTGTGGAGATGAGATGGGGGTTTTTTTTTTATGGTTCTCTTCCCATATTGTCTTTGGTCGGAAACTTGTTTCACGGCTGGATGACTTTGTTCGGGAGGGAGACGAGTGATTGGAGCATGAAGATTAGTCTATGGTTTAATGAAAATGGACGATGCCTATCCGTTTTTGATGTTGTCTTGGTCACATGTGAGTGAGTGCATGTATGTATGTGTGCACATATATGTATGTAGGTAGGTGGAACAAGATGGATGTGAGAGTGTGTGACACGAGTGATAGTATCACATACATAAATAGTATCGAGTGAGTGACACTCTGTCTTTTTTTTCGGAGGGGGCAGAAAAAAAAGCAATTGCGTGATGGGACTTTCGGTGCCTTTCGGCGGGAATCGGATCTGACGGCTTAGTGGAAGCGAGATTGCGGGCGGGAAGGACTGTGTGTCGTTGCTACGAGGATGAGGTTGGCATGTCTGTCTGTAATCCGTATATCATCATATAATTGCATTGAATGCAATGCGTGTATGTATGTATGTATACAGGGGATACGCATCGCACATATATACTTGGCGAGAAAATGAGGAACTTTTTTATTTTCTCTCCTGTTTAATCCTTGTCTTACGCTGATGGCCACCGGTGTCGTGCGTTGTACGCGCTCGATGGGGTTGCGGATGAGGCCGCTGTTACTGAGCATCACGAGAGTGGGAAGATGAATTCTCTGCCTAGGGTAGGTGGGTGATTTTTGATCTGATTTAGTCACGGTCAGGTGACGTTTCTTATGTATGCTATTTGTACGTGGGCGGGGAAAGAGGGGGAAAGGGGGGCGAAAAAAAGTCAGCTGACTTGGCGTCAAGGTGGCGATTAATGACGGGGGGGAAAAGAAAGTACATACGTATGTATGTAAACAATGAGTTGGACGCGGATTCGATCCCCCTTCTCTCCATCTTAAAGGGCATCTTTCTCTCGTCATCAGTGGAACGAATTCGTTATTTCTATCCTTCGTTATTCGCTCCTTTGTTGAAGCGCAGGACGGGACCGGTGCGGACCAAGGCTGGGAAACGGGATTCGGGGAGTCTTCTTCCTGCTTCTATGCTTTCCAGTATCCTGTGGTTTTTTGTTGTTGTTTGTCAGGGAAGCGTTTTTGTGAATGCGTAGATGAGAGAAGAAAAAAAAATTGTAGGGAAAAACGAACCAGCGGACGTCGACGTAACGTACGCCCGCGACGCGTCGTCGACGAACTTCAGCCTCCATCTTTGAAGCGGAGAGGGCGTTACGCGACGACGTCATCGGAGACGACGAACAAGGCGCTCCATCTTTTTTCCCCCCCTCCTCCTCCTCCTTCTTCTCCCCCTCCTCATCATCATCTTCCCCTCGCGAATGGACGGAGAGAACGACATGGGTGACGAGCCTCCTAGCCAACCTATTGGCCAACGTAGCCCCGTGCGAAACCAACAAGCAGCGAAGACGATGATCCGAGACGAGCGGCGCGGTGCAGCCGTCGATGTAGACGACGACGCCAGCGAAGAGATTCTCACCGCGAGGTGCAGAAGAGGTAGAGGACGACAGCGGGGCGCGGAATTGCGATGCTAGTCTGCTCGTTGATGCCTCCGTCGTGCTTCGTCTTGGTCTTCTTCCGGACGGGGCTACTTGGTGACCTGTTGACGAGCTGTTCCACGGATCGAAGCGGGGGGCGAATGAGGAGGGCATTTTTTTTTGTGTCGTGCAGCGGGATGAGGATTATGATGATGATTCTTTTGCGTGTGGTTTTTTTTAGGGGTTGAGTGTTGTTTTGTGGTGATTCTTTTTTCAGTTACCCCCTTTTTTTTGGAGGGAGCCTTGTTTCGTAGTTTTGTTAGTACGCGTCGCGTCGCGGGGGGAGCGCGTCATAGCGGCTTTCTCTGGGGAAGAAAAAAAGGTATACCGCGTTGTGAATTGCCATCGCAAGCATCGTGTTGAGGATGATGGGGATTTTATGTCATGGATAGGTAGAATGAGAGGGAGAGAAAACTGCATCTGACTTTCATCTGTATAGTGTTATAGTATGTAGATGTAGATGTAGATGTAGGTTGGCGATGCGCGTATGTCAGTGGCACTATGTGGGTAGGTAGGTAGGCAGAAGGCATCATCATACAAATGCAACGGACAAGATGAATACCCTACATTGGGATGCACTGCACCGGTGATGCGCATCACCATCTTTACGCTCCAGCCTTGCCTTGCCTCGCCTCGCCTTGCCTCGCCTCACAGCCCTCCTCCTCCTCCTCCTCCTCCTCCTCCTACTCCTCACATATGTATGTATGTATGTACACAGCTTGCATGAGCATCTTGCATTATTTCTACATATCCGAACATGCATACATACCTACATACAGCAGGGCTTCATCATGCCGCTGTAATGTAAGGGTCACGCTACTACTGCTATTTCCCTCTCATACTCTCTCTCTCCCTTCTCTCTCACACACACACACACACACTCAATCTCTCTCTTAGATACTGACAACCCTCTCCCGCCACTCGCATTTTTTTTTAAAATCCCCCCCAGCCTCCGAATGATGGGAGCCGTTTCTCCGAAGATGCCTGTTCCCTGATCACGACCTGCACGGAGGAGAAAGAAGCAAAGGTAAAAACGAGACATGCATATGTATAACGCATGCGTATGTGCGGTGTGGGTGGCGGTGCGGTGCGTTGTCCCATATCTATGTAATTGATAGTCATTTCTCTCTCTCTCTCTCTCTCTCTCTCTCTTCTCTCTTCGGATGTCCTCTTACGAAATGTTCCGTTTGATCATTTTTACAGGGGAGGGGTGAAGAGGTTGGAAGCGTACTATCCGTACTCCTACAACCCATCCGTATAAATCATGTATATGAAGCATAACCTGCGTCGTCGAGATGCAACAGAGAACAAGAAAAGGATGATGGAGAAAAGACGACAGGTTCTTTTTTCTTCTTCTTCTTCTCAACAGCGTATATCCGGTCCGAGTTGGAATAGAAGGATAACAGAGAGAAGAGAGAGAGAGAGAGACGGAGAAAGGGGCAAAAGCAAATAAAAAAAACACGTCTGGTCAGGTCGACGCACCCCTTGCTGCTGACCCTGGCTACGTGCGCGGAGAGAGAGAGAGAGAGTGTGTGTGTGTGTGTGTGAGAGAAAGAGAAAGAGAAAGCGTGGCATGATTATGACAAACACGTAAAAGAAATAAGCAATGACTGACTGACTGGATAATCTCTCCATCTCCTCCTCTCTCTCTCTCTCTCTCTCTCTCTCTCTCTCTCTGGCGCCACCATCTTCCTTCACACCCACCCAAATGGCCGGCCACACACATCTCACATCTCCTCCTCCTCCTCCTCCTCTCCGTAACCCATATCCGCCCAACCACCCCCCCTCCACTTCCCCCCACCCCTCTTCCCGTCCTCTCAGCCGAGACATGGGACGTATGGATGGATGGATGTAAGAATACAATGGCCGTGTCCGCATATGAGGAATGATCGTCTGTATGTATGTATCATGCACGCCCATGTATGCACAGTACAAGTACGGATAGACGGTAGCGATGATGCCCGTACCCTCGGTCCCCTTAACCGTCGGAGTGAAGCCCGTCTTTTCTTTCTTTTTCTTCGGGCTTATGTAGCCGTACGGGAGGGCATCGGTAGACTGTAAGAGTAGCCTATCAAGACGGCTAGTCTGGGCTCTCCGTGATACTGCTACCCCTTGTATTCGTATAGCCAGCCAACTTCTCAACAAGAACATCATGGTTATGTTGAGAGGCCTTTTTGTCTCTTGTATCCGTACATATATTCCGCCCCCCGTCTTTTCCCCTGCCACAACTCGGACCAACGACAAGGAACATCGGCGAGAATCCGTATGCCATCGTGTCATGCTGTAGCACACACACACACACACACACACATCATGGCTCGTTTTTTTTCCCCTTGTGTCTGAATGGTAGGGGGTCGACCGTACATATGTATGTTCTAAGCCCCCCCCCCTCCCCTGACCTGGCTCTGATCCCCTGAGAAGCGACAAGGAGAAAAGGGTAAGATGGTGCGTAAGAAGAAAAGATGAGATTCGAGGTGGGAAAACGAAGCCCTGCAACCATCAGTTAAGAATTTTTCATCCGTCTGACGGGTGCCTCCGTGCCGCCCTCCACGAACTGGCTGACTGCATCGGCAAATTACTGGCATGCGCATCATACATGCAGTCAGTCTCTCTCTCAAACATGCCCGCACCTTGTCTGGGGGGGGTTTTTTTTTTTTCTTTCCTTTTCCTTCTCCTTGTTTGACTCTGGACTTGCGTCTTTGATATTTCGAAACCGCTCCAACCTCCTGGAATCTCTTGGATAGAATAGATCAACTACGTATGGGGGATCGATGTGCGGTTAGTCGAGGACGACTTACATGTATATGGATAGATAGGTAGTGGACGGCGTCCCGTACTTTATACATACCATACATCCATATATAGTATCCGTACTCCGTACAAACCGCAACTGTACGGATACTTGGCACGTTCAAGTTTGTATGAATACATACATACATATCTACGGATACAGTGTCTGATACTGCATCATCCGTAATGACACGAGAGAGTTGGCATCAGTCGATATAACCTCATTCACCATCCTCTTACAAATCTAACCCATGTTCCGTACAAGTAGGTAAGCATGAAACGATGCTACCCACGACCGTGACTCTTTCATCACCTCTCCCCCCCCCCCCCCCCCCCCCCCCCTCCTCCCCCCTCCCCCCCCCCCCCCCCCCCCCCCCCCCCAGGGCTGCATGGACGGAAAGGGCGAGAGAGGAAAAAGCACGCTTCGGCTGTGAGGCTGAGCTGGGCGGAGACTAGGAACCCAACCCCCCCCCTGTCTCAAAAATCTGATGAGAATATCGCAAAAGAGAGAGCGGCACTGCCCGAGGCGTCGTGAAACAGTGGAGCGAGGGGGGCCGGTAAGGAGGAAAGGCCTTCGATCCCTTCACACATCCATGGTGTAAGTCAGAGGCGAGAACACGAGCCTAGCTCCTACGGGTGTACGGATACCTTGCTTCTTTTTTTCTTTCCTGCCTCCTTTCCCAGCCTCGACAAGGTCTCGTACAGAATCTGTACAGACAGTCGTTTGAACAATACATACTATCAAGGTGTGTATGTCAAGATACCTGGGTAGTTCAACTTGGGAACTATCCGTATCCTCTACTTCCGGCCTCGGCATCGACTCCCAAGCTAGTGTATGTATGCTCTTTATGTCTCACTAAGACGGGAGATGCATACACATTGTGAAGAGGCGGGGGGGGGAGGCGGGAGAGCTAATGCGTCTCCCGTTTCTTCTCCAGAGACGAGCCCCCTTCCCCAAGACTAATCCATTTCCCCCTGTCCAACCCCCCCCCCTTCAAAGATGATGATGATGATGCATAGGTAGACATACATACATATGTCGAGCTGTTCTGCATTCGCTTTCCTTACTTGATTGCTCTGTTCATGGCGTGCATGAGCGCCTCGATTTGCATCTTGTCAAGCGAGCGTCTGCTTGCATCATGTCAAGTTGTGTGTGTGTGCATACATACATACATACATACGGATACATCCAACTAGATATGGATATGTAGATGAACAAAGTTGCATCATCTCGCCGTCCATCTACATAACATGACTTGACCTCTCAGTGCATTGCATGATACGGCGTTGGATGGGACCATATCATGTGTATGCACAGCATCTATCCGTACCTACCTACGTATGCAAAAAGATAGACCCGTTTGATCGAGATCCAACCTCGTATGTGATGTGAGTTTGAGTCCACCATCATCATCATCATCACCCATCAAAGGGTCCCCCCCCCCCGCGCGAGGCAAGGGAGGGGTGTGTGTCTGTGTAAGAGGCAAACTGACCCTGGTTTGAGATGAAAGGAACAAGGAGAGGAAGAAGAAGGAAAACAAGGAAGACTGTTGTTTTCCAACAGGCGGTGAAGGTGAAGCAACCCCCGAGAGAGAGAGAGAGCGAGAGAGAGAGCGCTAGATTATCCAGAAGGAGGAGGAGGCTTTGCAACCCCCTCCCCCCCCCCCCAGCTTTGCCCCCTGGGGCGGCACAAAGTTGTGCGCGTACGACATACATACATACATACAGCTATTGTACACACAGAAAGAAAGGAATACTACCTCAAAGCAGCAAATCGGTCGTGCTCAATTTGACCTAAGGATGATGATCTGTCTAGAAAGGGGGGAGGGGGGTCGTGCCAATTTATGCCCCAAGCCGTACCAAACGTGCCTTCCATGGCAGGGCGTCATACCTGCCCATCAAGTCCATCACTAACAACGCAGACAAAGGGGGATTCCATCAATCAATCCATCAAAGCCTCCTCAAGGCACCATTCAACCGGCAGCAAGCCCTCGCGGGCAACAGAAAAACACAGGGTATCCGGGCCATCCTTAGCCATCAACGGAGCCGAAAAAAACAAGCCACACAGGGCAAAGGCCACTCAGGGCACACACAGAGGAACAAAAGAAAAGCCGGCAGGCCGAGCAACGCTCAAGGCCACAGAAGGTCGAAGAAGAAAAAGGCCACACAGGCAGAAGAGTAAAAAGGCCCCTAAGGGCAGCGTCGCAAGCCGGTCTCAGCAGGCAGTCGTCATCAGCGCCGGAGTCGTCATCGCGGCGGGCGGCAGGCAAAGGTATTCGCAGCAGAGGTAGCGGTAGCGGTAGGCGTAGGCAGATTAGACATTATCGTGATCAAAGGAGAGGTCGTCACTCGGGCCTTGCGGCCCCCTGTCTCGGTCACCAGAAAGAAAGGAATACTACCTCAAAGCAGCAAATCGGTCGTGCTCAATTTGACCTAAGGATGATGATCTGTCTAGAAAGGGGGGAGGGGGGTCGTGCCAATTTATGCCCCAAGCCGTACCAAACGTGCCTTCCATGGCAGGGCGTCATACCTGCCCATCACACACATAGGTACGGATGGATATACATGGCTGGGGCTGTCCGTTTGTTTGCATGGAGACGCCGAGTATGTACGAATAGTTCTATACATGGTATTCAAAGACATGGAAACGAATCAAGTGAGAAGAAAAGAAAGTAGAAGACGGGGGGGGGTTTGAAACTCAATCTCTCTCTCTCTCCAACGGCACCGCCTTGCCTCATCCAGCCTTGACCGAGCCGAGCAATTGAAAGAAAAGAAAAGACAGAGAGAGAGAGAGAGAGAGGAAAAAGAGAACACGGTGGTGGTTGGTTGGTGGTTGGTGGTGGTGGCGTGCGTGTAATCCCTCGCCTCCCCTGCTCCTCCTCCTCCTCCTCCTCCTCCTCCTCTCTCTCCCCCCCTTGGACTACCCAGGTAAAGAAAAAAAAAAGAGACGTGGAGGCCGTTCATTGGACTGCTTTTGGCTGTTTTCCCGCAAGGTAGCACTAGAACAACTAGGCGCTTCCGCAAAAGAAGTACATACACCATTCTCTCTCTCTCTCTCTCTCTCTCTCTCTTACGCTCTCTCATTCTTCGTATTCAGACCGTTGATAAGCTTGGTGGCGCTTGGGAGAAAGGAAGAAGGGGGGGGGGCCTTTCTTTCACCCTCTCTCTCTCTCCTCTCTCTCTCACTTGTCGTCGCAGGGGCGGGCCGGCGCAGCTTGGCGTCTAAGCCGTTCATCGCGGAGGAAACAAGGCCAAGCATCGGGAGAGCGACGTTGATCCACCGCTTGGCATCCAATACGTTTACACCCTCCCTCTTCCCCTCTCTCCATCTTCTCTTTTACCCCGTTTCCACACACACCCCCCTCTTTCTTTCTTTCTTTCTCTCTCCTCTGCCTCCCCATGTAAGTGTATCTTATCCTTGCCCCCCCCTCCCCCCCCTTTTCTTTACCCTGGGTTGCTCGAGTCGGTCCGTCGTCCATTCGCTTATTGCATGGGGGAAAAGGAAAGAAAAGAAAAGAAAAAAAAACAACAGGGCAGGCACTTTTGACAAACGAGTTACTGTGTAAGTTGGGCCCATCATTCATTCCTCCGTCTCTGTCCCGCCCTCAGCTCCGGGACGGAAGTGAGCTTCCGGCATCGAAAGAGGGCGTGGACGGGAAGGCTAATGTAGGGGAAGAAAAAGAAGAAGGTGTGTGAGGGGGGGGGGAGGGGAAAAGCTTTCTTCTTACCAAACCACAACACCCTTTTCCAACGAGAAACTCGTCGTTGCCAATTGGCGATGGGAAGGGGAAATCAAGAAGGCCTGACCACCCCCTGGGAGAGGGTCTCGGCCTAGCCACAAAGAGGGAGAAGGGGGGGGGGGGGGGGGGGGGGGGGGAGGGGGGGGGGGGGGGGGGGGGGGGGGGGGGGGGGGGGGGGGGGGGGGGGGGGGGGGTAAGAGAGAGAGAGAGAGAGAGAGAGAGAGAGAGAGAGAGACTCGAGCATGGTCAAGTCTCTCAAAGTAGCCTCAGCAGGGAAGATCCTTCAAGGTTGAGAATAAAGACGATTGGCCATGTTTTTCGATCCATGGAAAGCTAGCATATCCCAGCTCTGGTACTGTGTGTGTGTGTGTGTGTGTGTGTGTGTGTGTATAGCAACATGTATAGCAATATCCGTATACAGATTACGGAGGTTACATGTATGTTTACGTCCGTATATCAATCTTGTATGAGCAAAGAGTGCTCGAGGAGGGAAGAGAGAGTGCCTTGTCAAACCGTGACTCGTCCGTGGTTCATCGTCGTGGGTGACCACGGGATCAGGAAAGTGGTCAGACAAGGGGCACTTGACCAGGAGGTTATGTATGTAGGTAGGTAGGTAGGTATCGTCGACTCGTTTGTGCGATTCATCCCCGTACATATCCGTACATAATCCGTACAGACATACATATATTGTACTCTGCCGGGCCAGCCGATCGGCTGTCATGCAAGATGTCAGTCCTTGGTCGCAGGCACGACAAAATCTTTCCTTCCTTTCCACTCTTCCCCATGGGCAAGCTTCTTTCTTTGATTCCCCCCCCCCCCCCCCTTCCCTTTCTCTGAGGGGGTGAGACAAGGTATGTATGTGCATGCCGGGGGCCGGGTTCTTATGGCGAGCCGTGGCTGTGTTGCTCGTTGAAACGTGCTCTCGTCCAAGACATTGAGACCAATAGAAGGCAGCCAGTTGTCAAAAGCCTCGTGTGTGTGTGTGTGTGTTTCTTTAATCAAATCAATGCTCACTGGCTGATGAGACGAATAGAGGGAGGGAGAGAGGGAGGCTAGACCATTTCTTCAATCTTTTCTATCCGTACGACTTTATTACATGTAACTCCCGTAATGTTGTATCAGTTCATCATCAAACAATACCACTGAATGGTTTATAAGCACTCGTGTTATTGATTGCATGTAAGTGCGGTCGTCTGTCTTCTCCCTGCCGTTACACGCAAGAGAAGCGTTCTAGACGTGCTAGTCCTTTTTTGTTTTTCTTTCTTTCTTTCTCATTCTTGGCTCTATGGCGTTGTTGACAATGTGACACGGGGGGGAGGGGGCTCATGCAAAGTCGAGCGGAAACTTGATGCGGTTTTGACGTGGGGGACGCTGCGATGCTAGGTAGGTAGGTGGTGGTGGTGGTGGTAGTAGTTGTCCCCGGTCGGTGGGATTAGTAAAAACAACCACAAAAGCAAACCGGTTGGTTGGTTGGTTGGTTGAGAATGAGTCGATAGATAGCGAGAGAGAGAGAGAGAGAGAAGGAAAGCGGAGGAGAAAAGGGAGAAGAAGACGATTTCGAATCGGTAGAGAGACAACACTGTGTAAAAGAAAGAAATCTCAAAAGGCTCGATATACGGATACATACCTGGGGATCGGCGATGAGTGGCAAGGCAAGGCAGCCCCAAGATGGTAATCCCATGCTCACGCCCCCTCGTTTGGTTTGTTGTCCGAGACGGTTTATGCCAGATCTACCGGGACCCTTGTCCTGTGAGTATGTATGTATTTCCCTTTGGTCGCTGTGTGTTCGGAGCCTCCCGACAGCCTTGTGCATTGCAGCGAACATGTTGCCGTGAAGTGCGTATGTCTGTATGTGCGCGTGTCTTCCTACCTGCTACCATAACATGCATACATTGTACATACATACAGACAGACAGACGGACGGACAGATATGCGGATGATTCCCCGTAGGTACGAAACGGATACGTGCGTTGGTGGTGGGCGGCCGTTTGGGGTTATGCAACTAGGAATAAGGCTGACGAGAGACAACACAACGCTACCCAGCAAAAAATGGAAAAAGACGTGATAGGGGAAGGAGAGAGAAATGGCCTGATTTTACTGTCGGGAAAAGAAGAAGAGAAAGAAGAAAAATGAAAACAACGGACAACGCATCAACAACCCCCCAACCATCGGGAGACAGCCTTTGGGGGCCGGAGTTTGACGGCGGGAAGGGGCGGTGTATGTGCTATGAATGACGGATACAGATGACTGGTGTGTCTCAGCTGTTTTGTTTTTTTTTGGCCGGGGTGATGGACCGTCGTGTCAAGTCGAGGCGAAAGACAAGATGACGAGCCATCTATCTATCAATCCTTGATCATGGAATATGTATAGTGTAAAAGAAAGGATCATGTTCCATAATGTCTCTCTCTCTACCCTCCATCTCCTCGCTTGGCCCAAGTAAGTACATATATGTATGTATGTACAATATGGATGTGCAAGTGCGGATAGGTGTGTATGTACGAGGTTTACCGTGCCGCTCTTGGCCCCCGCCATCCATTTACCCTCCTTTTTTTTTGGTCTTTTTTTTATTGATCCAGGAGGGAAATCCGGTCTCTGTTTCATGTAGATACGGAAAGACGCGTTGCGAGTGGCCATGACAAGGTGAAAAATAAAATCAAGGGGGTAGTGATGATTTTGACGAGTATTCGACTCTGTCCTTGTCAAAAGGGGGGGAGGGGAACTCGTATTAAGCTCGTGGACCGGATCCATGCAAGATGCTTTAATCCTTGGAGGAGCATCAAAGGATTACAAAAAAAAATCAACCACTTTGGGTTTCCGCCGAGCTCGGTGCCGAAGCGAAACCCGCCGAACAAGGGGAAAGAAAGGGGTGTGTGTGTGTGTGATGATGAGATGAGATGGGATAGTAAAAATTCAAAGAGAGTGAAAGAAAAAAAAAAGGCAGACCATTTCGGATATGAGCTACGGCAAAAGCGTGACGCCCGAGGGGTGCGATCGTATATATGTATATATGTACGGAGGCAGCCGTTAAAACTTCGAGCGGCTGCAAAAATAACCCCTATAGGAAAAAAGCAAATCTATATATAAATTAGCAGGGGGGGGTACTTCTGCGCTACGTAGCCTCTTTATATCCCTACCTCCCTAATCGCCCGATAACGCCTATATAATACCTCCCTTTACGATACTCGTTACCGCCCTTAAGCTTAATTATCTATTAGATATAGCGAGGAATACGCTTAATCTAAGCTTAGATCTTCTCTTATAGTAGATCGGCCTAAACCTTTTCCTATAATATAATAGCCTCGGATCTATTCTTTAGCGCGCCCTTCTTTATTATTAGCTTTTTTATCTAAGCTTAATAAGGCTTAATAGCGTTTAAATCTAGCGAATTTCCGTACTAAAGAAAGTAGCGAATATTATAAAGTTAGTATAGCCGCTACTAGAAAATATAACTATACGCCGGCGCTTTATCCTCTTAAATTAAGACCTTAAGTATAATAGCTTTAAGCTTTTTTATAAAAGGAAAAAGCTTTAGTAATAAGATCTCTTACTAATATTACGCGCTAGCTCTTATAAGGATTTCCTATAAATATTTTACGGTAATTTCCGAGGATTTTATAAGGATTTCCCCTAGATATTTTACGGTAATTTCTAAGGATTTCTAACTATAGTTATATAACTTTAGAAACCTTATCGTAAAATCCCTAAGAAAACCTTAGTAGGAAATTACCTAGAAATAGAGTTAACCTTTTACTAGGATTTCCTTATACTCTCTCCTATCTCTACTAGTATATACTTTTATATATTTTACTAAGATTTCGCTTACGAGAGTTTTTCCTCTTTTCTTTCTTTTCTCCTTAGCTTAAAATCTTTATTTATAGTACTAATATTATTATTTACTTAATATATTCTATAGCCGTAATACTATTCTAAGCTTACTTTTCGCTAGTAAGCGATTAAGAAGTATATATTTTACTTTTATATCTCTTATAAAAGATAGAAAAGACCTTATATATAACTAAACTATAACTAGCCCTAAGATATATATTTAAAGCCCCTAACTAGATTTTTAAGCGATTAAGGAGACTCGCCTCGGAGACGCTTAATTTTATAGTAAAATAAAATTTTAAAGAAAACTAAATTATAATTATAGCTACCTCCTCTTAGAGTATTACTAATATAACTATATTATAAAAGTAGCGTATAAAGATAACTTAACTATAAGTATAGATTATAAAACTTTAAGGTTAGTTAACTTAGAAAAATTAAGACTTAAACGTAGAAAAGACTTATTAAGAAATATCGATAGCGTTTAAGATTAGTAAAAAAGCGTTTATCCTAACCGGGAAGGCCGCTTAAGATATCTTCACGCTAGTTACCTTAGTAAGATAGCTAAACCCCTCCTATTTTAATTTTACGAAAATTCGCTATAAGGAGGTAGGTAAGTTTTCGGGTAAGAAGGAGGATTTTAGTACTTTCCTTATAAACTTAAAAGATAAGATAAGGTCTAATAAGATAACTTTTTAAGATAAGTAAAACTAGATAAGTATATTATTCCGCGCGTTAAAAAGGAAAGCCCGTAAACTTTTAGAAACTTAATATAATTTAGAGGAACGCCCTTTTTCTAGATTAGCTAAGATAGTCTAATACTTAGAGTTTATTTATAGAAATCCTAACGAATTTACCGAGGCTACGAACTAACTTCGTAAACTAAACTTTTTATTAATAAGTAAGTAGGAAATTTAGGAGTTTCTTACGGAGTTTAACTACCTTACGGCTAAGACTTAAGTTCCCCTAACTTAGATTAAGTATATACTCTAAGACTATCTGCCCGCCGACCTCGATATAAGCTTTCTTACGAAGGCTAAGAACTTATATATAACGTATAAGGAGTTTTGCGAGTATATAAAAGATACGGTATTTTATAAAAAGAAGAAGTTTACTTATTATAAAATTACTTAGAAATCTTAATAAGTCGATAAGACTATTTTAACTATATAAAAAAAGACTATAACTATAATTTAGAAAAGCTAGCCCCTAAGCGAGAATAAGAAAAAGGTTTATTAGGAAAATAGTACTTATTTTATCTATAGAAAGAAAGGCTATATAGCTAAAAACTATCCTAACTAATAAAAGATAGGGAGAGTTTATAAAGCTTAAACGCCCCCGCCTAATTTTATTTAATTAGATAACTTTAATTCGGGAAAAAAGTAAAACTATTATAAAGCTCCTTAATAATCCTAAAAATATTATATATAAAATAGAAAATAAGAGAGTTATTTACTATTAATAGCTAAGTTTAAGTTAATAATATTACTCTTTATATTTTTATTTTATATAATACCGGAGTAAACGCCTATCTCTTAGTTAGTTATTATTTCGTAAAGTAAGTAGTAAAGCGCTTAGGCGCTAAGCTTATCCCTATCTATCTTATCCTCCTTATTAATTTCTAAAGCTATTAAGCTAGCTTAGTTCGTAAGTACTTAATTATTACTTTAGTAATTAACGGATAGTATTTTCCGCGGGAAATCTACTAAGTAACCGACTACGCTTAAGATCTCTTTATTAGCCTATTTTAAATAGCTAAAAAAAGGTTATTACTTAACTATATAGCTTAGAAATTAGTTTAGCTAAATAACTTACCCGCTCTCGCTAAATACTTACCCTTAATCTTATTACCTAAGAAGCTTTTTTTTAACGGAAATCTAAACCTAGCGGTCTAAGCGGATACCGAGCGCCGAAACCGCCTTCTCCGTTAAGATAAGCGTAAGTATTAGATCTTCTAACGCTTATAGAGGAAAAAAGACTTCGTATAGCTTACGAAGAAAAAGAAGCTAGCTTAAACTTTTACTAAAAATAACTAAGATACCGATAATATAGATAAGGATACTTTAAGAGAATAACTTATCTACTAAGTTTAGTAAAACCCTTATTATTTACGATAAAAAGAGATAACTTTATTAATACTTATAATACTTATAAAATTAGAAAATAATAATAATAACCTAATTATAGTTATAAAGCTAGGCCCGGCTAGCTATATATACGTAAGATAGGAAATCTTATTCCCTTAAGGTAAAGAACCTAAGTATATTACTTATATATATAATATAATCCCTCTAGCCTTAGTATACCTTAAAGGATTTTTTAGTAAAAAGGAAGCCTATATTTTAGCTAGCTCCTAACTTAGCTATAATATTACTCTAAAACTTAAAAAGCCCCTAAACTTAGTAAGACCCCCTTCTTATAAGATACCCGTAAAATACTTACTATTAAAGAAAGAAACTATTAACTACTTACTTAAGATTAGGTTTATTAAGCTAGATACTAGTCCTTACGCCGCCTCTATTCTTTTCGCGCTAAAGCTATACTCGATAGCTTAGCGCTTCTATATTAATTACCGATAGATAAATAACTACTTAAAAAGTTAAATCTCGCCTACTCCCTTTTTAGAAAATATAGCGTTTAGCTATTAGGAAGCGAGGCGGTTCTTAAAAATTAATATAATTTAAGCGTTTTATCGCCTATATCTTAACCCTAACTCTAAGTACTTTATAGCTTTCTATATAAGGTTCGGCATATTCTACTAGCTTATCCTCCTATTTAGCCTTAAGGTAAGGCCTACTTAATTTTAGAACTTTATTAACGCCTAGCTTTATAACCTCCTTAACTACTATATAAGTACGTATATTAATAATATATTAATTTACTCGGATAGCGAAAAAGCGGAATACTAAAAGGAATACCGAGAAATAATCTAACGCTTATACTAAGCTAACTTATAAGGGGATATCTAAAAATTAAAGTTTAATATTACGGAAATCGATTACTTTAGTATAATACTATACGCGGGCTAAGGAATTAATATAAACCCCCGTAAAATATAAGCGATTTAAAACTAAAAGTTCGAAAACCTTCGGGATTATAAAGCTATCTACTTATTTATAAGATTTTATAATTTTATTAAGATTTTCTATTACTATATAAATATTATAGCTAAGCCCCTAAACCGCCTTCTTAAGAAAGATACTACTTTTAAGCTTAGATTAGAATAGAAGGAGGCCTTTAATAAAATAAAGAAGCTAGCTATATAAGCCCTAATATTTACCTTCTTCCGCTTAGAACTCCTAACCCGCCTTAAAATTAACGCCTCCCGGAATATTACCGCTAATATATTTTAGTAATAGTAAGATAACTAAACGTAGAAGCTTATAAGCTTTTTCTTAAAGATAATAAACCCCGCTAAGCGTACTTACTTAATTTAAGACCGCGAACTCCTTACTATTATATAAAGCCTTAAGTATTTTTACTTAAAATTACTTAGCTAGAAGTTTAATATAATTATAAATTACGAAGCTTTAATTTATTTTATAACGAAAAGGCTACTTTTTATCTATTAGGTTTAATAATTTAATTTCCTTACTTAGTTCGATATCTATTTCCTATATTAGCTTAGCCGGCTAAATATAGCCGCGGATATACTTTTATAGAAAATAGCTAAGCTCCTAACGGTAAAAGCTTATAAGAAAGAGAAAAGGATTTTAGCTATAATTTCCTTAGATAGCCTTAAGTTTAAATCCCTAACCTTATCTCCTATAATTACCCTAGTCCGCTTAGTAGAAGACTCTATCTTATTAGGGGCGGAGTTAGTATAACTAATCTAAGAGGAGAACGCGAACTAAAACTTTAGATTTTACGGTAATCTCCTTATTATCCCCGAGTAAGATAGCTAATAGCGTTTCTTCCTCTATACCGCTTTAATTTAGAATATATATAAGCCGGCTATCTTCGCTTATAAGGGATAAAATAAGATTACTTAGATATTTTAATAAAATTATTATTAGCTTAGGATAAAGCGAGATATCTGCCGGTTTATCTATAATTACTATAAGTATTAAAGGAATAAAACGCCGCGAGATAAGACCCCGGGTTTACTATACTCCCTACCTATTCTAACTTCTATTTAGGAGTATATTACTTATAATAGGAAAGTAATACTAAAGGACCGCTTCGGGTATAACTATATTTAGACCTTTATCTATAAGTTAAGTAAGATTATCGCTACGTTACTTAGTAAAAAGAATAATATAGCTAAGGTATTTGCGGGACGCTATTTCCGATACCTTTATTATTTCCTAAGTATACCGGACGTATAAATTACTAATAACGCTAGCTTATTTATCTCGGGATTTCTTAAGAAAATTAATCGATTAATTAGTATTAAGTATCGCTATAGTAATACCCTATACTTATAAATATAAGGTAGCGTAGAAATAACTAATTAATACTTAGACTAAAGGCTACGGTTTTATATAAATAAATATTAGGATAATTAGAGTACTTTCCTTCCTACGCTAGATTTCGTATATAACTCCTCGTAGCACGCTTTAATTAGTATAGTACTATTTATAGTCGCCCTTAGTAAGGATATACGGAACCCCCTCTCGGTAGCTAGTCCCCCGGATCCCTCGACCGCCTTAGGCCCGATTACTATAGCCCGTAAACTTATCTCCTACGCGTAAAAAGTATAATAATAAGCTTAAACCGCTACTAAGAATACTCGCTATAAGTAGGAAACGTAGGTAAATAAGAAGCGTTACCTAGTAGACTTTATAATTAGCGATAAAATATTCCTTAGCTATAAGGGCTTTTTTATAACCGTACCTATAACGCGCCTTAACGTATAATAATTAAAACTTTTTACGATTATTAAGGAATAAAGCTATAGCTATGTCCTTAACTTACTAGATAGCTATTAGATAACGAACCTATTCTATACCGACCGTTTTCGGAAAGCTATTATAGATTTATTACCCGGATAAGAGATATCTCCCGCGGAACTAAAAAATATCGATAATATATTAAAATAAGAGGTTAAGCAAATCCTCTAGTTTTAGGTTATCGGGCGGCGTTATCGGTTAGAATATTAAGTCCGCTAGCGTAGTTATAATCTAAATAAAATATAGTACCTTACTAAGAATTTCCGTTACGCGCTTATAGCCCTTAAAGAATTTTATAACTATTTCCCCGATACCGCTAGTCCGCTTATTAACTTTTAATACTAAGTTAAAGCTACTGCTATAAATTATAAGTATTAAAATAACGCCTAAGATAATATAGCTATTTCTATAAGCACCTAATTATATAGCCGCTATTACTAATCTTAATAAGTATATTAAAACTTTTATTAGGGGGTAATATTACGCGCTAGCTCTTATAAGGATTTCTTATAGATATTTTACGGTAATTTCTAAGGATTTTATAAGGATTTCCCTTAGATATTTTACAGTAATTTCTAAGGATTTCTAACTATAATTATATAACCTCGGAAACTTTATTATAAAATCCCTAAGAAGACCTCGGTAGGAAATTACCCGGAAATAGAGTCGACCTTTTACTAGGATTTCCTTATACCTTCTCCTATCTCTACTAGTATATACCTTTATATATTTTACTAGGATTTCGCTTACGAGAGTTTTTCCTCTTTTCTTTCCTTTCTCCTTAGCTTAGAATCTTTATTTATAGTGCTAATATTATTATTTACTTAACGTATTCCACGGCCGTAATAACTAATAGCGATATTAGTTAATACTTTTCTTACCGCGAGAGCTACGGGATAATTTCCTTACTTTTTAATTTTACCGCTATTAAGGTTTTTTTCTAAGCGTTTAGCGATAAAAATTAAGGCGTCGAAGACCGTTACTAATCTCCTATTTTTCTTTTAAAATAAGCTTAAGATCTTTATTTATCTTCGCGATAGCTATTTCGGCTACTTTTTTCTATATAGCGGTCTCCGGGGCCTAGTAATAAGAAAGGCTTTTCCGATTATAGGAAAAATAGCCCTAAAATATAAATTCGGATAATCCTTTCTATCGCTTACGAATATAGCTTCGAATAAACCTCTTATCGGCTTTTCGCTATATACGATAGCCTCCTTAATAATATAATAGAATAATAAAAATCTTATTAGACTAAATTACCTTTTTTTAATCCTCGATAGTTTAGTTTACGTAAGCGAGGTACTAGGTAAGCTATTCGTTCCTTATCTTTTTTATTAAACCTAGCTTCCTTATTAGCTTTATCTTACTAAACCTTACCTTTTTTAGGACCTAATATATAATCGAAAAAGAGATATTAAACCCTTTAGCTTAAAAATTAGTAGCGATTATATTATAATTTTTTTCCCTATTATAGCGGTCGCGGCGTACTTTTCCTATAATATTATCGCGGATTATTTCCTATTTTAACGAACGCCCGGATCGAGGGGTATCTTCGAGAAAAGTATTATAAAGATAAAGGGGCTATTAATTAGGCTCGAAGCCGCGTCGAAAAGCTTTTAAATAAATACCCTAAATCGTATAGGAAGGGATTCCTATAAGGGCGTTAATCTCGGTAATCGAGATACCTTAAGCCTTAAGTATAATAATAAGTGCCCAGGTTATAATATCTATTTTCGGTATCTTTAACCTTTTTTAGTAATATCTTTAAGACCCTCTTTTACCCTCTTTTTTACCCTTTTTAACCCGTGGGGGCTATAAATACTTTTTTTAGGTAGGAAGGGAAGAAAAAGGGGATAAGCGGTATATAAAAAGGGGCTACGTAGCGCAGAAGTACCCCCCCCTGCTAATTTATATGCAGATTTGCTTTTTTCCTATAGGGGTCATTTTTGCAGCCGCTCGAAGTTTTGACGGCTGCCTCCGTAAGAGAGAGAGAGAGAGAGAGAGAGAGAGGGAGAGGGAGAGAGAGAGAAAAAGCACATGTCAGGCAACGACTGAGTATTCACATACATATGATAATGTAAGTATGACATGTCCGTACCTACCTAGGCGCGCTAACAATGACAGCCGCCGTAGCCCCCGTCTATTCTCCATTCGTCTGTCGCATGATATGCCATTCTTTCTCTGAATGACTTCCTTGGCCAAGACGGCACGCCGCCGAGTGGGACCCAAGCAAAGACCCCGCAAACTCTCCAGCGGCTGGAAGAACTGGTCCCACCGACGACGACGACGACGACGACGGCGACCGTCTTGGCATCACATGGGACGGTAAGACAAAAAAGGAAAGAAAGAAGAGAGACCGTAAAGGTGCTTTGTATTTTCTTTTTTTTTTTTTTATCCTTTCGCGGGGCGCTTGCGCTGTCCGGGAGGTGGGACTCCGCCGGCCTTCTTCCCTTCCGGTGACGTAGCCCGGGCAGAGAGAGCTTGATAGAGAGAGGACTTTTTTTTCTTAAACCATCTTGCCGAAACCGCTCCTCTTTTCCCGATGGCGGCATCGGCGAATACTTTGTGCAAACGGAGCTACCTATTATCAGAGTCATCATCATAGCCATCAACAATCAGGAATATCAACACCTTCATCAGTGCTGTGCAACAACTCCGTAGTATGTATGTATGTAACCAAAAAAAAAATACATACATACCTACCTACGTCTGTGATCCGTAGGTAAAAACCGCCGTCTGAATAGCCGCGTCCTGGCGGGCCAAGATGGGAGCCGGGGACACACACGGGAGCAAGACCGTTGAAGGTTAAAAGAAGGAAGCGAATGACTGGTTGGGCGGCAAATTCATCGCCCACACGCACACAGACAGAGACACACACACACACGCACACGCACACACGCACACACCCCTCCTCCTTCGGCCCCCCCCCCTTTTCTTTTCTTTCTTCCTACAGACCATGATAACATACATACATACATACATGCATATGTACGGATATGTAAAGATGCTGCAGTTCGTCGACCGTAGCGCGTCTAGGGAAGGCAGGTAAGCTCGGGTACCTGGGCCCAGCGCGTGGCAGGGCAGCTCGTGGTCGCAGCAATGTATGTATGTATGTATGTATGTAAGGTACGGCCCCTGCTGCAATTCTTTTTTTCTTTTCTGCCTGTGCTTTGCCCTACGAGAGAACGAAAGAGGGCAAAAGAAGGAGAGACAGGGGGGAGAAAGATAAAAGGTCTCTGTCTTCTTTTCTTGGAGGGTGTGTGTGTTTTGCCTGTGCATTGCAGGCTATGTGTCTATGTATATATCCGTACCTACCTACCTACCTACCTACTTTCAACGACCTATCTTGTAGTTTAGTTGCCTTGTTTGACTGTCACCGTCTCACCATGGAGGAATACGAGCTTGGTGTGGAGCCATGAGATAGAGACACAGAGAGAGAGAGAGAGTAAGTGTGTGAAGGTGAGAGATGATTGTGACGTATGTATGTACAAAAGCCGTCTCGGGAACTGTGCGGCGGTACTTGTGTTCCGCCGGCCGTTGCACGTGAATATCATGTATCGTAGGTAGGTAGGTAGCTGTATGCTTTCATCACGTCGACGACACACCGTACATACAGCAGCCGGCTGTCTACTACGGTCTACGGATGACCTAGGTCAAAAATCCCATCAACCTACCCTACATGCGACACATCAGCCTCTTTTCTCTTCCCCGTGTGGGGTAGCCGGTTTTTGCCGTAAGCCATGTCGATGTGGCCTGCATTCCCACGTAGAGTGTGAGAGACAGAGACACACGCTCACACAGAGAAAGAGAGAGAAAGCACACACACACACACACACACTCACTCACACACTCACACCTACATACAGAACGTGCCGTGCCGAGTACGGCATGCCTACACTGGGGTGTCCGGGGGAAAAAAAAGAGAGAGAGAGAAAAAGATGCAGAGGCAAAGTAAAAGCTGCAGAAAAGCCACGAGAGCCCGGAGATTTGGTTTCCGTCAGCAGCTGCAGGTGTTTCTTAGTCTCTTAATTTTTTTCCCCTTTCCGCCCCTTCCTCTTTGCAAGACGGGAAACGAGTTTTCTCAACTATGACTGCTTTCTTTAACAATTTCTTTTATTTTTTTTTTGTTTTTCAATATATTTTTTCGAGGTTTTTTTTAGGTTGGAGTGGACGGACGTTTCCGCGTATTCCCCCCTAAGCTGATAACCAAAAGGACAAGAGAGAGACTTAGACGAAAGAGAGAGGGAAAAAAAAACAAAAAGATCCTTTGAAGTACGAATTATAGATAGGTAGTATCAGTTGTTGTACATACTGTACTTTCTTTTTTTATTCCATACTCTTATAAAATCATACAGCGGCAAGGAGAGAAAAAAAAAAGAACCCCCTTTTTTGAGCCCACACCCCCTCCCCACGCCCCGGCCCAAGCTGTCCTCATTGGGAAACGGGAGGCTCCCGACCCGACTAATGCGACAGGGGTGCAGGATAAAAAAAAAAGTACAAGGTATGGATACAGTCGCGGATGGGAAAGGGAAAATGGGTCCCCCGGGGCTGGGGCTGTGGATCTTTTGGGGCGGAGAGAGAGAGAGAGAGAGAGTGTGTGTGTGTGTAAGCGAGGATCCGTAAAGGAGGAGGAGGAGGAGGAGGAATAGTGAACAACAGATGAATTGAGGCAAGCTTTTTTTTTGTTTTGTTGCTTGTCTTTGAGTAGGAGGAAGAGAGGATGGGGAATAGAGAGGATAAAGTGCATGCCTACATATCCGTACATCCATAGTTGTATGTACAATATTAACCTAGTATATATCATTTATGTATGTATAAACATACATATATATATTTATGAAGATGTGTTATTTGCATGGAAACATTCGCGGACATGTACGGACGAATAGTACGTCCGTAGGTAAAGAAGAAACCATGAGATGACAAACTATCCGTAACTCGGTAGTTTATGCCACCTGCGCGCGTGTGTGTGTGGAAAAAGCAAAGACATGTCGCAGCTTTTTTTCCAGAGTCAAACGAACTCATGGGCGGGACATGTGACTTGAGCTCTGGGTTGCCGCTGCGTCCAGAGGCCAAAAGGCAAATGACACCAACACACACACACACACACACACACACACACACATATCCGTACTCCCGTATGTACGTTAAGTGCATGTATGTATATATGAGCATTCGCACATACATACTCCGTACATACAGACACATATGTATGTACACACATATGCACACACTGATGATCTGCGTGAGTTGTGACAATGGCCTTGCTATTCCCGGGTGCCTGGGCCTCTCCCCGTCCCCCAGGAAAGGGCGTGTAAGTATGCACGTATCTCCGGCCATGCAGAATACACACATACCGATATCCGTACATACACGCCGAACAAACGTCTGTGAGTGAGACGATTGGAAACCATCCGAGGAAAAAACAAAAGGGGGAAAGGAAAATTTTTTCTTAACGATGATAATAATGTGATGAGAAAAAACAAAGATGACAACAATCATAACAAACGGGCCGCTTTGCAGAGCACAGGCCGACCGGCGGTCCCGACTTGGAGACCACGATCCGTCAACCCCCTCCGGCCCCCCCCTCTCCCCTCTTCCCACTGCGCCCCCCCCCGGTCCCGGCTTCACCCTGAGTGAAAGTGAGTGAGAGAGAGAGCTCTCATCCTGTCGAGATGGTTGCGAAGCGCCAGCTCATTGCCCACCATCACCAGGTTAACCGCCTCGTCGGGCAATGCTGGCGGCCAATGCTACGCTGTTGCGTCCACGCCGGTCACCACGCTTACCCCCCCCTCCTTTGATGCTTTTTCTCTCTCTCTTTCATGTATGTATGTATGTATGTATGTATGTATGTACGTTTCTTCCACACACCACATTGCCATCACTTTTACCACCCCCCACTCTTTCGACGGGCTGCCGATGGTGCTGCCGTGTGTCCTCTCTTCTCTTTCTCTCTGTTGTCTTTTTCCCCCCCTCTTGCCGCCCCTCCCCCCTTTCGCTACCCACTTCTGGCCGTGCGAGTTGAGTATGTACATGGATTGGTATCCATCGACTAGAAGGATGGACGAAGAGGTCTACCGTCTATGTACATACATATGTACAGACCTGTATGTATGTACATACCTACCTATGTACGGATTATGTATGGAAGTCTGCACATAGGGATGTATGTATGTATGCACCTATGTATGGACATGTATGTATGTATTACATAGTACCTACATAAGTAGGCACTACTCCGTATACATATGGGTGGGCGGACGAGATCGAATCATCGGTTTTTCTTCTTCCCCAGCCACGTAGGTAGGAAATACAGCACTAAGACCAGGACTGATGACGGGTACAGAGAGCTGTCCCAGTCTTAACATGGTTCGGGCTAGAAGTGAGGAAGAACTAACAAGGGAGGGGGGTTGCTGACGTTCTCGAATTTTGCGCACGAGGTTGTTGCACTCCACAGTGGTAACAAGAAATGACGTGCGTACGATGCCTGCATACACATAGTATGCATGTACACACGGTATCCCTTGTACATACATGCGTACATCAGCCATACGCCTGTAATGCAAAGCCGGGGGGCGGCACTTGATGGAGAGGTTGTGTATCTGATACCTACCTATCCATACAGGTATCCGTAGATGTGTGTGTTTGAACATGCTAAGGATAGGTGGTAGGTTGAATCTGTGTACGGACGTATGTATGTACGGATATGCGTGAAAATAAATGCATGTGTGTATGTATGTATTGTGCATGCATACATACATACATACATAGGTATAAACACATGTGCATACAAACATTGCATGTATATACATACGTACGGAGTATCCGTATGTACATATGTCTATCTACTATAAGGCGATGCGCCCAGCGATAAGGAGACGACAACTCGTCGACGACGGGGCCTCTGCCGGGTGTCACGAGCGCGGGCCTCCCTGCCGCTTCCCGGACGAGAGCGACAAGAGAACGAGGACGACTTCAATAATAACAACGGCAAAGACGGACATCACATGTTGCGGAGGAATAAAATAAGATGGTTGGAAAAAAAAAGTACTCGTCGGCCCGCGCCTGAAGAGGCATTATAATCGTCTACTCCGTATATTTATTTTATTCTCTTAGAGGATGATAGGAGACGGGCGGGAAGAAGAATGGGGGGGTGGTTGAATGAATATGAATGACTGAATGAACGAACGAACGAACGAACGAAGAGGTGGAATAAATGTACCGATGGATATCCGCACATATAAGTTACAACACACATACATACATACGGTGCGAACCGTGGCCTTGCTTCCATTGGATAAGACTCCTGGTACCGCTACACGGCGGCGTCTCTTACTGTGTCTGCACCTCCATGACCAGCGCCGAGGCCCCAGGGCTGCTGACAGGGCCTTTATGTATGTACATAGGTATGTATGTACATATGTATGTATGGATGTATGAACGAACATGTGTAAAAGAGAGAGAGAGAGACAAGGAGATACGGATAGAGTGAGAGACAGAGGCACACACACACGCACACACACACACACACACAGAGAGAGAGAGAGAGCGCGCGCGCGAGAGAGAGAGATAGAGAGAAAGAGAGTCGTAGCGCCTACCGCCGTGCCAGGTATCCCCGCCGGGCGGAGAGGGAGGGGGGGGGGGGGGGGGGGCCGGGGCGGGGGGGGGGGAGGCTTTTTTTTGGGGGGATGGTCCGTACTTTGAATTTGGTACATACATATTAGTCTGACCC